>BLSH010219605.1:611876-626012 GCA_018402905.1 Glandirana rugosa | reverse complement strand
GTGTATAAGAGACAGATGTAATTCTTTACCTTTGGGATTTAATGGATGAATGAGCCAGCAATATTTTATTGAGAATTAAGACTGACAAATTAGTTATACTGTACATTGTGTACAGAGTGGGTGGAGCCTATAAGGGGTGTGGCTTCTAAGAAGTGGGATGGGGCAAAAAGGAAGGACGGGGTCTGGCGCCCCACCATCTTAAAACTTCACCAGCCGCCACTGATCTGCAGCTCTCTCTTCTCTACAGTCTTCTAAAACACACATTTTACATGGCATCTCTCAGCCCTGAAAAGCAGGGGGTAGGGATCTGAAGTCTCACACTGCAGAGCTCAGGGGGAGAGCTTTAAGCCATGATTGGATGGAAAGGACACGCTCCCCTCCTCACAGTACACAGGAAAAATGAACAGCTGTGGCTGTCAATCACAAGCTATGTGCTGGATCTCTCCTCCCCCGTCACCAATTATCTTTTGGAGTGGGAAAAGCTGTTCAAAATGTCTTGTGCAGATAACAGCGAATGAGGCAGCAGAGAAAAATCACACTCAGTGCTATGGATAGAGATGTACATAGTATAGAACAGTGGTTCTCAACTCCTGTCCTTGGGACCCACTAACAGGCCAGGTTTGCAGGATAACTGAAATGCATCACAGGTGATATAATTTGCTGCTCAGTGATGGCAGTATTCTAGTCTGCATCTCCCCAAGGTAATACTTAACATCTGGCCTGTTGGTGGGTCCTGAGGACCGGAGTTGAGAACCACTGGTATAGAAGGATGTGCTTTATTCACATTTCGTGTCTGAGGTTTACAACCACTTTAACCACCTCCAGCCCTTAGGATATACTCAGATGGAAGTGGTTATACCAGGATAATGGCTGCAGTTGCCACTATGATCCGGTATCAAAATTTACAGCTGGTGATGAACTTTCCTGTAAAAGTAATTGAGCATCTCTACAGTCGCCCAATCACATTTACAGGGCACAGAAGGGAAAAGCCCCCTACCCCCCCCACCCCCCCCACACCTTTTCCAGGCTCTCCAGTGCAATTGAAGGGTGCGGGATTGCTACATTCTGTCAGGTCAGCTGAGTACAGAGGAGAGGAAGGTATTTCCGTACCTTACCCTTCTCTGTGACAAATGAAACCAGAAGCAAATTGAGAAAAGCCAAATTGGCAAGAAAAGGATTAATGTTATATTATCATTAAATAGTCTGCAAGGTATAATAGAACTTGAAAAATACTCAATTAAAGATGACCTACCACATTATAAATCTTTAGGAGGCAGGGCCCATGGTTCTGTAACATTTTGAATGGCAGCAATAGCATTATGGAAATAAGTTGTAACAAATGACCCCATTAAATGGAATGTAATGATAGGTTTAAACCTGTTGTCTGAATGCAGGTCATCAAGCCTTGCTTCTTCTATAAGGCATTTCACCCCATCCAGGGCTTAAGCATAAAGGCCCATGGCTTTTGATTAATTTTAGTCTCCTCAGGTAAATATGTTTATTTAAAGTAGAAGTATGGCCAAACAAGGCCAAACAATTGCCACTGACTGACAATCACCGGCTCTCTGCCCATTAAAGACTGAGAACTGAGTGATCAGTGGTCTTTGATCACTCAGTTCTCGGAGTAGAGCTGGTGGGGGGCAATTGAAGCATCTGATCACTGCTGCAGCCATCTAGGTGAATATGGATGCTTGTTTTTTCTTAAACCTGCACTTCTCTTTTAATAATAAACCAGAACTTAATATTGTGCACAGTAGGAAATTAAGCTACATTCTGTTTACTTACTTTTGAGTGCAGTAAATATCCATAGTCAAACTCACTTACTACTTATAACAGTCAACAGCAATATTTGTTCAGCTGAGCTATTTACTGTGCATAATATCCATTTTATTTATGCATTTTCTTGCCTCGTTTTTAAAGAATCCTCACATTACAAATGGCAGAAACCTACAAACAAGACTCTGTGTGTACAGACATATAAACTGCCTTTTATTTCTGGCTTAATTTTCACAATATCTACAAATGGTACACATAAGAGACTGTAATTTACTGTAATTGTATTTCCCTAGAAGTTCAGCTGTTATGTTGGTTTTGGTATGGTAATTGTATAAATGTTCTTCCAGTCAACGACACCCAGGAACAGCACACCGACTGGATAAACTGTACAGTCATCTTACATAAAACAAAGATCTTAGGGGATTAAGTATAATAAGAAATTATTAGGTTTTAGGTGTAATTCATCGTTCTGTTTTATTGTGCTTACATCCTCGTGAGAAAATAATTCAAGATGTGAATGTAACTTTGCTTGGAGATGGGAGTAGTAATATCTATCCCTGGTGTTAATACTAGAGATATTTTATGCATATGGGGACATTAAAAGCTGAACCATATAAAAATCAAAAACGAATAAAATTAGCCTCTAAGCCAGTTTCCCATTTAAATGGCCGACTAAGAATCTCAAATATTTGAGAGTTTTCCTTTCTTCTTCATTAACATCCATGTTTCAGTAAAACTTCCTTCTTGTGCTGTCTACCCTCCGCAAAGATTTTCAGAAGTGGCACCTCTCTTCATACAAAAAACAAAAATGTTATATACTGCGCTAGTGAGAACTGAAGTGAACTCTAACCTGAAAGCTGCACCACTCACATGTAAGATACACACACACAAAGAAATAAAAATACATAGTTTTGTGCTATAGGAAACTAAGTAAATAAAGTGACATGTGCTAGAAAACAAAAAATTGATTGCGCTGTAATCAAAGTGCTAATAGTTCAGTTAATGTGATCTTAAATGATAAAAATCAGTTCACATGCATGTGCATTTGATGACGTGGCACATGTGAAACACAAACTAAATATAAAATATTCAAGTGAAGTGTCCAATTAATATGGTTCCAATGGTGACAAATCCTGATTGTTTAGGGGGGGTCACACTGAGCGTATTCACAAAACTCAGAGGGTCTCTTAGGACCATCTTGAAACAGGAGCAGATCAGGGTCTCCATAAAGCAATCCAGATCACTATCCTTCCGAACTCCAAGCTACAAATCATTGGTTTATACCAGATTCCTCCTTGACAATTTTCACTGCAGCCAGCTCTCCACTTACCTTGTTCCTTGCCTTATCTTTTCCAGTTAGCTCCATTTAATAAGTCTTAATTTTTACCATCCAAGCTGGTATCTGGCTATGCTCCCATTTCGTAGGCGTACATATAATCGAACAATCCAATCATACGTACATAGGTTAAGTATAAAACGATTTCAGCACAGCTAGATGTCCCAAAATCATATGTCTCAGCAGTAGCATCTACTGTTCACATTGTACTCATTGCTCCCCTGACCAAGGATGACCTTCCCTTCCTTAAGGACTGGGAAACAGATCTGGCAATTCTCCACCGATCAACGTGAGTTTATTCTCCACTTTGTGCATAGGTCTTCTATCTCCTCCAGACTGCAGGTATCTGGGTACAAGCTATTAACTCGATGGTACCACGTTCCCACAAAACTACACCACATGTATCCGTAGATAAACCCATCTTGTTGAAAGTGTGGGGCATAAAGAGACATTCTATACCACATTTTCTGGTCCTGTCTGCTGATCTGCTTCATCTGGCAAAATATTTGTACTCTGATCTGAAATTTGATAAATCCCTCCCTTGAGTATGACCCTGCAGACTGTCTTCTTCACCTCAGTTCTCTCTCCAAACAAAAATATAGCCGTTCTCTGGCTATTCATCTTATAAACGTGGCTAGGGCTTCTATTTCCATTCAGTGGAAGTCCACCTCAACCCCTAGGATAAGTCTAGTCCCTTTCTACTGTTATATCCTTTTTGTGAACTGCCCAAAACTGAACTACATATTCCAGATGAAGTCTTACTAATGATTTGTACACGGGCAAAACTATGTCTCTCTCTGGAGTCTATACCTCTTTCAATGCAAGAAAATATTTTGCTAGCTTTAGAAACTGCAGCTTGGCATTGCATGGTATTATTAAAGTGATTGTAAAATCAGAAGGTTTTTTATCTTAATGCATTCTATGCATTAAGATAAAAAGTCTTTTGTGTGCAGCAGCCCCTCTAATACTTACCATCTAAATCCAACGATCAGCTTCTCAGCTGCCTGGAACTCCCCTCCTCATTGGTTGAGACAGCAGTGCAGCGCCATTGACTCCCGCTGCTGTGAATCAAAGTCAGTCAGCCAATCAGGAGAGAAAGGGGGGCCGGGCCACGGCTCCATGTCTGAATGGATACAGGGGGCTGTGGTTCAGCTCGGGTGCCCCCATAGGGAGCTGTTTGCTGTGGGGGCACTCAACAGGAGGGAGGGGCCAGGAGCACCGAAGAGGGACCTGAGAAGAGGACGATCTGGGCTGCTCTGTGCAAATCCACTGCACAGGGTAATATACGTGAGTCGGGGTGAAAAGTCCCTAGCCTGTAACCCAAGGAGAAATTAAGAAGATTGGACTGTCACAACACCAGGTATATACAAGATACAACATCAGACATAAAAAATATATAATAAATTCATTGTTGGTACATTCAATAAAAAAGAGAACATTCGACAGACATTAATAATAAAAATTATTACACCACTCTGCATTACTCCCCATAGGGAGGGGAGTTGCACGGTGTCAGGACATAGATATTGTGAAATCTCTACATGTTTCGCGGATAGGTTACCACTTCATCAGGAGGGATATCTATGATAACTAGTAATATACAAGTAGTGATCATAAACAAAACATACAATATAATCAATGGAAAACAAAATATAATATATAGTATTATTGTACAATGTATATATCAGGGAGATACAATAAGGTGAATCGGCTTACCCACATGTCCAGTCAAACCAGGTATACCCAGGCACAATTATGCGTTCCCCGTCGGCAGAAGTGGGGTAGTGTTATGGAGGTTAACCCAAATAAGTCCTATACAAAAGAGATGATTGAAATACGGTTACAGGGGTGTGGTATGCGTTGGTAGGCGGAAGAGGGGAGGGGGAAGGGGAGGAGGGGGGGAGAAGGAAGGGAGAAAGGAGAGGTTGAGTCCAATCTTCTTTAATTTCTCCTTGGGGTACAGGCTAGGGACCTTTCACCCCAACTCACGTATATTGCTCAATATGGACGAGACACCCTAATCTTTATTACCTCTGATTAGTCTGTTGAGATGTTTCACTCACTGCATAGGGTAGGTAAAGAATAGTAACATATTTGTTATTTTTAACTTAAAAAAAAACAAAACAGAATTTACAAACACTTTAAGTCTATGATCAGAACACCCAGATCCTTCTCCATTATTGACGCCCCCAGCTAATTTACAAACTCTTTAAGTCTATGATCTATTAGAACACCCAGATCCTTCTCCATCATTGACTCCCCCAGCTGTTCTCCTCCTAGTATGTATGATGTATACGTGTTTTAGCCCCCCGAGTGCATAACTTTACATCAACCATTTACCCTCATTTGCCACATAGTTGCCCAATTAAATAGTGCATTGAGGTCAGCTTGTAAGTTGGAGACATCCTGAAAGGACATAATGCCACTGCATAGATTACTATCATCTGCAAATACTGAAATGGTACTTTTAATCCCATGATAATGATAAAACCTCAATATGGTTGCCCGGAGCTAGAGTTTGTTGCCAAACTGGCTATTTAAACATGTTATCTTCAACAGTTATCTTGTATCCTGACCTGGTCTGCTTTTGCCTGCTTCTACCTATGCTCTGTGAATGACCTGAATTGTTGTTTCTGGCACTTGAGGTTACCTTGCCACTGATTATTAACTTTAATCTTTGCCTGTCTGTTTGCTGACCTCTGCTTCTACAATAACACTGTATGTACCCACAGTACCTCACAGACATCTGTTCTTGACTCTGGCCTCCTCCCTAGCCTTACTTCTGTGTGAGAATTGCTTTTATGTATCTGCATACAGCTGGACTTGTTCCATTGGTTGCTAAAATCTCAGCTGTTCAGATCCTTAGGTGGCTTTGTTAAATATGTGCCCACAGGATCCGACTTTGACACAATTCAAATTATTACTTCAAATCACTACATCTTCTAAGCAAACAATGGCTGGAGCTTGGAAGATGCCTTTTTCTTTGTCTCCGATTCACTAAGAGCTACTGTGCAATACGTAAATCCCCAAAATTTGGAGGCCCTGGGTGGACCAATTTCTCCTCCCAATTTTTAACTCTCTCTTCTCAAGTCCTGATCCCTTGATATAACATCTTGAAGAGTTACAAGAGCCGCAAACCATAGCTTACATGTGCCCTGGGATTCCCTTTTCCCCTCTTCCATTTCTGGTGTTTCCCTTCTTGTTACCCCCTTTTGTTCACCTCTTTCTCCCCCAACTTTTCCTATGCTTAATTTTTTATTTTTCTCATGGCTTTATCCCTTTTTCCCCTTTTCTTTCTAGCTAATGTCTGTATGGTAATAGTTCATCTATCCTCAACTACTGTAGGAAATGACCTATTGCTGAATGGATATGTTCTATTTCTGAGAAATTATCTTTCCTATGCTCCTGTATGACCTATCCACCCTCCCTGCATGGAGGTCTGGTTAAACCATATTATTTAGCAGGGGTCTTAATTCCCCATTTCTTGTACTATAAATAACACTTTTTGAACAAGAAAATATCAGCTGTCAATTTTGTCACTGGCCTTTCTGCTACCTTGCTGACCTCACACTACGTATCCTGTCTTCCAGGGGTATATCGACTCCCCATGGTCTCCAAGCAGGTGCATTGATAGCATATTACTTGGCATAGAGGTCAAAGGAGAATGCTACGACCTTGTCTGACAACAACTATTTTTTCAAACGCTTTCCACGGCAGTTGACATTTTCTTGTTAGGAAAAATAATATTGTATCAGTTCACAATGCTTAGAAAGATAATCAGTTCAGACCATTTACTTTAAAATATCTGTGTAGGTTTAATATTAATAGAAAATATGGGCATTTTGTGTGTGTTTTCAGAGAGATTGTTCAAAGAGAAAAAAATGAGTTTTGGCTAATGAATCTCACCTCTTTGTTTCTGTACACAAAGGGTGAATATCACAATCATATGGCATTACCATCCCCCATTCTTGCCACTTGCTGGTGATATCTTACACTCCAAATTCCACTCTGACATCATCCCACACGTTCTTGCTCTTGAAATATCAGCAAGTGCCTTGTTCCCTCAAGTACTTGGCATAAACATACAAGAATCACTAAACTGGGCTTTTTCCGAACAATAGAGCGTAAAATGCAGAAAGCCAAAGCAACCAGTTGGAAATTAGTTTTCACTGACCCAACATCACTAAACTGAAGTTGTCTTGGTTGTTGTGGGTAACAGTTCACTGCATGTCTCATACTTTCTGAATACTAAAGAAGCATTATAGCACACAGATGAATGAAAAACATCAACTCCGAACATGTTATACACATGGTGAGAATTTCATCAGATTGTGGCTACATTTTTTTGATATTCTATGATTCTGTTTCCAAAGCTATGATGGTTTATCTGTCTGATTCATTAAGGCTATGATGGGTTTGCTGGAATATCATTGGAGGAAGTGTGCTGTCTGCTTTATATGAAGACCGAAAGACAAAAGCAAGGAGATATGGCTTCACATTTTCAGAACTATAAAGAGCCTTCTGATGGCTCTCAGCATCCTCTGCACACACTTCCCCTTATAGTCCATTTTGTGAGTTTAACCACAAATGTCCTAAAGGTGTCCATAAGTGTTGTTATGGTAATAAAAGCCTGTGCCCCTTATAAGACTAGCTTTTGGTACATACTGGCACATGCTTGACAACATAACAGACATTGGGCGTTTGTCTAGGAAAATAAACTGGCCTCCAAGCAAAGGCTGAAATGCATACTATGCACTATGCAAACAAAATGAGGACTTTCAGTTCTCTTTGCACATCATTCCAACCAGAAACATCCCGACTTGATGAAGAATGGAAATTTAGGCCTTGTGCTCTTGTTTAAACCACTGTGTAATTTCCAAATTAGTGTTTTACACTCACTTCTCGTAGTAGTGCACTACATGTGTACTATGTTTTGTCTTCTCTAATATACCTCATCATTTTTTACAACTTGTCACTGCTTTTGAACTATAATGAACACTTAGCCAACAAAATGAAATGTATGGTTATGACTCTGCATACCACTACAGTAATTATATGGCCTGCAGCTTCAGCCATGAAAGAATTGTGATAGCTAATGAAGAGAATTACAAGTTTTCATTTAGAGGCATGGTCATATACATTTTCAGACAGGGTAATACTAGTAAATAAAGCACTGTCTCTGCAAATAAGGAACATTTTGTTATTATACCCACCTGCACTAGACAGTCATTAATTTTCCATGCTGGCATCTCTCCCTTTGGTATGGCCATGCTCTCTCTGAGAATGCAATTTTTGCTAGTTAAACATAGGAGACTGTATGAGATTACACTGCAGAACTTAAAAAAATATATAAGCAATGTAAATATAATATGAGCAACAGAAATAAGAACAAAATAAGAACACAATCAAAACTTTACACCCATGATGTGTTAATCCAAATAAGATGCTCTATACCAGGGATATGCAATTAGCGGACCTCCAGATGTTGCAGAACTACAAGTCCCATGAGGCATAGCAAGACTGTGACAGCCCCAAGCATGACACCCAGAGGCAGAGGCATGATGGGACTTGTAGTTTTGCAACACCTGGAGGTCTGCTAATTGCTTGTCCCTGCTCTATACAGACTCTGCAATCATGGAGTGATTGCTTCAAATTCACAACAGTGCAGTAAGACAGTGTCAGAGCAAGGTACCTGTTAGTTATTGCTTCTAGTGAATATGTCACCAAAGTGGTAATTCAGGCTGAATGTCTTATGAAAGAGAACATAAGCAGTGTTTACTTTCAGTAAAAAAAAAAATAGTTTAGTCAATCCAGAAATATAGGCAGCTGAGCTTTATGTAGATTTAGACTTCTCCTTCAAAGTCAAGCTTGGTCAATCTTTTTCCATCTCCTGAGCCTTTGATGTAAAGGGTGAAGTCATTGAACAATAGGGAGGTTTAGGAGATCAAAATGTTCCTGACAAATGGAAATGTGCCCATACCTATAGCTACCTATATCTCAACATTTACTAAATATTTTAATGCGTTTTTCACTGAAGACAACCTATGCAGCATTGTAAACTGCTCAGGTTTGTAAAAAGTTGACTCCACTTTCGCTAAAATAGTAATATAACATTATTGAAAATGATCTTTACAATTTAGTCTGCAGCTACTGTGATTTCTTTTAACTAACCATTCTGTACAATTAATGCTCATTTCCCGGTGTGTGACTGGTTATTTGCTTTCCCCAAATTCTTTCCTGCAAATTGCAGGCAAGCCCTGCAATAGGAGCTTCATATTGGGTGAAATGCTTTCTAAGGCACATTCCTCATCTGAAAATAATTGTGTATTTTCTTATTACAATACTGAGGCTGCCCAGATTGATTATTTGTAATTTCTTAAAAGTAGAAGTAAAGGCAAATTTTTTTTTTCATTTTGGATAGAGTAAGGGAGGGCTATGTAGCACTACCCCCACAGGAGTCACTGGATAGGATGGGTCCTCTGTTCTTTGCTTTGACCTTCTCAAGAACCTCAGCCTCTTTGACACATCAGGTACAAACATACAATATCATAGGAAATCACTGAAAGCAATGCTTAGTACCTAATAGTAGTGCTATATCAAAGAAAACCAAACCAGGTAGTAAAGGCAAACTTAATATATTGTCACCCAAAATGGTTGGTAACTAAACAAGCATTACATGGATTCATAACTCTCTGGAATTGCATCTGACAAAAAACAGGGATCCCTTTTTTCCCACTATATCACATAGTCACATACTATAACACATTGAGGATAAACACATGTTGGCTGGTAACTAGGGCCACTAGTGCCAGTGTGATCTGTTCCTCAATCCACTCATTCGCTGGCATAGTAATCACTACACACAGCTCTGGTTGACCATTTTGCTCTTGACACCATTCAACAGCTGGGCTCATGTTGACTTTTTATGGCTCATTATCCAGGACTGTCACTCAGAACAGAGGAATACCTAGTTGAGCCCACTCATGTACGCTGCCCCCGTAGGAGCCACTGGATAGGAGGGGTCCTCTTTTCTTTGTCTCAAACTTCTCAAGAACATCAGCCCCTCTGACACACCAGGTTGAGTGTACAAACATACAATATCACAGGAAATTACTAAAAGTAATACTACTCAGAAGTAGTTCTATATCAAGGGAAAAGGACACCAAACCAACTTATCAAAGAAAACTAAACCAGGTAATAAATGTAAACTTAATATATTGTCAACCAAAATGGTTGGTAACTAGGTAAGCATAAAATGGATTAACAATGGTAATAACACAATTTAGCATACAATGTGATTAACAGTAAAGACTAGACATAAGATGACTTTTAGTGTCCAGATCAGCATAAACAATAGCAAGGCAACCTCAAGTGCAGCAGTGAGCAGTAGTCAAGTTTATGCTATTGAGTGCTGAAACTATACTGCCAGAGCACATTTATGGTGGCAGTGCTAGTCCTAGATCGACTGGGTATGCACTGTCAAAAAGAAAAAGAGGATGGTAGAAAAGGCAGGGGAACAAACGGGGGCTTGCAAAATAATTATTATGGGAGGGGCAGTCCTTTGAGATGTTCTTCTGACAGTTATCGTTGGGGCCCTTTAAGAGCAAGCAAGGTGGATGTGGTTCAGATGTGGTAAAGGTTCGGTATAATGTGGTATAGGGTTGGTATAGGGTTGGAATAAAGTGCGGTATGGATTGAGTACACTAGGTGTCCTGCTCTCAGTGGCTCAGTTCCTGCTAGTGGTATCAGCAATGAGCAAATAGCCCTCTCACTAGTCCTCGGGATGCTGCAGTGATCTCCCACTGTAGAAGGAAGGCCTCCAGTGATCAGCGGTGGGAAGCAGAGGATGAGTGGATGCTACAATCTCCCTGCGGCAACGGCGTAGGTGCTGTGATGTAGGTGGTACTGCGCCGCATTCAGTTGTCCTCAATCCCAGTCTCAGGCTCGGATCTTTGGTGGTACAGTCTCCCGCTGGCAGGCAATCTTGACAGGTGTTTTTTCTCAACTCTCTTGGTGCCAAGAAGAAGAGCTTTCCTGGGCAGTTTAATAAAAATCATCTCTCCACTCCTCCTACTGCACAGTGCGTATTGGGATTTGTATTGTAAGAAATCTATTTGTCCCATTATATGGCTGCCGACTCAAACTACAACTCCCAGGATTCTCAGCGATCTGCGTTGAACTCTAAGGGCTTGCTTGACTTTATCTCTCCTCCAGCTGGCCAGAGGTGAATGAGAGAGAAATATAAAAGGCAATGTCTTCTCCCAGCACCTGGCTACAGTTACAACCCCTGTCAAATTGTTTTTGTTTGTTTTTTTGACATCTGTTTCCTATTGGGGAAATTCCCCTTTACTTCCTGTCCCATAGCCAAAACAGGGAAAGAGAAGAATTCACTCCATAGTGAGGGAATCCCTGGTTGTCACCAGGGTCACCAGAACTAATGTCACCATTGGAAGATTTTCCCTCCATTCCTGTTCTGGTGACAACCCAAAATTTGAGATTTTATTTCACTCTTGGTGATAACATTCGCCAGGACAAATAGGAACATCTCACTAAGGGGGCACATACAACAAAAAACCTTTCTAGGAGATATATAAACTTTTTATTGCATAATTTCCATCAGAGTTATACATACATTTC
Organism: Glandirana rugosa; assembly: GCA_018402905.1. NCBI lineage: Eukaryota > Metazoa > Chordata > Amphibia > Anura > Ranidae > Glandirana > Glandirana rugosa. The sequence goes on along the minus strand of BLSH010219605.1, from coordinate 614,263 downwards.
TTACACATTAATTCCATGTATAATCTTTTCTCTCTTTTTTTTTAAACAAACAAACAATTGGTTAGCTCGATACCCTCCCCCTGTCACCCTTACTCACAGTTCAAGTTTGATTCATATTTGCCTCATTCCACTGTTGCCGGTGAATTACACCAGTTGGTCCATATTCTATTAAACTTTTCTACCATCCCCCTATGTTCATACATTATTTTTTCATAAGATATAATCTGTTCAATGGATCTAATCCATTGATCCATTATTGGAACAGTTGGTTGCATCCATTTTAGTGATATCTGTTTATCCGCCAGAAATAAAGTTTCCTGTAACATGATTCCATCATAAGTTGACCATTTTTCCGTTTCCAACAATCCAAATATACATGTTTCTATGTCACATGCTACCTCCCTTCCCATAACATTTGCTAATTTATCTGTTACCTGTTGCCAGTATTCTAATATTTTGGGACATGACCACATCAGGTGTGGAAAGTCTGCCTCTGATTGATGGCATCGTCTACAATCGGATGAGGTCATTCTCCCTATTTTATACATTTTCTGAGGGGTTAAATATGCTTGGTGTATAATATACAGCTGTATTAATCTATTATTAATAGCTGGAGATACTCTTATATGTGAAGAGCAAATCTTATTCCATTTCTCCTCTGTCATATCAATTACCTCCTGCCATTTGCCTCTTATTTTAAGTGGAGCTCCACTTAATTTGGCTCTCAACAAATGTAAGTATAAGACAGATGTTAAACCTTTGGGTCCTTGTGATCTTAATATACCTATCATCAGATACTTAGATATTTTGGGGTTTCGAGTACCAAATTGCGTTAAAAGCGCATGCCTTAACTGCAAAAATGTATAAAAATACTTATGTGGGATTTCATATTGTCGTTTGATATATTCAAATGTTTGTATTTTATTTTGACTATAGATTTGATTCAGTGTACTTATTAGTGTTGAGCGAACCCGGACTGTAACGTTCGGGTCCGTACCGAACTTTTGGGTGTCCGGGACCCTGACCCGAACACGGACATTTCAAAAAACGTTCGGGTTCGGACCGGGGTTCTGCTATTTTACTCCACGTGTTAAGAAGCTGCAGGGCAGCCAATCAACAAGCGTTTCACTGGTTTTCCCTTAGAAGCCATCACAGCCATGCCTACTAATGGCATGGCTGTGATTGGCCAGTGCATCATGTGACCCAGCCTCTTTATAAGCTGGAGTCACTTGATGCTGCAGTCACATGCTCTTGGGTTAGCTGTAGGGAAAGGTAGCTGACGGCGTCAGGGAGAGATTAGAGACATTTTAACAACATCTGATCCTGCATCCTGAGATAGATTACTTTACTACTGCTGTGCTGTTGCTCTGAGGACAGATAGCAGAAATTAGAGATTTCACATACCTCTGCTTTGAGTTGCAGATCAAACTCTGCATAAAACAACAATCGATACGATCGTGCTCAACGATCAGATTGTTGGAGGAATTTGAGATTTCAAATACCGCTGCTTTGAGTTGCAGATCAAACTCTGCATAAAACAGATCGTGCTCAACGATCAGATTGTTGGAGGAATTTGAGATTTCAAATACTGCTGCTTAGAGTTGGAGATTGCAGATTAAACTCTGTCTAACGCAACGATCGTTACGTTCGTGCACAACAATCAGATTGTGGGATCGTACACAACGATCAGATTGTGGGATCGTACGCAATGATCAGATTTTGGGAGTAATTTGAGATTTCACATACTGCTGCTTTGAGCGATCTGACTGCACTAGGTAGAGGCTTCTGCTTAGAGGGACAGATTCTTGTTCCAAAACCATTGCCTACTCCTATAGGGCCAGCTGTTGCTGTAAGTGACACATTATTGTTCAAAAATCATCTTTATCTCCTAGTTCTAAAGGGAGAGCTTCCAGGTTTTGCTTAGAGGGACAGATTATTGTTCAAAAACCATTGCCTACTCCTACAGGGCCAGCTGTTGCTGTAAGTGACACATTATTGTTCAAAAATAATCTCCTAGTTCTAAAGGGAGAGTTTCCAGGTGTTGTTTAGAGGGACAGATTCTTGTTCAAAAACCATTGCCTACTCCTATAGGGCCAGCTGTTGCTGTAAGTGACACATTATTGTTCAAAAATCATCTCCTAGTTCTAAAGGGAGAGTTTCCAGGTGTTGCTTAGAGGGACAGATTCTTGTTCAAAAACCATTGCCTGCTCCTACCGGGCCAGCTGTTGCTGTAAGTGACACATTATTGTTCAAAAATCATCTCCTAGTTCTAAAGGTAGAGTTTCCAGGTGTTGCTTAGAGGGACAGAATCTTGTTCAAAAACCATTGCCTACTCCTATAGGGCCAGCTGTTGCTGTAAGTGACATTCTTAGACAGGGAGATTCGTT
>BLSH010219605.1:579135-609695 GCA_018402905.1 Glandirana rugosa | reverse complement strand
GACCAGTAAGCACGGGCAGGGACGCTATATCTCGCTTACTGCACACTGGGCAAATGTAGTGGCGGGTGGGCCTGAGCCGACTAGCCATTTGGCGCATGTCCTTCCACCACCCAGGATTGCAGGGCATTTCTCTTTGCCTCCTGTTGCCTCCTCCTCCTACTGCGCTTCCTCCTCCTCGACCACCCACTCATCCGCTCAGCGTAACACCTTCACCACCAACATCAGCACATCCAGGGGGAAACGACAGCAGGCTGTTTTAAAACTGATATGTTTGGGGGATAAACCCCACACTGTGCAGGAGCTGTGGACGGGCATTGAACAACAGACCAATGAGTGGTTGTTGCCACTGAGCCTCAAGCCCGGCCTGGTGGTGTGCGACAATGGCCGAAATCTCATAGCGGCTCTGGGCCGAGCCCGTTTGACGCACATCCCTTGCCTGGCGCATGTGCTGAATTTGGTGGTACAGAATTTTCTAAAAACTACCCGGCTATGTCAGAGCTGCTGCATAAAGTGCGGGCCGTCTGTGCTTACTTTCGGCGTTCTCACCCTGCTGCTGCTCGCCTGTCTGCGCTGCAGCGGAACTTCGGCCTTCCCGCTCACCGCCTCATATGCGACGTGCAGGAACTCCACCTTGCACATGCTGGAGAGACTGTGCGAGCAGCAGCAGGCAATAGTGGCGTTTCAGCTGCAGCACGCACGGTCAGTCGCTCTGCGGAACAGCAACACTTCACCACCAACGAGTGGGCCTCCATGCGAGACCTGTGTAGCGTATTGCGGTGTTTTGAGTACTCCACCAACATGGCCAGTGCCGATGATGCTGTTCTCAGCGTTACTATACCACTTCTATGTCTCTTGAAAAAACACTTTGGGCCAAGATGGAAGAGGATGTGGCACAGGAGGATGAGGAGGAGGAAGAGGGGTCATTTCCACGGTTATCAGGCCAGTCATTAGCAAGTGGCTCGGAGGGTGGGTTCCTGCACCAGCATAGGCCAGGTCCAAAATATTCAAGCCAGGGCACAGTTCTGGAGGACGAGGAAGATGAGGAGGAGGAGGAGGAGGAGGAGGAGGAATTGCAGCAGGGTGCCACCCAACGCAGCTCGTGGGCATCACTGGAGCGTGGCTGGGGGGATACAGAGGACACAGATAATATACCTCCCACAGAGGACAGCTTGTCTTTGCCTGTGAGCAGCCTGGCACACATGGCCGACTACATGCTGCAGTGCCTGCGCAACGACAGCCGAGTTGCCCACATTGTAACTTCCTCTGATTACTGGGTGGCCACCCTGCTGGATCCCCATTACAAGGACAACGTGCCGTCCTTAATTCCCTCACTGGAGCGTGAGAGGAAGATGCGTGACTACAAACGCACACTGGTAGATGCGCTGCTGAGGGCATTCCCAAATGACACCGGGGGCTCAGCGGAAGCACAAGGTGAAGGTGGAGGAGGAGGTAGAGGCCACCAACGCAGCTTTGCCACCACCAGCACCTCAGAAGGCAGGGTTAGCATGGCTGAAATGTGGCAAAGCTTTGTCAGCAGCCCGCCACAACAAACAGCACAACCAGCCGATAGACAACGTCTTAGCAGGAGGCAGCATTTCAGCAACATGGTGCAAGAGTATGTGTGCACACGCCTACAAGTACTGACTGATGGGTCTGCCCCATTCAACTTCTGGGTCTCCAAATTGGCCACATGGCCTGAGCTTGCCCTTTATGCCTTGGAGGTGCTGGCCTGCCCTGCAGCCAGTGTATTGTCGGAACGTGTGTTTAGCACGGCAGGGGGCGTTATCACAGACAAGCGGAGCCGTTTGTCCACATCCAACATGGACAAGCTAACCTTTATTAAAATGAATCAGGCATGGATCCCACAAGACTTGTCTGTACCTTGTGCAGAATAAACATTTAGACCGGACTCACACAGCCATTCACATACTTGTTTTTTTGAATAGGCCTCAATACAAAAAAAAAAAATACCATGTTGGCTACCTCCTCCTACTCCTCTACCACCACCACTTCCACCTACACTGCCACGGTCACGGCCTAGTCAACCTCTAGGCTCCTACTCCACCTCCACCCCCCTTCCCATTTTTTTATTTGATTTTAATTTATTTTCCCTATCCCCATTTTTTTGTAGGGCACTTGCCCTACCCTTACCCCCATTTTACTTCCTTTTGCAGCCCTCCAGGACTTTGTTACAGCCATTTTTGTGCCTAAAAGTTCAGGTCCCCATTGATTTCAATGGGGTTCGGGATCCGTGCAATCGTTCGGGTTCCGTCCGGACCCGAACCCGGACTTTGTCCCGAAGTTCGGCCGGACCAGCAGAACCCAAACTTCCAGAGGTTCGCTCAACTCTAGTACTTATACCTTTTTTTTTTCCAAAATTCTCTGTCTCCATACTCATTTAGTTGCTTCAAATTCGGGTTATTCCATAAAGGGGTTTCTAGAGGGGTATTGCTAAATCTTGTCAATTTTTTTACCTCTCTCCATGTTTTCCTAGCCAATTTTATTTTAGGTATATTTATTCTGGGTAGATCCGGTGTTTTGGCCTTCAACCCAACCATTAGATCTTCCACCTTTAATACCTCTAACAGGTGTGTCTCTACTCTCCTCCCTTGGTCCTGCATCACCCATGTCTTTAAGTGTTTAATTTGTCCTGCTATGTAATACAAATATATATCTGGGAGTGCTAGACCTGCCTCTTTTTTTGGTCTTTGTAATGTTGTCAATTTTAACTTGCATCTTTCCCTTGCCCATATAAATCTTATAAAGTGGGAATGTATTTTTTGGAATATGTACTTTGGTATAATTACTGGGCAATGTGATAAGATATATATACATTTTGGTAAAATTATCATTTTTATTAACCCAACTCTTCCCGCTACTGATATAAGTATCTTACTCCATACTGTCAATTTTTCTTTTATATATTTTATCAAAGGATCTATATTAGTTGTTATAAATTCTTTAGGCTGAAGATCAATATTTATATCCAAATATTTGAATGACTCTACTGTCTTAAGCGGTGTTTGGTTACAAATGTCTCGCTTATCTTGATTCAAGGGCATTAATATGGATTTTTCCCAGTTTATTCTAAGCCCTGAGTATCTCCCAAAGTTATCTATTATCTTCATTGCTTCTCTGAGTGTATTCTCCGTATCTCCCATATATAAGACTATATCGTCCGCATACAGCCCTATATGTTCTACTTCTCCCCTTATTTCCATGCCCCTGTAAATTTTTGATTGTCTAAATTTCATGGCAAGAATTTCAATTACTATTAAGAATAACTGCGGGGACAACAGGCATCCTTGTCTGATTCCTCGATACAGACCAATCTGGGGGGACAGGGACCCATTCACCAAGAGACTCGATACCGGGGACATATACAATATCCTGACCCATTTCCTAAATCCAGCACCAAATCCAAACTTCTTTAATGAACTTTGCAAAAAGGGCCACTCCACCGAGGCAGTATCCAATGATGCCTGGGCACTCGTCTCTGCGGCATGCCCCCTCAACTGAACCATCAGCTGTGTTCTCCTAATATTTATTGAGGTTTATTTCCCCGGCATAAAGCCAGCTTGGTCATCATGTATAATAGAATGAATCACTGTGTTTAATCTACCTGCTAAGATCTTTGCTAGAATTTTATAGTCACTGTTGAGGATCAAAATGGGTCTATATGAGGAACACATCGTACTGTCCTTATCTGGTTTTGTAATTAAAACTATTATTGCTTCCTCCATTGACTTTGGCAGCTCACCTTGTTGAAATGCTCGGGTGTATACCCCTGTCAGTACTGGTGCAATAACATCTATATATTTCTTATATACTTCCAGGGGTATCCCATCCGGCCCTGGTGATTTACCAACTGCTAGGGACATAATTGCCCTCCTGACTTCCTCTTCAGTTATCCCTCCATCCATCATCTCTGCTTTTTCCTTTGTTATTTCCAAAGTTTCTAATTCTCCTATGTATTCAGGTATACATTTTAACATAATAGTCATAAAAACATGCCTTTATCCCTCGTATGTCTCTTACAAGTTCTCCCTTTTCATTTCTTATTTTAGAAATCGATGCTGAAGCTATTTGTTGTTAGGCCAGGAAGGACAACAATGCCCCTGGTTGATTCCCTTGTTCAAAGTGTTTTTCATTATAATAAAACAGTTTTCTCTTAGCATTGGCAACTGCCTGAATTTTATATTGACGTTGCGCTAACTCCCATTCTTTCTGTTTATTTTTGTAGGATATAGTATATATTCCCTTTCTGCCTGCGCACATTTCTCTACTAATTCCTCCTCCTCCTGTCTTGTTGCACGTTTTAAGTACGATATCGTAGATCTCATTGCCCCCCTAAGGTATGCCTTAAATGTGTCCCAATAATATGCATCCCCCTCACTATCTTCATTTGCCTCTATGAAAATGTCCAATTGATCGGGAATCCTGTCATTAGGGCCTATCTGGGACAGCCAATAGGTCTGTATCCTCCCAGTCATACCCCTACCCTCAGCTCCCATCATTAATTTTGCTAATAAGGGGGAGTGATCAGAGATTCCACGCACCAGATATTCCACTGACTGAACTAGTGGTTGCAGTTTGCTAATGCCCAACATAAGGTCTATCCTAGAGAGGTATCCCCTACTCATCGCAGCCCATGAGTAAGTTCTAGCATTTGGGTTCTCACTCCTCCATATATCCTCCAACCCCATCTCTTCAATAAACTTCTTGAATGTACTCGCTCCCATAGTTTGGGCCTGGTCAGACACCCTGTGTCTGTCCAGGCTCGGGTCAAGCCACATATTAAAATCTCCCATGCACAATACATATGCTTCAGGATGCTGGGCCATAAACGTCGCCATCTCCCTCAATATCTGCATACTGACAGGAGGTGGGTTATATATACAAAGTATGATAAAAGGGAGAGCGTACACTCTAGCATATACAAACACATATCTACCTTCCAAGTCCCTTTTCACCCTTATACCCTCCCACTGTACTGACTTATGAACTAATAAGGATACACCTCTAGAATATATAGTATGAAATGTATGTGTTTCCCATTGTATCCAATTTTTTTTTAAACGGCCAGTATATTCCTTAGTTAAATGAGTTTCCTGTAAACATATTATTTTAGCCTGTACTTTATTTATCACTGAAAAGACTTGTGTACGTTTAGCTACTGTTCCCAATCCCCTAACATTCCATGATAGAATATTACACTGTTCACTCATCTCCTATGCAGCAAAAGATAAAGAGGAGGAAACTAAATTTATTTCCTTCCATTTCAACAAAATATTTTACCTTACTACTCTTCAAACTTCCCTCTTCCCTTGAACTGTGTTTTTTCCATATACCGTACATACCCTCCCAACACCACTCCCATGTGACTTGGATCTTGTATCAGAACTATACCCAAAACTATAGCAGCAAAAAGCTTTCCTATGAAAAAAAGGAGGAATTCCCAGTGCGTTCTCTACCCCACACTGTAATACGTTGAGCTCCCGCATCCCACCCTCCACCTCCCTTACCTTACCTCTCTAGGAGATATAATCCCTTTCCATTGTATTAAAAAAAAATGCCTTTAATTATACTTTAATAAACAAGTTACCATTTGAAGCGAAGCTCCAACCCCCCTCCAAAAATTAAAAGTCAGCAGTATTTGTAGCTGCTGACTTTTAATTTTTGGAGGGGGGGTTGGAGCTTCGCTGCTGACTTTTAATATTAGGACACTTACCTGTCCAGGGATCCCGCAATGTCGGCACCCCAGCCGACTTTTCAATCGGCTCTTGGGTGCTGTCGCCGCCATTCCTCGTAAGGGAAACCGGTTCCCTACTGTGCATGCACAAAGCACACTGCCCTTTCTGAATGGCCTGGTGGCGGTGGAAGGAGGAGGGGAGCTGAACTTTCGGGAGACCTCACGTGGCGAGGTCTCCTGGAAGTAGTGACAAGTACCTGTCAAAAACATGTTCCCGCTCCCCCCTGAAAGGTGCCAAATGTGGCAGCGGAAGGGGGGAGGAAGCAAGCAAGTGGAGCTTCCCCTTTTGGGTGGAGCTGCGCTTTAAGCTTTGGGAAGCAAGAATCCTGACCTGCAATGCTTTTAACAACCTGTAATTTGTTATATGTTTTCCTTACCTGTTAATGAATTAACTTGTCTTCTGGTATCTAATAAGGATCCTGGTAAAAATGACTTGGTCTCTGGTTTCCGATTCTCATTTTTCTGCTACAAGACCTGCTCTGATGCTGCTGCAAATGCTATATCTGACTGTGCCTATACCATTGTCTGTAGTTTTGATTTCGCCTTTCATCATGAATGAGAACTTTGCTTTGTTTCCTGTCTGCGACATGGAGGTGTCACAAAGCCAAGTCCAACCATTCTTGCAAAGGGGCAAGCATGAATAGAGTCCTTTTGGAATGACTTTGTCTTAAACACGGGTGACAGAGAATATTCTACATTTTCTATGACAACTCAATTTGAACATAGTTATTGATCAGTTCCTTCATTTTCTGTTCTCCACTCAAAGAATTTGATTATTTGTCATTGCCAGTATGGTCAGCTTTTACTTTCTTGATCAACAGAAATAGTACTTGATACAAAAGCAGAGTTCCAGCCGAAATATGACTTTTAAGATAAAAATACCCCTAGAATACTCAAGCCTCATGCAATGTAACAAAGGTATGCTGTACACTATGCCCAGTTTTCTATTTGTGCAGCATTGTTTTGTTACTTTGTTAAGTTCCTGCACAGCGTGGCCATCTCCAGTGTGGACATCTGAAGCCACAGTGTCCTTTTTCCTGGATTCCGTGCATGCTGGCTATCCAGCATGCACCTGCCGATCTCGCGCATGTGCAGTGCGGTGCAATCTTGGTCAGCTTGACATGGCACAACCCCAGTAACATTTAACATTGGCTTCTGAGGGGAAATCTGAGTCAGCTTGACATGGCACTGGAGCAGTGCCATATCAAGCTGGCCAAGATTTCTGCCAATGTTAAATGTTACTGGAGCCATGCCATGTCAAGCTGACCAAGATTTTCCATAGACGCCAATGTTAAATGTTACGGGAGCCGTTCCATGTCAAGCTGACCAAGATCTCCCAGGAGTCAATGCAAAGCCAGAAATGACATACAGCGCTGCGGCCCCTAAAGGAGGAAGTCAAATTAGATACAGGCATAAATCAGGTAAGTGAGCAGAAAAAATAAATAAATTGACAATTCATTTTAAGGATACACATTAGTGCTGCATGGAGAGGAGTGAAAAATGTAGGTGGAACTGCTTTAAAGTATAGCTACTGATGAAGTAGAGCTGAAAAGTTTCTATAAACCACTAGACGTTTAAATTGGAATTTATATTTACAAGAACCCTTTAGTTACCTATTCTAAAAGTGTACACCAAAAGATATGGTTATAGAATGCACAGGTGGTTTATTCAGAAAAATGGGCTATGGCCCTTCTACCAACCATTATGGTAGTTTTTATTTACTTGACAGCTCCCTGATTTCTGTCAAAACATCCCCTTCTGCATTTCTGCTTTCAGAATGTGTAACTGTTCATGGCTTACTACCTCAATAGTTCATTGACTAAACCATTCATCATCAAAAAAATCCTGTATTGTATCAGCTCTCTGTATGAGGATTGTGTAAAAAGATACATTCTTTTACCCTTCGCTGTCATTTGGAACCTTGCATAAACTTCTGAAATCAGCCTAGTGCCATGATATGACACTACCGCCATGGTAGTACTGTAGATTCAAGATTTATAGAAGAAAGTGGTAAATTGACCATTACAATTTGAATTACATTGGCCTGTTTTAAATCTCAACTCCAAAGCTGTTTATTTTGGATATAGCATGTAAGGACACAAATAAAAATACATTAAGTACAGTAAGGAAGGGTTATAACATCTGACAATGTTTTTATGACTTTCTTACCTTGCTTCCCGTGCACTCCTCCTATATCTTGGAAGGGGATTTCACAGGAGCAGGAATTGAGGGAAATTCTCCCTAATGTGGGCATAGACCAGAATAAAATCAGAACAGAAATATTAGCTCTTCCCCATTGTATACCAAACAAAATATTTTTTGTTAGGGACTTGCATTAAGTACTTACAATTTACCTTACTTCCATTTACTGTACTAGCACTCAACCTCATTAAAAAAATGCCAGTTAAAAGCTTAAATAATTGTGTAGCGCCTCCATAGTGATAGGTGCGTTTTTGTAATGGGCTGGAGATTGCAGGAAGGAACACCCCTTGGATGCTCCTCCTCTTTGGGGCCAGAAGGTTCTGGAGAAGGGGATGGATGAGGAGGTGTCACTTTCTGATGTATGTTATTGGCAGGCCTCCTTAAATACAGTGTTCTGCCCAGCAAGGAGGAGTTTGAGTGGAAGAGTGGAGAATGTAGCAGAGGTGCTGTGTAGGCCTCACCTGGGAGGGAGCCCCCAGTCTGGGGGGGGAAGGTGACCTTGAGGCCTAAAGGCTCGGGTGCAGCCAGGAGAGGAGTCGTCATCCAGAAGTAGCACAAGGGAGCAGGAGAGCAGGAGAGAGGCTACATTAAAGGCTCTTTAAAGGATCCACTGGTGTCGGTGAGTGGCAGCCCCTGGAAATTGGATGAGAAGGCTGGAGCAGGCTGGGGAGAAGACAGTGGACAGTCTGTAGATGTCGGAGAAGCTAAGCAGGGGAAGGAGGGCCATTGGACAGTGAGGCAGGCCGGAAGGGCCTAGATGATGGATGGGCTGGGAGTTGTAGTTCGTCCAGTGCCCAGCTAGCACCAACGTAGTTAGCTACACAATTGAGGGTTCATGGCTTCGTAATTGGTAGCCTGTGACCCTTGCCCACAACGGGTGGTCCGGAGGTCCTGCTAGTAGTAAGAGCAGGCCTCACCATGTGCTAGCTGTGGTGAAAGAGGGAGTGTCATGGAGGTGTGATAAATTGCCTTTTAGGCCGGTAACAGCAAGTAGTGTGCAGGAGAGAGAAAGGAGAAGTGTAACGGTCAGCAAGTGTATGTGCTGGAGGATTGAAGGAGAAGAGTAATGAGCGGTCAGCAAGTGTATGTGCTGTAGGAAGAAGGAATGTATATACAGTGGTGTATATAGAAGGTCCCGTGATTGATTCTTGGGCATCCTACAGTCATCCCCCCATCCAAGTTTAACCCCTAAATAAAGCAACAAAAACAAAGTACCGGCCTGTTCAGTGACTCCGGGTGTGTGGAAATCGTGTGATTGAGGTGGACCACAACTACCAGCCACCCCCAAGGGGGCACATCGCTACAATAGCAGTAAAAAGAAAAAATACCTACCCCAGTCCCCACTCAACCTGTAACACCCTGGGAAACCCAATGATCCTAAATCTTGCCATAGTGTGCTCTTTTACAGCTATGAATTTACATGGTGGGGTGGAACAGGATAATAAAAGGAGGTAAGTTAAATTTTAGTTCAAGGTTTGCTTTAAATCTGCATATTAGGTATCTGGTAAACTGTGGGGGAAAACACTAAGAAATCATGTTTCATATTTTTCACAATGGTAGAATTACAGTAAATACAAAAACGGAAATGTATAGTAGCATTTTTGTATAAGTAATCACTTTACTATAAAATGCATAACTCAGATCTACAGATTAGAGTGACTAATCAGAGTGTATTGCACTCCTCTGTCATACCCAGGATGGGAGAGTTTACTAATCACTGTTCTGATTCAGACTTCCTTGTAAACCAAGCAATCTCAACAAGGGGTTTTAAAGCCCAACACCAGACACAGAGCTTTTTGTATAGTTTACGCAACAAAACTTACAAAAGTCTCTGCGCCTGGAGCTCTGCTTTAAGTGTCAGTGATTTGCACACAGCAAGCTACTGTCCTAAGATTATTTATCTGCGTCATAAAGCACTAACCTCCCTTCACATTATGAATACAAGCCATTAAAACTGGTAATACACCAAATTTTGGCGGATTCACAATAAATCATTTGAATTACGAACTGTTGGCTCCTTCCTGCCTCACTTTCTTCGACTACAAAATTGAAGGAGCCAAATAAAACATTTTTGGCTGAACAACAATCAGGTGCAACCACTATCTGGGTAGTCTGACAGGGAAATTTGACTATCTGTGCAGTGTAACATGGATGGAGGAATCTGTTAGATTATTTTTTCATAGTTTTAAGTTTTATTGATTACATTTATTTATTTTCTTTATTTATTGTATCTCAGAATTCCAGTTCACTTGCTCAGTAAGGTGCCAATGAAAAGTAACCCCAATAGCTTCATATCTAATTTATTAAGGCCCATTAAGAGGAAAGGCATATATGAACTGGAATGGTGTCCAGGGAATTATCTGATGCCTGTGCTAGAAGATCCTTGGTCCTGGCCTCAAACAGGGGTAACTTGTTGTACCTGGAGGCCAGGGTGTCCACATCTGTATTTTCCCATTTCTAACATAGGATATTGAAGATGTCAGGATTAAGGGCCAATTCCCCTTGGTCCAGGCAGAGATGGCTAAGGTAATCTGCCTTCCAATTGTCCACTCCTGGAATTTTAACAGCAGAGAGGGCTAGACAGTTCTTCTCTGTCCACGACATGATCCGATTTACTTCCATTAAGGCTGCTTGACTCCTGGTACCCCCTTAGTAGTTGATATAGACTACATAAGGGCATTGTCTGATTGTACCCTGACTGGGTAACTCTGAAGAAGTGGGTTTAGTGAATTAGAGATAGTTTCATTGCTCTGAGCTCTAGGATGCTGATAAGGAACTAGGCTTCATTGGGTGACCATGTTTCCAAAACTGGCAATATTTGCATTAAAACCCTGCTATGTTGGTTGTACCCAATTGATCGATCAACTTGGTTACAATCAGCCTGCCTATACTTGGTTTGAATCTCAGCCAGTCCCTGCTGAACTGGCCGAGATTCGAACCACCTATTGCTGGCTTTAGTATCCAAGGGGGCATGAAGAGACAGAGGAGAATTGCATGCAACAATGCCAAGGTTTCTGCACACAGCTGAAGTGGGCATAGCAACATTGCAAGCATATTGTGTAAATCCATAACAACAGGTGTATGAGAGGCTAGGAGTGAGAATTTTTTTTTTCTTTAACACTGCCTCTGGGTCCTCTTCATTCCCTTCAATGTTAGTGCCCTTTAGGGAAGGCATTTCAGGCAGAGATGGTGGGGGTGGCCAAGGAGTTTGTCACTTTTGTGCTGTAAATAGTTATTGCTGTATTAAATGTATTCATTGTCCAAGAAAGTCTTGCATGGTTGCAGAAAAATCCTTCTTGATCAAATAGGCTGATGTGCATGCCTGAGATAGAGCTAGATTCAGATGCAGAGACTGATGTTAAAATAGGGTCCTGCTCTGGTGCAAGGGAAGTGGTGTCACACTGAGCAGTGAGTGTTTGTCAGGCCTTCAGCAGAGCAAATGTTTGCCTGAACTTTTGCCACGGTTCCTTTGCACCTGGTTTCCACCATTGCTATTGATGAGGGTATTCTGTGGCACACTAATGAAGTAAGGTTCAGAATGGGGTAAGCATGTTTGTGAAGGAGTGCACAGCAACCCAGGTGTTGACCATCCTGTAGCAAAGTCCTGGTGGCAAAGGGACAGTAGGAAGTGTCTAGGTACCTTAAAAGGCTCTTGGTAGAAGTGGTGGTAATATGTGACGTGGTAAAATGCAACACCTGGTCAACCACCTGAAACTATGATCTGAATGGTGGAATTTTTCCTGCCAAGTTGTAAAAGTTTAACACTAGACAAGTGAACATTTTTCAAAGACAGTTTCTGGCTTCCTGAGTTTAAAAGTAGAATGCATACTATTCAGGAAACTGGTAAAAAATTAGGTTACAGTAACAGTCCAGCATAGGTTGCTGGTCCCTAATCGGGGTTCAGGCTTGCCCATCATGATGGGCATAACCCCAGAGGGCTCTTCAGAGTTTGGGTTTCATAGGAATAGACCATGCTGGTCTGTTACTGGACCTGTATAGCACCCTGTGGCTAACTACACAATTTGCATTAAGTTCCAAGGTGAGTGCCTAAGCAGGATCCAATGCTTCAAGCAATGATAGAGGCGGTCCTCACAGCATGGGGTACAGGTATGGCTCCCAAAGTTTTACTAAGGTTGCAATGATCCAGATGAATTGCTTCTATTTCTGTAGTAGAAGGCAGTAATGAGGATGACTGAAGAGTTGGCTTGAGAACACAAAGTAAAATAATGAACTAGTGAGGCAAATTATTTCTCCGTAAGGAGAAGTGGTTCCATCACCTAAAAGCGCTACAAAAAACATAGGTCTTGCGCAGTGGGGTAGAGTTACAGGCGTATGCCCATGAGGCATGTCCAGCAAATCTTTGCCAGTGTCCATTCTCCTGAAACTACCAGCCTATAATCCAGAGTCCATAAAAATGCAGCCTGTATTGTGTACTGTAGGATTAATATATTCCTTTTCCCACTGTAGCAATACTTTTATTCCTTATGTGCTGGATGAAAATGTTAACAGCAAAGGCCACTTTGGTGTTTGATACGTAATTACAATTAATTTACATAATGAGGTTCATGTAAAGAACGGCTCCAATAGTTTTGAAAATGCTGAGATGTTGATAAGCCTCCATAGTACAAAGACACACATGGGTTTGAAGTGTTATTGGCATGTGGGTGAGGCTTATTAAAGGAAACCTTCATTAAAACAATATGTGGGCTACCACTTCTGACCTTTGGCTGTCATTTTGTCGCTCTAACATCAGTATTTTCTGAGGTGTTGTCCCAGAACAAGTAAACAGGTCAGTAGTTATAATTTTATTCTGGCTTTAATTCCAGCTTTCTTGTTCCAGGTCAGTAATTCTGAAAGCTTTAAAGTTAGACTCAGCCAAGAATACAGGTACAACTATACAAGTTTACTTTAATAAGCCATGTTATATATTTTATAGCCTAATTCCACTCTCCCACCTCCCACCAACCAGTATTCCCTTTTCCCCCTGAATATCCCCTCCACCCACCACCAGCATTTATTTTTTATAATTACCATTTATAGAAGGCTTCAGGCTGGTATGTGAAGTAGTCTTCTTCTTTGTCTCTTCACCAGTGCTGGACCTCAATCATGCAGAGAGCATGGCTGACCTTATAATGCCATTCCCTCCATCATTGAATTATATTCTAAATATTTGCTTATAAGAGCTGTGCATTTATTGAAACCATAAAAAAACTACTGGGTGCACAGAAACACTCTACTAGCCTTTTTAGTACTAATTGTAATTACAATTATTTCATTTTTTTAACATTACCAAAAACACTAGAATAATGTTATCACAGTAGGTTTTTTTATGCAGCATTAGTTGTAGTAGACTATGTCAGGATGATCTTTTCTTCCATCTACACCTTCTCATTTGCTTTCCAGTGTTTGTCTCTTGTATTTTGTCAGTAAGGCAACAGACAACCACTGGAGCCAGTAATTGTAAATAACGCACTGGTTTGTCAGCTTCAGGAAGTGACATCATTGCCTTCCTCAAAGATGGGAAACTCCTTGTGGTTTGCAATGCTAATCAGTGTCAAAGTTTTACATTTACAGAACAATCAGGAAGGTTCATAGGAGCTAAGAAAATCCTTGGAAGGATTACAGGGTTACAAATGAAGTGTAATAACGTGGTCTGTTTGTAATCTTGTCTGCAATACTTGTTTGCTGACACTCTTTACCAGCATTAATTAGAGTGACAACATAAGCATTTTCAATAACCCTTTAATTAGTCACAGCTCTTAGCTGAGCCTGTTTTCTGTGTTGGTTTGTAAGAATAAAGATAGTAAAGGTAGAAAGTCAGCCTATGACAGCTAAACCTATAGGTTCCTCTTGACTCATTGGATGCTCAGAAAATGACAAGTAGAGGAGATGAGAGGTCTTTGTTGTCTGTAGTATGCTGACATAAAATTCCATCCAAGCCATTGTCTACCATTTGCTCACGACAGCACATATCCTGTCTGAGTCACTGGACTTCAATTTGTTTATTATGCTGATATCAATAATCGTTTTATTTTTCCTGAAATACAGTTGGTATAGTATAGTGATGTAAGTCTTTTTAATAGAGTCGGATGGGTTGGTTGCTTTTATTTTCAAGGAAAAAATTCCAGCCTTATCATTTTTTTCTCATTAATAACATTGATAACAAGGTCCTTTTTTTACTAGGCCTGGCCATTTAAATAGCCAGGATGCAATTGTAGTTGGAACCTCTGTCAGGTTACTATGGCCAGTGGTAAAGATGTCTTTACTTCTAGTTGTGTCACTTGAGCAGGAAATGGTGGCGAAGCTCTACAATGGGGACAAAGACAGCTTACAAATAAGTTTCTTACACTTGTTCCCTATATCCCCCCCTGGAGTTGTAATTACATTTTGTGGCAACAATTTGGCCCAGGCAGTGTCACTCACAAAGGTGAATGAAAGAAAAACATATAGAGTGTTCTGATTCTATAAAATGTGTGCAGCTCAATTGTACTAATTATTGGGTTGGTTAAAATAAAGTTCAATTCTCATTGTTTTTAGCCTTAAAGTGATTGTAAATGATCATCTTGTAAAACAACCCATTCAGCTTAAATAGAAACGAAAGGTAAAACATTTGTGTACAGATATAAAAAAACATTCTAAATACCTTTTTTCCCTTTGTTAGAGAGCTAGGGGAGGAGAAACAGCAGCACACTGAGCTATCCAGTGAAGGCTGTGCAGCGGGCGCGTGTCAGGACAAGTCTGATCATTGGAGGAGAGCAGGCTGAGTTCCCAGCATAGCTAGAGAACAGACCACGGTGTGTTTTTGCTTAGGCTACTTTCACACTGAGGCTCTTTACAGGCGCTCTTTAGTTAAAAATAGCGCCTGTAAAGTGCCTCAAAAATCCACCCCAATGTGAAAGCCCTGAGTGCTTTCACACTAGGGCGGTGCCCTTGCGGGATGTTACAAAAAGTCCTGCAAGCAGCATCTTTGGGGCGGTGCGGTGAGTGGTAATATACCTCTCCTTCACCGCCCCTGCCCATTGAAAACAATGGGCAGTGCTTCCGAAGCAGCTGCACGCTGCCTCGGTAGCGCGGCGCGCTGGCACATTTGACCCTGTTTTAACCTCTTGTGGGGGGTTAAAAGCGCCACGTTCCCGCATGCATAACAGCCCGTAGCGCCACTGAAACTAGCGGGGATTTACCACTACCTCCAGCCCACCCCAGTGTGAAAGTACCCTTAGTGTGGTCAGTTTTTAATAGGAAAGCAAGTGGACTAGAGGGAACACCAGGGATTTCACATAAAGGTAGCAATACAAATGGAACAGGATACTTTCTCATACAAGTACATGCTACAGCAGGTACATATCAGGAATATGAAGTGCTGGGTAACAAACACTTTAATGGTTATGGTTATTATGTTGTTTGAGTAAGTAATGATTTAAAAAAGAGCCATTAAACTTCATTTAGGGTGGTAGATCGCTGGACTCCAAGCTTGGTGGAGGTACTGAACAAGTCAGATGATTGATAATATGTCCCAACACTCTAATGTTGGTGAAGTGAAAGGATGAGAGTGCCAAGCCATAGAGATAGGTCTAGATATAATTGATTTTCCACACAAAAAAGTCTGTCAAAAAATGTTAGTCAATGCTTTTATTTACAGAGTTTATACATAAGTTCCCTTTCATCAGAGCTTAGGTTTGGTGTGCAGGTGAAATTTGGAGCAGTGGTCTTGGGGTTTTAACCGTTTCAATACCGGGCACTTTTACCCACTTCCTGTCCAGTCCAATATTCAGCTTTCAGCACTGTCACACATTGAATGACAATATAAACAAGGCTGCGCTACAAAATGAGAAAATGTTCCAGTGGTGGCACTATCCCAATTAGAGGCAATAAGTCCTACTTGAGCAATAATAGTTATAGTCTAGTATATATAGGTGCACCAATGTCCACAAGTGCAGATAACTTATAACACAACACCCGGTGCCCTGGTAAGCAGTGCGTATCCACCATCTGATGTATAGAGGCTAGACTATAACTATTATTGCTCAAGTTGGACTTATTGCCTCTAATTGGGATATCTTGTGTGGCCACCATTATTTTCCACCACTGCCTTAACCCTCTTGGGCATGGAGTTCACCAGTAGTTCACAGGTTGCCTCTGGAGTCCTCTTCCACTCCTCCATGACAACATCACGGAGCTGATGGATGTTAGAGACCTTGCACTCCTTCACCTTCCATTTGAGGATGTCCCACAGATGCTCAATAGGGTTTGGGTCTGGAGACATGCTTGGCCAGTCCATCACCTTTACCCTCAGCTTCTTTAGCAAGGCAAGGCAGTAGTTCTCTTGGAGGTGTGTTTGGGGTTATTATCATGCTGGAATACTGCCCTGCAGCCCAGTCTCCGAAGGGAAGGGATCATGCTCTGCTTCAGTATGTCAAAGTGTATGTTGGCATTCATGGTTCCCTCAATGAACTGTAGCTCCCCAGTGCCAGCAGCACTCATGCAGCCCCAGACCATGACACTCCCACCAACATGCTTGACTGTAGGCAAGACAGACTTTTTCTTTGTACTCCTCATCTGGTTGCCGCCACACACGCGTGACAGCATCTGAACCAAATAAGTTTATCTCAGTCTCATCAGACCACAGGACATGGTTCCAGTAATCCATGTCCTTAGTCTGCTTGTCTTCAGCAAACTGTTTGCGGGTTTTCTTGTGCATCCTCTTTAACCAGTTCCACACTGCCTACCGCATATTTACGGCGGCAGTGTGGATGCTGGCCGCGAATCGCCGTAAAAAGGAGGCGATCTGCGAATGGCCGCTAGGGGGCACGCCCGCCCGCCGCACTCTTGAGGAGTGTGCCTGCGGCTCGTGCGGACCCGATGTCCGCCGGCGAGCCGCGATGAGCGGCCACAGGCAAAGAACGGGGAACCGCCGATGTAAACACGGCGGTTCCCCATTCTGACAGTGTGGGCATGGGTGATCTACTGATCCCTGTCACTGTTAGATCTCTCATGCCCATGGTAGCCCAACCCCCCCACAGTAAGAACACACCCAGGGAACACAGTTAACCCCTAGATCTCCCCCTGCAGGTTAACCCCTTCACTGCCAATGACATTTATACAGTAATCAGTGGACATTTAAATTTCTGATCGCTGAATAAATGTCATTGGTCCCAAAAAAGTGTCAAAAATGTCCGACATGTCCGCTGCAATATTGCAGTACTGCTAAAAATCGCAGATCGCCGCCATTACTAGTAAAAAAAAAAAAAAAAATAAAAACCCCAGAAATAAATTCTCACCATCCGTAAACGCGGCCATTTTTGCGCAAACCAATCAATAAACGGCGATTGCGATTTTTTTTATCACAAATATGAGGAAGAATATAAATCGGCCAAAAACCGGTGAAAAAAAATGTTTTTTTATATTTTTTTTTTGGATTAGAATTTTAGCAAAAAGTAAGAAATTTGGGTTTTTTTGCAAAATGGTCGCTCTTCTTTTGTTTATAGCGGTGATCAGAAATGACGCAGAGGGGATCAAATACCACCAAAAGAAAGCTCTATTTGTGGGAAAAAAAGGACTCAAATTTTGTTTGGGTACAACGTTGCACGACCGCGCAATTGTCAGTTAAAGCGACGCAGTGCTGAATCGCAAAAAGTGCTCTGGTCCTAACCTGGGAAATTCTTCCGGAAGTGAAGTGGTTAAAAGAGGCTTCCTTCTGGGAAAACAGCCATTCAGACCAATTTGCTGGCAGCACTCACATGTCTGTTTCCCAAAGACAACCTCTGGATATGATGCTGGGCATGTGCACTCAACTTCTTTGGTCAACCATGGCGAGGCCTGTTCTGAGTGGAACCTGTCCTGTTAAATCACTGTATGGTCTTGGCCACCATGCTGCAGCTCAGTTTCATGGTCTTGGCAATCTTCTTATAGCTTAGGCCATATTTATGTAGAGCAACAATTCTTTTTTTTCAGATCCTCAGAGTGTTATTTGCCATGAGGTGCCATGTTGAACTTCCAGTGACCATTATGAGAGAGCGAGAGTGATAACAACAAATTTAACACACCTGCTCCCCATTCACATCTGAGACCTTGTAACACTAACGAGTCACATGACAACGGGGAGGGAAAATGGCTAATTTGGCCTAATTTTCACATTTTCACTTAGGGGTGTACTCACTTTTGTTGCCAGTGGGTTAGACATTAATGGCTGTGTGTTGAGTTATTTTGAGGGGACAGCAAATTTACACTGTTATATAAGCTGTACACTCGCTACTTTACATTGTAGCAAAGTGTAATTTCTTCAGTGTTGTCACATGAAGTGATAGAATATAATATTTACAAAAATGTGAGGGGTGTACTCACTTTTGTGAGATACGGTATATACTAGACTATAAATATTATTGCTCAAGTTGGACTTATTGCCTCTTATTGGGATAGTGCCACCACTGGAACATTTTCTCATTTTGTAGCGCAGCCTTGTTTATATTGCGGTTTATATACTTTTTAGTATTCGGCTGCAGCTGAATTGGACTCTAGCGCAGTTTATCATTGTCCTTCCTAAACATTGAATGACAATTGCGTGGTCATGCAACACTACCCAAATTAAATTTGTTTAATTTTTTTTCACACAGATAGGGCTTTCTTTTGGTAGTATTCAATCACTGCTGGGTTTTTTATTTTTTGCTACAAAAACAAAGAAAAAAATTTCCTTATGCCCCGTACACACGATCCGAAAATCGGACGACAGATCGTCCGTTTTTTTTCGCATGCTAATCTCAGATCAAATCGGAAGAGTTTACTTTAGTCACGAAAATTCTCGCACGACAGAATAAAAAATCGGAAGCGCTGTGATGTGTTGCAGTGTATTTGTATTGCATTTTTGAACAACAGCTGTACTGATGAAACGAAAATCGTACGATCGTGCACCGTGCGAGAAAATTTTTCCTGCATGTCCGATCTTCTCCGGACGGAAAACATCGGATGAACTGTCATCATCGGCTCTCGAAAAGCTCTGTACTTACGATTCGATTATCGTACGACCGATTCGAAAGCGGTATTTTCTGTCCGATTTTCGGATAGTGTGTACAAGGCATAAGTTTCTGTCAGAAATTTTTGTTACATAGATACATAGTAGGTAAGGTTGAATAAAGACAATAGTCCATCCAGTTCAACCTGTGTCTGTGTACGTTTGTCAGTGTCAATAATAATTTCCCATATTCCTGTATATTGTGTTCACTAAGAAGCATGTCCAGGAGTCTTTTAAAAATATCAATACACTGATACCACCAAGTGTGGGAGAGAGTTCCACATCCTTATTGCCCTGACAGTGAAAAACCTCTTCTCCAATCTCATTGTGTGGTCCCGTGTCCTCCTACACTCACTGAGACTGAATAGCTTTTTTCCTATGCTGGGATCACCATTAAGGTATTTGTAAATCGCTATCATAGCCCCTCTCAAGCGTCTCTGCTCCAGCAAGAATAAATAAAGTGCCTGAACTCTTTCCTCATAATTGAGGCCCGCCAATCCCGGTATTAATTTTGTTGCCCTTCTTTGGACTTTCTCCAGCACATCTCTTCTGTGGACTGGTGACCAGAACCAGACAGAATACTCCAGATGTGACCTAATGGGTTTTTTTTTTTTTTTAAGTGGCAGGATTATCATTTTATCTCTAGAGTATTTCCTCTTTTTTATGCATGCTAAAATTCTGCCAGCTTCGGTAGCTGCAGCTTTACATTGCATGCTATTGCTCAGTCTGTCATCTACTAGGACCCCCAGATCTTTCTCCATCCTTGATTCCCCCCCCCCAGAAGTTCCCCCCTAGTGAGTAGTTTGTGTTTTTAGCCCCCTTACATTTCTCCACATTAAACCTCATTTGCCATCTAGTTGCCCTAGTCTTTGTAAAAATTTTACTATTTATTCCATCCTCTATATCATTTATGAATAAAGTAAACAGAATTGGTCCCATGACGGAGCATTGGGCTACCCCACTTACCACTCCAGACCAATCCGAGTACACATTATTTATTTCCACCCTTTGGACGCACCCCTGTAACCAGTTTTCTATCCAAGAACAAACCTTATGGTCCATGTGAAAAGAACTCAGCTTGTAGATTAAGCATCTATGGGGAACTGTATCGAATGCTTTTGCAAAATCCAGATACAACACATCCACAGGCCTCCCCCTATCTAGATGGCAGCTCACTTCCTCATAGAATGTTAACAGATTGGTCTGGCAAGAACAACCCTTCATAAACCAATGCAGGTTACTACTAATGATACTGTTATCTACAGCAAATTATTGGATATAGTGCCTTATCATCCCCTCCAATAATTTACCCACTATTGATGTTAGGCTGACTTCACTGTAGTTTCCAGGAATATGTCTCTGCGCTTAGGCGGCACTGATATGCAGCACTGATTAGCACTGATAGGCGGCACTGATGGGCACTGATAGGCGGCACTTATGGGCAATGATAGGCAGCATGGATAGGTGGCACTGTCCGACGGAACACAGAGCGCCCTTGGGCGCACAAACGCGGTGAGACTGGGACAACGTCATATGGCATTGTCACAGAATGAGAGCGGAGGTTAAAGTAGTTGTAAAGTTAAGCAACAATTAAATAAATCCTCCTACATAAGTTGTATCTGTTTATCTGCAGCCATTTCTTCTGTAGATTGTTCTAAAAACACACAGATCAAAGATTTTTTTATCTGGAGCCATTTGCAGGGGAGTAAATATCTCAACTTACATACTGTACAGCTCAGTGAGAAGAGTCCTGGAAGTTGATTGAAGCAAAGAGACACACCCCACTCCACATAGCACACAGGAATAATGCAGAGCTGAGGTTGTCAATCACAGGCTGTGTGCTGGAGCTCCCTCCCTGTCACCCTTTTATCTCTTGCAGTGACTCATGTAGATAGCAGGGGAGCTAGACAACAAAGAGAAATGACACTGGGTGCTTTGGATGCTTTGGATTGAGAAAAGTACACAGTATAGAAGGATATGTTTTGCTCATATTTCATGTCAGAGATTTACAACTACTTTAGATAAGCTGTAGGCAAAACCTCTTTCAGTCAGGTTGTCTGGCAAACATTGCAAAGGAAACAGCTGCACTTCATCTTCCAGCATGTATAAGCTTTATTGTACTTGAAAGTATACAGCCTTATTAGGACATTGCTCCCCGGTTGTCTGGTAGCCTGGCTGAGCAAGCTTTTAGATGCAGCTTACTATTATTTAAACCCAAGGATTAGCCACTGGTCCAAAATCCCTATTACATAATAAAGTAAGACCTGATAGGGGGATTTGTGTATAATGTCCAAAACACATTGGTTGTCAACTTTTGATAGACTGTTTTATTATGAGAACTAAAATCATATCTGGAGTGACCCCTCTGGCTTGCAGCTCTCATTCTGTCATGCCCATTCAACTGGCAAATGATGTCTGGTGTCAGTTATTTAAAACACTGATTGAATGGTTAACTGATGGTGACTGGATGTATGAACTATGGTGATATGAAGCGGGAGCATGTTAAACCAAGGACTGATTCATAGCTTGACGTCAGTTTTACAGTGATAATGCCTAACTGCTAGTGTCAGGTGGAATAATTATTTAACCATCAACTAGCAGCTGCTTTGTTTTCTGAAGCAACTTGAATATAAGACTTTACAAATAAAGACCTTGCGTTCCTTATTTCTGAGCACCACTGTATCCATGAATCCACATCAGCCTCCTATACACACATTGGAGAGTGAGGCAAAGAATTTTGCAATAAGAAACTTCAAGCCGCAATGGGAAAATTTTCCTAGCACTTCACTTCATTCATATCTAATCAGGGTTAATGATATCAACCCCCCCAAGCTTGAGCACTGCATAATGGAAGTTGCTCTATGGAGATTTGGAGCAGTGGGCTTTAAAGAGACTCTGCCACTTTATCCTGAATGGACAATCGTACAAAAAAAATTTTCATTTCCAGCACTAAAGGACCTTCAAGATGACAGGCAACCGGAACACCAAAGGGTAAGAGACCAGATGGATGCTGCCCTCCACAGACGGGGTAATCTGAAAGAGACTGAAAAATAAAGCAATTGGAAGGGGCGCACACCTAGTGCATTACCATAAATAATTTAATGGAATTTAAAAGTTAAAATGAATACTCACAAAAATTGGCTGCCAATTTTTGTGAGTATTCATTTTAACTTTTTAATTCCTTTAAATTATTTATGGTAATGCACTAGGTGTGCGCGCCTTCCATTTGCTTTATTTTTCTGAATGGACAAAGTGAGAGAGTCTCTTTAAACATTTCTTGATCCAGTTTATGCCCCTTGAACAAATAGGTTTGTAGATAAGTGCAAGACTTAAATGCTGTGTAAGAATATGATAATAATTGTCAGGAACCCTGAATCAGACTGAATCCAGCAACCAGAAGGAACTTCAAACAGGCAAAAGCCTTTCACAGGAAACCACAGCAGAGATTCATCCAAAGATGTTGACCAGCGAAGGCGTCCGAGATCTGATCCAGGCAGTTTATATAGCTAGGAGAGCATGCTAATGAGCAGGATATGGACATCAGGTGAGACAGAGTGAAAGCTGAGACTGGCAATTAACCCTCAGCTGAGCAGCTTGCTCTGAGAAGGGAGGGCTGAGCCCAGCCCTGACAATAATATAACACTGCAGCACCTACACCCACACAACTCCCTACATTATAAAGCATGTGACTTGTTAGTGATATTTTGCAACAGACAACGCCATATCCTACTTATTAATCGAAATACTGTAGCCCATGAAGCTTATACATGTGCTCTGCATAAAAGGTTCTTACCTTCTTTTATATTCTTAGGTGGCCCTCATTTTATATGTAAGTTTATTAAGAACTGTCTGCATTGTCCATTGGCTACCAATCATAATAAATATTTCTCTTTCCTGCTGTTTTGAAATGCAGATTAATAGCTGTGACTATGGGGAAATACGTATAGCCCATACTTTATATATTTTGATAAGTAACTACTTTGTTACTACTGTGTCTTATAGTGACGTGGATATTGGTTGGATGTACCAGTGAGCGCAGCGGGGAAACAAGAACATACACAACCTCATAGCAATGAGTTGGGTTCTTTGTTTTGTACGAACATAACATTTCTTTATTTCACCAAAGACACTTTTTTAGCAGCACCAGTAATGGCCCACCCCCTCCATAAAGGCATACTCTGGTGAAGAACAAGAAAACAACACGTGTGTGTCACCTTTAAACGTTTGAGCCACGAAACACGTCTTTGGTGAAATAAAGAAATTTGATGTTCGACCAGCAGGATGACCCTGACCCGTTTCTAGACACACCACACCACACATTCCTACTGGCACCTCTGCTGTTATAACTAAAAATGGGTTCTTGTTCTTTTTCAAACAACAAGCTGAATATCCCTCTGATGGCCCCTCTAAGGCCCGAGGACTGGGACCCCTGAGACATTGAGAATGACCAGCCACATCCTGCGTAGAAACAGGAATATTCTCCATTTGTTTACTGGGAAGGCTTAAATGCTGTGTAAGAATATGATAATAATTGTCAGGAACCATGAATCAGACTGAATCCAGGAACCAGAAGGAACTTCAAACAGGCAAAAGTCTTTCACAGGAAACCACAGCAGAGATTCATCCATGTTGACCAGCGAAGGCATCTGAGATCTGATCCAGGCAGTTTATATAGCTAGGAGAACTGGCTAACGAGCAGGATATGGACATCAGGTGGGACAGAGTGAAAGCTGAGACTGGCAATTAACCCTCAGCTGAGCAGCTTGCTCTGAGAAGGGAGGGCTGAGCCCAACAGAATCACTGCACCC
Organism: Glandirana rugosa; assembly: GCA_018402905.1. Classification (NCBI taxonomy): domain Eukaryota; kingdom Metazoa; phylum Chordata; class Amphibia; order Anura; family Ranidae; genus Glandirana; species Glandirana rugosa. The sequence goes on along the minus strand of BLSH010219605.1, from coordinate 585,928 downwards.
TCACCAAATGTAAGTTAAAATTTTGAGTACTTCTACCCAAATCACTATTGTAATTATTAGTTCTGCATGTATACTACATGCTCACGGCTCCCCTGCATCTCCTTTTATTTGTGTTCCTTGGGCCTTCAGTTTACTCCTTTAGCTATATCCCACTCGAGGACCACCACCACATGACCACTACACCCTCTTATCAGACTTATAGAATGATATTTCCTTTCAATGGAGCAGCATTCAGCAAAGCAACATGAATGGTATGTATTCACTCTTTTCTTTTGCAGGGACTAGTTTGTTGTAAATTTAAAGTTACCCTCTAATTATGCCATCCCCTCTCTATGCTCAGTTATGTGACGTGTTTCAATAATGTAATTGCCCGGAATTCATATTTCACAACTTCTGGTGTTTAATGTAAAAATAGCCAGACCACACTGAACTGTTCCTGTATTTAAAGAGTACCCCCCCCCCCCCATGGTGGCTACATTCATTTTATTTTTATAGGCCTTTTCAGCTATATTTTCACCTAGTAATCCTTAAAAAAAACATGTTTCTGGCCCTTCATGTCTACATTCACTCCTCCACTGTATCATGGTGCCACCCAGGCTGAAGTATTAACCTGTCTGCCTTTGGTCAACTCCATAAAATGGTGGGTGGGGAGATCAGTAGTGTACAAAAAAAAAGATAATATTGTTTTTCTTTCAGGTCTGCTCTCGGGAAGCGGCAAGGACATTTCTAGCAAAATCAACAGGGGTTTTCATTACTTCTTGCAAATGCTTCTTAACCTGAAAAATTAAAACTGATATGAGTGGCCGCATTTAAAGTAGAACTACACTGTATCTGAGCACCACAAACCAAAAACGCTATTTCATTTTTTTTAATATTCAAAGCAAACTCACCCATCCATCCATGTCACTGCTTTATTTTTTTTACTGAGAAATCACTTTGAAAAACACATCCTTAGCAGTTCTGGCTGTGGTCATCTTGAATAAGGGCAGATGATTCATGTAGCATTTACTTCCTGGAATCCATCTGCCAATGGCTCAGGCATGCAGGCAGGAGGGTGTGCTTAGCTGAGAAAACCCCTCCTTCCTTTCTGAAGACTCTTTGGATGTATGCCATCATTTGCCTGGACCTGAAAATCAGAAAGTAACTGAAGAAATGTAAAAAAAAGTTTAAAACATGTAAATATGATATACTTTCCTATCTATTTACCAATGCTAGCAGCATAATGATTACAAGTAGTCATTGCTGATTGAGACAGTAACGTTCCACTATAAGGACGGGTACTATATACTACAGCTATATACTTTAGCTACAATATATCATTGTTTTGTTCTTGGGTTTATTCCACCTATATAAAAGTTTTTTTGCAACTGTGTACTTTGTTTTAAAAACTCTGCTAAGCAAATCCAAAGCTCTTATGTTGTTCCAAAGTTTTACCAGTAATAAACTACAACACTCAAGAATTACCTTAAAGTGGATGTAAACCCATCACTCACCCAGTATAAACTAATGGCACAGTATTAATGTATATACACATGCAGGCCTCCTGAATGTATCCCTACCTTGCAAATCAATGAGATGCTCTCTCAGAGCTCGGTGGGTGGGGAGACCTCTACACTCTCCTACTTTGCTATTCCTGAGTTTTGAGAAACATCTAATCAAAACTCAGGAAAAAGACACCACATGACTTCAGCATGCCCAGTAATGCGGAGGTGTGGAGCAGCCAGTCCTGGGACAGCTGGAGGGGGGAGTGTGAAGCTTTCTCTGCTCCTTGCATTAAATAAGGAAATTACCTGTCACTCACACAGCATGGGAAGAAACGTCACCTATTTCTCCCTTAGGTCCCTTTCACACTTGTGCGACTTGTCCTGCAACTTGGGACTGCAAAGTCGCATGATAAGTCGTTCCCCATTATTTTCAATGAGTGCCATTCATATCTGTGCGACTTCAAGTTGCAGCGACTTCAAAGTAGTCTCTGCACTACTTTGGTCTGACTATGATGCACCTTAAGGTCCATAGACCTCAGGATTATACAGGCAGTTCTTCAAGTTGCATCAAAATTGCGGCAAAATCGCAGTAAAATTGCGCGACTTTCAAGTCGCACACGTGTGAAAGGGGCCTAAGGCTGGCCATACATGGGTCAAATTTCAAAAGAATTTTCTTTCGAAAATCATTTCTAAGAATTTTCGTTTGAATTTCGCACCATTAGTGGGCTGCAGTAGCAGCTGATTTTCATACAGCAATCGAAATTGGGCAATCGGACATGTTGGAAATTTTTGAAAAACAAACAATTTTCTAATCAATGATGGGAAAATCGTGCGATAAATGTAGTAGAAAAAGGAATGCACATTAGTGCAAGAAAAGAAAATTCCCGGACAGAAAAGAAGTTTCCCGGGCATGAAAATTCTTTTCTGTAGCAACATGAGGTGAAATTGAAGGCTCGGTTGGTCGAATTTCGAAAATCAATGGTGGCATCAACGGATCACAAACCGCACAAAATTTCTGATTTATGAAAATTCATTCGGCATTCGACCATGTATGGTCTGCCTAAGTCGGTCTTTCTCTTACTGAAAAAAGATAAGGGGATTACTCAGAGCTGGACTAACTCTTCGTGGCAAGACTGGGCACAGATGATATGATATCCTCCCCTGTACATGATAGAAGTGTCAGTAAAAAACTTTACATCCACTTTAAATGAAAAGATGATCTGTAGATAATTTTTTATGTTTAATGCTTAGAGATAGGAATGAACAACATCTAGGGGCTTACAGAATGCGATAGCCCCCCCCCGCAAACTACGATATCCTCTTGGGAGCAGGATGTGGAACAATACTAAGCCCTTGTCCTGTAAACTTCAACTCTAGGAAGGTACCTTGTGGGGGGTGGGGGCGGTTAGAGGTGGGGAGGTGGGGAGGTGGGGTGATAAATCCTACATCATGCAAGGCACCTTATACCTTACCCCTTGTACAAGGGCCTTATCCCCACATCCAGTCCTTAATTAGATGTGGTGGGGGGGGGGGATTATCAGAATCTGGAAGCCCCTTTAAAATAATCTCACACTCACCCCAAACCCCAAGCAAACGTTTTCCCCGTTACTCGTCCCAAACAAAGTAAATGAAGACACCCGCATATACAATGTGCCCTAATGCCTAAACAAACTTAATCATGCCATCCAACAATGCAGACCCTAATCATTCACAATGGTCTGCTGTCTGATGATGTTTCCTATTGCCTGAAAATAATTCCATGGTGCCATGATGAAATGCCAACCACCGATGCTACCCCAACACTACTCCTATTGCAAATGACAGATCCAAAGCCATGTGTTTGTAAACAATCTAACGGTGGATTCTGGGTATAATCATTAACCAAATATAATTGTGACCATATTTGGTAATAACATCAGCAAGGATCCCCTGTAGGTTTGTGCACACCTGATGTCGGCAGGGGGTCTGTTATAAATGACAAAATTCTGGCTGTTGTTTGTCAGCAAACCAGTCACTTTTAAAGGGTTAAATTGTACTATTCTGCAACTTTATTTGCAACTGTAAGACATCACCCAAACATGTTTATTTTTATAGTTGCTCTTTAGGCCATGTTAAAAGTCCCTCTTCCTGCTGAATGGCATTTAAAAACTTTTTTTGCATTATTACAATTCTCCCAATGGCAGTTCCAAGATTGTAGACAGGTGTAGTACTTCCTCTATGCTGCAGGTGGTGCTGTGTGCTGGGCCAGTGTGCAGGGGGAAATGGAGACTAAGAGGAACATTGTTCCTCTGCAGACTCCATATGTGCCATCAAAGGAGCTGTGATCCAACTGGACACTGCAGCCCTGAGTGACCTTGGCAGCCATCTTTAGTATGGGCAGTGCTAATAATTGCTTAACCACTTCCTTACTTAACAGGTTCCCGACCGCGCACCGTGTTTTCACGGCGGCAGTCGGGACGCTGAGGGCGAATCGCCGTAAATAAGCGGCGATCTGCATTCAGCCGCCAGGGGGCGCGCGCGCGCACCCGCCACACTCCTGAGGAGTGTGCCCGCGGCTCGGGCGGTCCCGATGTCCGCCGGCGAGCCACGATGAGCGGCTACAGGGAGAGAACGGGGAACCGCCGATGTAAACACGGCGGTTCCCTGCTCTTTTAGTGGGGGCATGAGAGGTCTACTGATCCCTGTCACTGGGATCGGTTAGATCTCTCGTGCCCATGTTAGCCCAACCCCCCCACAGTAAGAGCACACCCAGGGAACACAGTTAACCCCTAGATCTCCCCCCCAGGTTAACCCCTTCACTGCCAATGACATTTATACAGTAATCAGTGGACATTTAAATTTCTGATCGCTGAATAAATGTCATTGGTCCCAAAAAAGTGTCAAAAATGCCCGACATGTCCGCCCCAATATCGCATTACCGCTAAAAATCGCAGATCGCCGCCATTACTAGTAAAAAATAAAAAAAAAATAAAAACCCCAGAAATGAATTCTCATTATGCGTAAACGCGGCCACTTTTGCGCAAACCAATCAATAAACGCCAATTGCGATTTTTTTTATCACAAATATGAGGAATTATATAAATCGGCCAAAAACGGTGAAAAAAAATGTTTTTTTATATTTTTTTTTTTATTTGAATTTTAGCAAAAAGTAAGAAATTTGGGGTTTTTTGCAAAATGGTCGCTCTTCTTTTGTTTATAGCGGCGATAAGAAATGACGCAGAGGCGATCAAATACCACCAAAAGAAAGCTCTATTTGTGGGAAAAAAAGGACGCAAATTTTGTTTGGGTGCAACGTCACACGACCGCGCAATTGTCAGTTAAAGCGACGCAGTGCCGAATCGTAAAAAGTGCTCTGGTCCTAAAGCTGCAAAACCTTCCGGTTGGTAAGTGGTTAAACCCCCCTCCTGCCCGGACCAATTTTCAGTTTTCAGCACTGTCACTCTTTGAATGACAATTGCGTGGTCCTGCGACATTGTACCCAAACGAAATTGACGCCCTTTTTTTCCCACAAATAGAGCTTTCTTTTGGTGGTATTTGATCACCTCTGCAGTTTTTATTTTTTGCGCTATAAACTAATAAAGAGCGACGATTTAGAATAAAGAACAATATTTTTTACTTTTTGCTATAATACATATCCAAAAATAAAAAATAAAAAAACAAATTTTTTATCAGTTTAGACCGATATATATTCTTCTACATATTTTTGGTAAAAAAATCGCAATCGACGTATATTGATTGGGTTGCGCAAAAGTTATAGCGCCTACAAACTATGGACATTGGTTTATGCCATTTTTATTTATTTTTATTTTTTTACTGGTAATGGCAGCGATCTGCAATTTTTATCGGGACTGTGATAATGCGGCGGACACGTCGGACGTTTTTGACACTTTTTTGGGACCAATGACATTTATACAGCGATCAGATCTAAAAATAGACACTGATTACTGTATAAATGTCATTGGCAGGGAAGGGGCTAACACTAAAGGGGCAGTGAAGGGGTTAAATGTGTTGCCTGGGTGTGTTCTAACTGTGGGGGGGGGGGGCATGACAGAGCTAACTGATCCCAGTGACCAGATCAATAGATCTGTCATGCCCCCCCCCTCCCCTCACAGAATAGGGAACCGCCGTGTTTACAATGGCGGTTCTCCGTTCCGGCTCTCTGTGAGGAGATTGCGGGTCTCCGGCGGACATCGGGTCCGCCCTACCCGCGGGCACGTCCAGCGTGAGCCGAAGGGGAGGACGTCTATTGTGGCCTCCCGACATTTTAGAGCCGCGCTGTAGCCATCATTCGGTTTTGCTGCAGATGGGAAGAGGTTAATGGTTGGCAAGCATTTTGCAAGTGGCTAGAATAGGGAAAGGAACCATGCTGGGGAGGGACAGAGAGTTAGCCCTATGGACAGGTTCTTGCTTGAGGAGGAATAGATTAGGGACCGCTGCCTGCTTAATATCCTCTGATTCAGTGCAATGTATTAGGACTTAATCCAATAATCTCCTGCGCTCAGAGAACCTCTATCAGATGGTACACAGTATTGCAGGGGCACTTAGTTCAATACAAAGTCACGGTGAATATGGTACTAATCAACACATGTAGGTCTTGCTGCCCTCTTCAGGATCATGGGAATCTAGATATGCTAGAGGAGAGATACAAACAAAAAAAGGGCGCACCGACCTTGTGCAATACCATTAAAAGAGTTTATTAAAATTGAAAAGATAAAATCCATATACTCACAAACGGAGCTGATGACAAAGCTTTTAAAATTAAGAACACATCCAATGGAAGAGATGAACAGAGTCTCAGCAGAGGGACTGGATGGTGTCCATAAGGCTAGGCTGACACGTTTCCAGGGCGAACCCTCTTCATCAGAGCCATCAGAGATTACTGTTGTTCTGTTTACTATTCACCTACAACCCTCCAATACAAGAATAGTTGAACCTTGGTGTGGACTCTGAGGGAGATTTGCTAAAACTGGTGCACACAGAATCTGGTACAGCTGTGCATAGTAACCACTGATTACTGACCCTCAAGCTAAAGAGTCAATCTCATACCAAGAAATTAAAATTTAGTAAGGGAATAATAATTATTATTATTATTGTACTTATATAGTGCCATCAATTTACGCAGCACAGACATCAATTAGTGTAAAAGCCCATATTTAATTGGATCCACACCTGATGGTCCTGTAGCTCCGAAGTCCGTGGGTAGTCCACACCTAGGTTAATTTATACCCGAAAATGTGATTAACTACAGACACGACGCATTTAACTACCGTGATATATTCATGTTATTATTATTATTAATAATAAGGGAA
>BLSH010219605.1:553035-563031 GCA_018402905.1 Glandirana rugosa | reverse complement strand
AGGCTGTGTGGACATGGTACAGGAGGTCAGAGGCTGTGCGGACATGGTACAGGGGGTCAGAGGCTGTGTGGACATGGTACAGGGGGTCAGAGGCTGTGCGGACATGGTACAGGGGGTCAGAGGCTGTGCGCACATGGCACAGGGGTCAGAGGCTGTGTGGACATGGTACAGGGGTCAGAGGCTGTGTGGACATGGTTCAGGGATCAGAGGTTGTGTGGACATGGTACAGGAGGGGGTTTGTTTCTGTGAATGCCTCTGCTCTATCTATCTGTCCTCCCTCCTCCATACTTGGATTAGTACAGGGGAGGCTGATCAGCACAATACACGTCTGACTTTCCTGGATGGATGCGCTCCATTCCAGAATACAGGCACAGGCAGAGATCGACCTCCCCGGACCCCTGGTGTGACGAGGCGCTGCTGAGAACGAGCGCCTGCCATTCAAAAATGGCGGCATCACATCACTGCCGCTGCACCCGCCCGGTTGAGCATATATGAGTTCTCCCGAGCTCGGCAAGCTTCGGAACGGTGCATGCACAGTTGTGCTGTCGGCCCGCAGCCATCTTTTTTATGGGCACCGCTGCCCGTAACGGGCATTTACAGGCAGACGAAAATGGGCTGAAATTTACGGGCTGCCTGTAAATTAACGGGCGGTTGGCAACACTGGTCTAGATTTTATTATCAACTCTAGATGAAGGTCTAGCTAGGACTAAATTAACTAGCACAAAACAGGAAGGGAAGACAGAGGAAGATACCAAAATCACAGTAGTAAACAAGTTGTAGGGGCCCAAAACCACTGCTAAGTGTCAGCACACTAAAAAACAATATCAACCTAATTCAATACAACACAAAAATTACTTGAAAGAGGGGCCAAACCCCTTGTCCCCCTTCCCCCCTTCCCCCTTCAACTTAGATGTTCATATTATAAACCCAACAGTTGGAGTGATCATGCAGGATGATGCCTGCATAGATCCTATAATTGTTAATGATTGTATCTTGTACTCTGTAGTCATTTATGCACAATGTTTATAACAATGTTTATAACTTCTGGAAAGCATTCAAATGCACTTTCATTTCCATGTATTGTTATACATGTTTGTAGTTTGTTTAACCACTTCAGCCCCAGAAGGATTTCCCAGGTTAGGACCAGAGCACTTTTTGCTATTCGGCACTGTGTTGCTTTAACTGACAATTGGGCGGTCGTGCGACGTTGTACCCAAACGAAATTTGCGTCCTTTTTTTCCCCACAAATAGAGCTTTCTTTTGGTGGTATTTGATCACCCCTGCGTCATTTCTGATCACCGCTATAAACAAAAAAAAAAGAGTGACAATTTTGAAAAAAAAAAAACAATATTTCTTACTTTTTGCTAAAATACAAATCCAAAAAAAATATAAAAACAAATGTATTCATCGGTTTTGGCCGATTTATGTTCTTCCTCATGTTTTTGGTATAAAAAAACAATATTGGCATTTATTGATTGGTTTGCGCAAACGTTGCCGTGTTTACACAGCATGTTTTTTTTTTTACTAGTAATGGCGGCGATCTGCGATTTTTATCGGGGACTGTGATATTTTGGGCGGACATGTCAGACATTTTTGACACTTTTATACAGCCATCAGAAATTTTAATATCCACTGATTACTGTATAAATGTCATTGGCAGTGAAGGGGTTAACCTGCAGGGGAGATCTAGGGGCTAACTGTGTTCCCTAGGTGTGTTCTAACTGTGAGGGGGCTGGGCTACCAGGGGCATGAGAGATCTAACTGATCCCAATGACAGGAGAGTGCGGCGTTTATAGACGGCAATTCACGGGATGCTGCCACTCTACAGCAGTAAAAGTATGTGACGCAGTCAGGAAGCGGTTAAAAAATGTAAAAAAAACTATTGAAAAAATAGACAGAAAAGTGGGGCAGAACAACACTTCCTGTCCTGGGGTGACAATATTCACTCACTGTACTGTAACCATAGAGAAGCAGAATTGTCCTGATTTAGACTATAAACACCTTCCCCTCTCCTCATCTTAACTACATAATGAGTAGGGATCTTTAGTTCAAAGAAGGTATCTGGGAAGGCTGATAACATTATATGAGATTTGTCACAGGAAGTGACAAAGACATAATATTTCTAGCAGGATTAAAAAAAGAAAAAAGAAAACTAATGCTACCACCACCTCTAAGGACTAGTAAGCTACACTATATTACATTTTTGTTCTTAGGCTTAGATACACTTTAAAGTTGTTGTCAACCCGTGACAACCACTTTCACCTACAGGTAAGCCTATAATAAGGCTATAATAAGAAAAAAAAACTGATGCAAAACTGATGACCACGGATGAAAACTGATGAAAAATTGATAAAGAACTGGTAAGCACTGATGAAAAACTGATGAAGAACCGATGAGCACTGATGAAAAATGGATGAAAAACTGATGAAGAACCGATGAGCACTGATGAAAAACGGATGAAAAACTGATGAAGAACCAATGAGCACTGATGAAAAACTGATGAAGAACCGATGAGCACTGATGAAAAAAGGATGAAAAACTGATGAAGAACCGATGAGCACTGATGAAAAATGGATGAAAAACTGATGAAGAACCAATGAGCACTGATGAAAAATAGATGAAAACTGATGAAGAACCAATGAGCACTGATGAAAAATTGATGAAAACTGATGAAGAACCGATGAGCACTGATGAAAAACGGATGAAAACTGATGAAGAACCGATGAGCACTGATGAAAAATTGATGAAAACTGATGAAGAACCGATGAGCACTGATGAAAAACGGATGAAAACTGATGAAGAACCGATGAGCACTGATGAAAAATTGATGAAAACTGATTAAGAACCGATGAGCACTGATGAAAAACGGATGAAAACTGATGAAGAACCGATGAGCACTGATGAAAAACTGATGAAGAACCGATGAGCACTGATGAAAAACGGATGAAAACTGATGAAGAACCGATGAGCACTGATGAAAAACTGATGAAGAACCGATGAGCACTGATGAAAAACGGATGCAAAACTCATGAAGAACCGATTGACACTGATGAAAAACGGATGAAAAACTGATGAACCGATGAGCACTGATGAAAAACGGCTGAAAAACTGATGAGCACTGATGAAAAATGGATGAAAAACTGATGAAGAACCGATGAGCACTGATGAAAAACGGATGAAAAACTGATGAAGAACCGATGAAGAACCGATGAGCACTGATGAAAAACGGATGAAAAACTGATGAAGAACCGATGAGCACTGATGAAAAATGGATGAAAAACTGATGAAGAACCGATGAGCACTGATGAAAAACGGATGAAAAACTGATGAAGAACCGATGAAGAACCGATGAGCACTGATGAAAAACGGATGAAAAACTGATGAAGAACCGATGAGCACTGATGAAAAACGGATGAAAAACGTATGAATACTTCATCTGTTTTGATGTGACGAAACTGATGAACTGATGAATGGTCCACCTTAGGCCCCTTTCACACGCATAGACCGTTCGGTCCGCCTGTCAGTTTTTCAGGTAGACCCGAACGGACGCTCCATTGTCCTCTATGGATCGACGGATGTCAGTGGTGATATGTCCTCTGACATCCGATCCGCTCCGATCCGCTAAATACAGACAGATGGAAACCCTATTTTCCATCCATCTGGCAGATCGGATCGGATGAACACAGACAGGTGGTCCTTGTTGATCCGATCCCCCATAGAGGAGAGCGGAGCTCTGACAGGTCCATCTCTGCACTCCGTGCAGAGACTGTCCTGCCATCCGCCGGCTCAGCAGGGATCAACGGATGGATCCCCCCTGAACAGCCGAGCCCGTCAAAACGGAATCCGCTCATGTGAAAGGACCCGAAATAGCACAAAAGTGGCTTTCCTCCCAGCATCACCTGTAGTCACAAAGCTGGATAAGAGAGATAAGCGAAAACACGGATTGTTTAACGTTTTATCCTTTATATACATTTTGTATGTTTACCAACAGTGTTCCTTTTATATTGTAGACTGTATTTATTTATGTATGCGTTATGCTTAGTGAGCTTTGTTTGTTTACTGTGTTGATCATTGTGTAGTTTTGTTGGTGTGTAGCACATGATATTACTCCCCCTCATCTTGGCTGGGAAATGCACCTACTGTAAACATGTCAAACTCTTTCTCTGCATTCAAACGCAGCAATCGTAATTGTGTGTTCACTTGTCACTGTGTGAGTTTGCTTGTCACTATGAGTCACTTTGGGATAACATGCAGGCTTGGGAAAACTGCTATGCAAGTTCTTTTTTTCCATTAGTCTGCAGAGGCTTGTCTGTGTTGTGATCTGGATGAGTCTGGCTCATAGTGGATGTAGCAGGTTCCCCAGCTTATCAGGCAGCCCTTGTCTCATGGTCACTCAGCTGCTGTGTTCTTGGGGAGACGCTTCTAAGAACTGAGCCTTTTCACAGAAAATACTTGCACATCCATGCAATCGTTTTTCAGGACTTTTTTACTTTAGGAATGTTGTGTGTCATTAACTTAATGTGGTGTAATGTGTGGTAAACAAATGTTACACTCCAATGACCTTCTATCTTTACTTTTTTCCTTCCTTTTCTACTTTGCTTTTTCCTTTATTGCTTTCCGCCTTACATTTTTCTTTTTTTTTTCTTCCTCTCTTTTGTCTTTCTCCATATTTTATGTCCATATTTTGTTTACTTTTCTTATTTACCGGTTTTCTTTTTCCATTTACTTTCTTTTCTGTTTTATCTTCTTTCATGTTCAAATAAAGAATTATACATTTTCTCTGATTTCAACATGTGTCAGTATTATGTAATTGTTTAGAGTAATGCTACAATTAGTGGCAAAATGTACAACTATCACACAGAGCAGTGGTCTCCAAACTTCGGCCCTCTGCATGCCTTTATCAGGCCCTTGGGGCACCATTCCTCCCAATGACACCAATGATGAGGCACTATTCCTCCCAATTACACTAACAATGTGGCACTATTCCTCCCACTGACACCAACAATGGGGCACTATTCCTCCCACTGGCACCAACAATGTGGCACTATTCCTCTCACTGACATCAATGATACAGCACTATTCCTCCCACTGACACTAACAATGGGGCACTATTCCTCCCACTGACACTAACAATGGGGCACTATTCCTCCCACTGGCACCAACAATGTGGCACTATTCCTCTCACTGACATCAATGATACAGCACTATTCCTCCCACTGACACTAACAATGGGGCACTATTCCTCCCACTGACACTAAACATTGGGGCACTATTCCTCCCACTGACACTAACAATGGGGCACTATTCCTCCCACTGGCACCAACAATGTGGCACTATTCCTCTCACTGACATCAATGATAGAGCACTATCCCTCCCACTGACACTAACAATGGGGCACTATTCCTCCCACTGGCACCAACAATGTGGCACTATTGCTCCCACTGGCACCAACAATGTGAAACTATTTCTCTCACTGACATCAATGATCGGGCACTATTCCTCCCACTGACACTAAACATTGGGGCACTATTCCTCCCACTGGCAACAACAATGTGGCACTATTCCTCCCACTGGCACCAACAATGTGGCCCTAGTCCTCTCACTGACATCAATGATAAGGCACTATTCATTCCACTGACACTAACAATGGTGCACTATACCTCCTACTGACACTAACGATGGGGCACTATTCCTCCCACTGGCACCAACAATGTGCCACTATTCTTCCCACTGACACCAATGATGGGGCGCTATTTCTCCCACTGATACTAATGTTGGGGGCCTATTCATCCTACTGATACCAAAGATGGGGCACTATAACCCCTACTGATACTAATGATGGTTCACTATTCATCCCACTGATACCAATGATGGGGCACTATTCCTTCCACTGATACCAATGATGGGGCACTATTCCTTCCACTGATACCAATGATGGGGCACTATTCCTTCCACTGATACCAACGACGGGGCACTATTCCTTCCACTGATACCAATGATGGGGCGCTATTCCTCCCACTGACACCAATGATGAGGCACTATACCTCCCAATGATACCAGCAATTGGGGCACTATTCTTTCCACAGAAATCAATGATGGGGCACTTAGCTTATATCACCCCTAATACCAGAGATGGGACATTGTTTACTCCTACTGATGTTGGGGCATTTTCTCCCACTGGCCACATTCCAACCCCCCTCCCCCCACTCCTCAAAGTCTGAAGCACTGTAAACTAACCCTTTGTTTAGAAAGTTTGGAGACCCCTAACATAGAGTATGGCTATATTTTATATGCCTGTAGACAGACAGATCTCCCATTGACACCAGTGAGTTTTTAAATATCCATTCACCATCATTTGGAACTAGCACTCTCAGAATTACCTGTTGCTTTTCTTTTAAACCTGGGTAATGCTACAGTATGGATCATACACCACAAGGTTAATTGCCATTTAGATGAAGAAAATGGACAGGAATGTTGAACAGTATCAGGCATTTTTCCAACATTTGTTAAACACTTCCAAAATTAGCATTGCTTACTGTCACTTACAAGCTAACCCCCACATTACCCAGCTGCTCGCAATGTTCATATCGGTTGCATTACTTGCAAACATCAGGCACCAAGAAAGAACCAACTATATTATATGTGGCTAATAAAGGCATAGCACACTGAGGGTCCTTTGGGAAGTAGTACAAATTGAACTTGTAGACTGGGATCACTCTCAAACCTGACAGCAAAAAGCTGGTGTGGGCCCTGTCCATACATTGTATTATAATACCATCATCATTTTGGTGTCCATTTAAGCACACAATATACACAAGTTGAACTTCATAAAATTGTAGACTGGAATCACGACCAAATCTGACAGTGAAAGGTTGGTGTGGGCCCATTGAATACATTGTTTCATAATACTATGATAATGCTGGTATCCATTTAAGCACACAGATGCCAAATCTAACTCCAAGGCTTCATGCACACAGGACATTAAAAAAAGTCCTAAAAACATCAGTAGCTTATCAGAACGCTAAAACTATATAACCCCTCCAAAGAAAAAAAAAAAAAGTTCATTTATAAAGAATGCTAAGAAAAAAACCCACCAAAGTAAAACCTGCCCCACAAGTACTTCAATGGTGTAAAACATCAAAAACTGCTTTTTGTGCTTTGCTGCCTTTTGCCATTTGGATGTAAGTTGTCTTTATTACAGCCTATGTCCCTGAGCTACTACGCAAAAGGCACATCATGCATCCGGGGCAAAGCAATATGTACTTGATTTCACGAGCTGTTAACTCCTAGGTTGTGTCTACAATGCCACATATCACATATCAGCTACATAAACCACACTTGACAAACTCTGCGCCGCAGGCTTCATACGTCATGAATACTGATGCAAATTTGTGCAACACGATTTACAAATTCAGTAAAAAATATCACTGTCAATGCTCTGCTGCAAGAGTTTATCAGGCTTGGCTTTTATTTAGCATATTAACTATGGAACAGGTTGTTCTATATTACATAGGGGAAATTTTCTCTGCAAATATAAATAGAAATGATTTTCCCTGAAATGGACAGTACAAGATACAATCAAGGTTTCGCTGACCTTGGAGGAAGCGGCCAAATTTAGATTACACTGAGAATTACAAAACATTAATATTTTTGGCAAAAGGTTAAGGAAGCCTGTACTGAAAGAATATGGAGGCAAAGGAAAATTGTACTGTGTACAAAGAGTGCTTTTGTAACCTATGATTAGCACCCATTATATATATAATAAAAGGTGTCTAATAGTTTTAACAGTGGATGCAGAGGCGTAACTAGAACCCCTGGTCAGGGTCCTTCCCTCTTCCTACAGATCCTGGGGCCCTTTACTCCATCTGCCATCTTCGGGCCTGTTCATGGTGGTGAAATGCCAGGGCCCGGTCACAGTTGCACCCGTTGTAATCCTGATAGTTCCCTCACTGGTATAAAAAACCCAAAAAACTCCTGCGCTTGGATTCATCAACCAAGAGTCATGCAATAACAAAGAATATAGAGTGTAATGAAAAGTCTCTATGTGCGTGAAAATCACTTTACACTCAACGGCCTTGCTGCCCTCCTCAGGACCATGGGCATCCAAAAGGTACCCCCTCTCTTGTATTTTTTCCCTAGTTCCCTCACTGGTGTCACTAGTTTTTAATTGTATTATTTTTTTTACCATTTCATTTTATTTCTTTTACAATTTTATTTTTACAATGTTTTTAGGAGCTCCATCTGTGTAGCCTCAGTTGCACAGAATGAATGGACAGGAATAGTTGTGTCATGCTTCAAGTATGAATAAACCCATTGGTACCAATCACTGACTCTGTTCATTCAGAAAAGGACGGAGCCAGTAAATGACAAAATTTACCGACCCATTCCTATTTCTCCATCATGACACATCTTCAACTGCAGCTGGCAGGAGAGAGGGGGGGGGGGGGGGAGCAGCTCTGTGGGGGGGACCAGGAAAGCACACAGGGACCCTGGGAACAGCAGAAGACAAGTAAACTGGATAGAGGAAAATGGAGGAGATTGGTTCCTCTAAATGCCACCCCCGCCATCCCTCCTATTCAGGTGTACAAGGGAGGCACATGGGCCTCCTGCAATTGCAACCACTATCGTTACACCCCTGAGTGGATGCTTTATCCACTTCTACCGTCCACTGCAACTATGTATAAAACACCTGAAATAAATTGTACTGGTGCAGTTTCATGCAGTACATCTCATAATGTTATGGAGAATATACTTTATGTAATCAGCATGACAAGTACTAATGCCTAGTACACACAATGGGAAAATTGGAGAAAAAATACAGCCTTCGGAGCGATCGTCCGATAATCTGATCATTCGTACACAGCTTTCGAGAGCCGATCACGACAGATCATGCGAAAATATCTGAAGGGAGAAGTATGAAAATTTTGCTTGTACGATAACAGTACAAACGGTTTTCATGTAATTAGTATTGTATTTGTATGAAAAAAATTCTGTGACCAAGACCACACATGCTTGGAAATGAAAGAATACATTACAATACAATACAATACACTGCTTCTTAAGTTGTATTCTTTTGTATGAGAATTTTCGTAACTTTTGTAACCTATTGCTTTTCTATACGAGATGGCATGCAAAAAAAAAAAAAAAGTACGATCTTTCGTCTGATATTCTTATCATGTGTATGAGGTAAGTAATGATTACAGAATGTGTAGATGTGACAGGGCCCATGAAGCTACGGAGCTCAAACATATCACATGGCTATGAGGCTTGCTTAGCCTTCCTTGTAAACAGCTGGGCTTATTTGATAAGGTAGTGCAAAGTGCAGTGACTACATGGGAAGTGCATGAAACCACAGCATCTAATCAGATTACTGTTTACTGTCTTCATAAAAAAAAAAAAAACATGAATTCTGATTCCTTGTTTTGGTTGGCGTACTGTGTACACAGTGCTGGTGCTTTGCACTACTTTTTACATTAGTCCAAACACATAATTTACAGATACGAAGGGGTTGATTTACTAAAACTGGAGAGTGCAAACTCTGGTGCAGCTCTGCATAGAAACCAATCAACTTTTAGGGTTTTTTTTGTCAAAACTTAATTAAACTCACTGAGGTTAGAAGCTGATTGGCTACCATGCACAATTGCACCAGATTTTGTATTCTCCAGTTTTAGTAAATCAACCCCCATAGTGTTTATGAGTAAATAACTTTCTAGTTTGTGAACTTGATGAAAGATACTAAGGCCTCATGTACACTGCTGCTGATAAACAGACATTTAGGAGCAGTTGGATGTTTGTTCAGCTGCCCCTGAACTCTCCTACATGTTATATTAACTTTCCATGTACACTCAATATAGTTTATTGTCCTTTAGAGGCAGTTGAGTTTAGTGGCATTTTTTTAAAGCAAAAAATTGGGTTCAGGACAGGAGATAGACAGACAGAGAGAGACACAGACAGACAGAGAGAGACTGGCAGACAGAGAGAGAGAAAGAGAGAGAC
>BLSH010219605.1:540535-550535 GCA_018402905.1 Glandirana rugosa | reverse complement strand
TGCTATACATGCATTTTTTTTCTCATAAACTTTATTAGCATCTCACTCCTACATGGTGCAGACTGTTATAGTGTTACATGATCAACTAATGGTTAATAAATAATTTTGAATAAGCAATGTTTTTGTAATACTGTTTTCATTCCTACGTTTGGTTTGAATCCCAGCCATGGCACTATCTGCCTGGAATTTGCATGTTCTCCCTGTGCCTGCTTGGGTTTCCTCTGGGTACTCCGGTTTCCTCCCACGCTCCAAATACATGCTGATAGGTTAATTGGATCCTGCCTAAATTGGCCCAAGTATGTTTATGTATGAATGTGAGTTAGGGGCCTTAGATTGTAAGCTCCTTGAGGGTAGGGACTGATGTGAATGTAGAATATATATGTAGAGCACTGCGTGAACTGACGGCGATATAAGTAATATAATATATTATATAATATGTAATAAATAACAATAAAATAAATGTTGTATGTTATCGTTGAAGCTCCTGCATGTCCTCTCTTTGTGAAGTGCTGCAGATAGGCTCTTGCACACAACTGTTTCTGATGTGCCAAAATGTATGGTTTTTGCTGGTGGCACAGAGGTATAAAAGATGTATGCTCATGTTTGCCTTCTGTCTAATGAAGTATGGGCTCTCATACACACAGGATGTATACCTGATCAAGCAGGGAAGAGTATTCTTCCATATGATCATGTACACTTTGCTGAAATACGCATCCCATGCATTGTATTTTGGTAAGGACGCAATGTGACTTTAGTGTAGGTGGCATTATGTCCTGCATTCTTTACTCCTTGCACCTCCATCTACAACTTTATATAGGTTATTTAAGTACATTTTTTGTAATGTTAATGGCTCTTCTTTGCAATAGACCTCAATTAAAGACATGCTGATAGGTTAACTGGCTCCTGTCTAAACTGGCCCTAGTATGTGTATGAATGGGAGTTAGGGACCTTAGACTGTAAACTCCTTGAGGGTAGGGACTGATGTGAATGTATAATATAAATGTAAAGCACTGCGTAAATTGACAATGCTATATAAGTACATTTATAAAAACCTGGTACTGGCCCAAAGGAAAGATACTGCTAGTGCCCTTAACTAAATTCACATGTAATCTGGATCACTTGACTTTGTTCTGATGTTTACAAGCAAGCTCACTGTCACTGTAAATGGCATGATGTTTATAATCAGTGTGATGAACTATTTCAGATAGCCAATTTAGACCATTTGGCATTTATGTAACTCTAAATCACTTTATCTAACAGCCTTTACTTCTCCTTTTATATCACGCTTCCCCATTTGTTCTGTGGTAAACTTGTTTACACCAAATTACAAAGCCTACAGTTCATTTGCATAACATTACTGCTATGTATTTCTGAGAAGTGCTAACACAATCAAATATCTGCCTGTCATCAGTGTGAAATGTATAGTGTTTCCACAGAGCAGACTGGCGTATGTGTCAACAAAATGTAGGGTATAGGGCTGGGAATATGAATGACACATGAGCAAATGCAGGATAAAGTTAAAACAAAGGAATTATCTTACATGACCCAACTCTAGTCTGTTTAACTGCATGTTTTATAGATTTGCAGAAACAGATGGGCAAAGTGAGTGTAGACTTATATTATCTGCACAGAGAAATATGAAGAGTATGCTTATTATATATATATATATATGTAAAAATAAACCATATTATATTAGCCCCACAAACAGTAAAACAACTGTAAGGGGCCCCTATTAATCTTTCCATCCATTCTTAAGAAAACCATTATATCCTCTTAGATTGTAAGCTCTAACGAGCAGGGCCCTCTGATTCCTCTTGTACCAAATTGTGATGTAACTGTACTGTGTGCCTTCATGTTGTAAAGCGCTGCACACACTGTTGGTGCTATATAAATCCTGTATAGTAATAATAATATCCCACCCGTCTTGCCTTCTTCATCCAATGTATCCATATAATTACAGATCTAAGATGAAAACAAATGTTTTCATTGCATCTTGTGGTATTCTTGGTATGCTCTATAATTTGTGTATAAGCAGGGCATGCGTGGAGAATAGCTGAATGTCAGCAGCTCAGTATAGGCCTCAGGATGGCCATATTTAGTATGGCAAGGCCCAGCCCAGCACTGGGACGTCTTTACTCAAAATGCTGGGAACATAGCATGGTCTAAAACACTGCTTTGCAGCAAAAGAGTATATGGGTCTGCAGATGAGGTCTGTAATTCATTTTTACATTTAAAATGTGTTTTTAAACTTTAATTGCTTTATTTCGCTAAATCAGGCCCAAAGTGTAATCACACTTGAACCTATTGTGGCAAAACCCATGGCAGCCTTTGTGACTCATTCAATTCCATTATTTATTCTGCACTTGATTCTCAGATCAGGGGTTGTATTGTAACAATGATATATTCACATATAATTTTGGGCTGTGTTTGCTAAGGGAAAACAGAGTGTGAGTTTTTTTTTTTAATTAATGCAAGACATAGAGGCAACATTAAGTACAAAGTCATAATTTATTCTATTCTGTATAAAAAAAAGGTCATAGTTTTGTATTAAAAAGTCTTCTCCCAGGAGAAGAAATATATTATTTTGCATCATAAATAAAATCATAGCATATATACAGTCGTCAGCAAGCTCAGAAGGCTTCGGCCTAGTGCTTTTTTTCGTCAGTGCTTTGGAAACTGAAGCTGGTCTTGTATTACAAACAGGAATTACAGTACCAAAAAATACTGAGGTATTTCTCCTTTGCTTCGTTTTTTTAAAAAAAAGCTGAAATCTTAGGCATCTGAAGGCAGGACGAAGCTTGCAAAATAAATAATAGGACGAACATTTTGTTTTTACAGTTTGTAGGCAGCAGCCTCTCACTCTCACCAGTACAAAAACATTCAGGAATGGAAATACTGTCGAACCTCCCTTAAACGGAGGTTATACACGAAAAAAAAAAAAAAATCAGACGTAAAAAGGCAATGGTGACCTGTCTTTTTTGAAATCCTTAGTGGTTAGGACAGACACTCAAAGTTTTGACAAGTCAAATCAGCTTTAAGCTACTTCTGGTTTCACCAGTTCATATGGTTGCAAACACGTCACGCCTGGTTGACGATGATGGCTTAAAAGTGACCAAAAAAAAAAAATATACTCATTAAAAGTTCTTAAAAATTATTGCACTTTGTATAACACAGTCCCATGTGCTTTAGCTTGTACCACCTCAGCAACTTGGCGATGTAGTGATAGGACTCTGAAGGTAGCTCAAAGAGCTTGCTGCAGGGTGAACAGGGATAGAAACTGGGAAGTTAAAGACCGTAGTAGTGGATGTTCCTCTGTCCAAAACTGATATTGTGGGACTGCCAGCCTCTGCTGAACATGAAGGTGCTAGTACTTGAGATTCAAACTGAAGGAGCTGTCCCATAAAGCTGAAATTTGGGGAAATGATGCTCCTTCTCTGCTTGACAAACTCAAAAGCTTCATCCAGCTTCACACGGTTAGTCCTCATCAAATAAGCTAGGCAGATAGTAGCAGAACGTGAAATACCAGCTTGACAGTGCACAAACACTCTGCCACCATTATTCTTCACAGAATCTGAAAGATAAAATAAACAGGTTTTTGTAAATAAACGTAAAAATTATACCGAAACATCTTCAGTTTAAGAAAAACTGGAATCTAAGACATTCATCTAACAAAAGCAAACAGCAGAATCTGGCAATGTATGTTGATAGCCACTAGGGGGCAGCAACTGACTAAACACTTTTTCTATGTGCTTAGTTTTTTATTAGGCCTGTCTATTAGAGGAAGTCCTACTTTCATACAAGAAATGGAGCACTTTCCTTACTCCTCAAACATTGTCATTATTTTACAACAGTAGAGGATCAATTCGGCACAAATAAATTAGCAGAGCTCCAATAAAAAAGGGTAAAACTACTGTGAGATGCAAAATGCTAACCCTTGATATAGGCCTACTGTTAAATCCAGGTTCTAAAAATTAGCTGACGCTTGCAATCAGTATTAATCATATATATTCTTCATACTAGGTTTAATGTTCTGTAACAATTTAGAGATCTTTACCTATGAAGTCAATGGCTTCATTAAACCAGGAGCTGATGTCTGCTTTGTGGCTGTCCTCCACTGGGATACTCTTGTACTGGTAGTGTCCCTCAAAGTGATTAGGGCAGTTGGCAGACACGTTGATCAGGGCGGTAATGCCAAGGGTGTCCAGCATATCTTTTCTGGATGCATGATATGCACTTCCCAGGTAGAGAAAAGGCAGGATTTCCACTGGTCCTCCCTGTAAAACAATTACAACAAAAAAGTTTAATCAACTGGAAATACATTCATAGGTACATAAGGGAAGGCTTGAATTATGATTAGTTGTATTATGTGTACATATTGTATTCAGTCACGTAGGAATAAAGTATAAACAGAACCTATTATCAGGGCTTGTGTATGGGGGAAGTACAATTGGCCTGGTGCTTTACAGCTCACTATTGTTTTAGTGCTTGGCAGCCTGGGAGTGGTGAGGGAGGGACAGCTTGCTTGGCAGGGGATTTTAACTCTTACAACACAAGGAAATACTGACCTGATCGTATAATGGGGTGCCACAGGGGGTGCAGTTGGAATCGGCACTGCCTGGTACACTGTTGGCACTGAGGGGCAGGCTTAGTCCTATTGGGGGAGAACATTTGTTGCAGAATTCCGGATATTCAGAGGAAAACGCTTCATATCCACCTGAAAGAGAGAACAAAATGACAGTCATTAAATGGTATCCTTTGTGGAGGTGATTGACAGTTATCAATAGGGGGGCTTTAAGTGGACCCTATAGATGGAAGGGATTAATGTGTAAGAAAAGAGGGAAGAGTTAACAAAGGAAAGTTTAGGAGGGAAGCATCAATATATGTTTATTGGCTGACATTTCTCAAGGGATTGTTGCATTAAAAAAGGGGGAGAGATATTACGTTTTAGGTGGGAGGCATCAATGTACCTTTATTGGCTGACATTTCTCAATGCGGGCTTAGAGATAGAAGGGATTGTTGCATAAAAAAGGGGGATAGCTATTAAGTTTTAGAAAAGGAAGCATCAATGTACCTTTGTGGTTGCCATTGATAAAGAGATACAGATTACTGTATAGGAAAAGGAGTAAGGGCTAACAAAGACAAGTTTGGGAGGGAAGCATTCATTTGTGATGACATTTCTCAATGGGGACTTTAAGTGGACCCAATAAGGGATTATTGCACACAAGGAGGGGGGAAGCTATCATTAGTTTTAGGAGGGAATCATCTTCCTACTTTTATGGTTGACATTTCTCAATGGGGGGCTTTAAGTGGACCCAATAAGAAAGAGAAGCGGGGGGCTATTACAGGTTTTAGAAGGGGATCATCCTTCTACTGTTATGGTTGACATTTCTAAATGGGGGCTTTGCGTGAACCTAATAAATGCAAGGGATTATAATATGTAAAGCGCTGCCTAAATTGATGGCGCTATATAAGAACCTGAAATAATAAATAATAAAGGGGGGCGAGCTAGGGTTTAGAAGGGAATCATCTTCCTACTTTTATGGTTGACAATTCCCAATGGTGACTTTAAGTGGACCCAATAAGGAATTATTGCATACAAGGAGGGGGGAGCTACCAGGGGTTTTAAGAGGGAATCATCTTCCTACTTTTATGGTTGAAATTTCTCAATGGGGGGCTTTAAGTGGACCCAATAGAAGCAAGGAAAAGTTAGGTTTTAGGAAGGAATCATCTTCTTAATGGGGGCTTTAATTGGATCCAAGAGATTTAAGGGATAATTGTATTGGAAAAGAGGGAAAGCTAACAAAGGATCATGTACCTTTATTGGTTACATGTCTCAGTGGGGGATCTAGAAGAGAGAAAGAGAGAAGAGCCACCAAAGACAGGTTTAGTAGGGACTGGTGATGATGATACCTTTTAGGAAGAAGATCCTGCTGCCTCGGGGGTCTCTGCACAGGGCACTGACAGCCAGCATCATGGTGCTGTCCTTCCTGATGGTGTCCAGCTCATAGGTTCTGTCATCCAGAAGCACCACAGCCTCATACAATCCAGCGATCAGCCGGGCCCTGTGCTCCTCGTTGGGGATGATGTGCTCCAAGCCCATGCTGCCTTTAGCCCTTCTCTTGACTATAGTGCTGAATCTGACATTGCTGGAGCCCAGGATGTGGGCAGAGCTGAAGGAGAAGAACGATCTGCAGTCCAGGATGAGCAGTGTGTGTGCTCTGTCTGCCAGCAGGGCTTTCATCGTGCTGCAATCCATGCCACTTATCTCCATATTGACCATAGCTAGGCGACACGCTCTGCTTAGAAGGCTGGACAGCAAGTAGGGATCCGTGCTGCTTCGGGGTAACAGCGCTCGGCTTGTAACTAATGACTTCCTCTGTTGCTGGTGCAGTTGCCCTTTTTCCAGGCTGCTTTGTCTTAAAAGAAATGAACTTGATAAAAACAAAAACAAATGAAGTCTTCAAGCAAAAGCCAGCCGTGTGTTTCTTTCTTGTGTTACTTTAGCTGTTGTTTTCGGCTGGCTGGCTTGAGCTCACGCTGCCCCGAGATCTGCAAGTTCTCTATTTATACAGAGCGGGAGGAGGCTGGCTTTTTTGTGAATGGTTTGTACCACGTGGCTTCACGGTGACATCATTCCAGCTGTAGCCGCGCCCCCTTGTGTTCAGCCAAGAGCAATGACGTCGGCCGAAGCTGCAAAGTCAAACAGAGCGATATACACAGAGCGGGCCCGGCCCAGGCAGGAAATAAACTGCTGTAACCCTGAGCCAGCCGCAGCTCTGCTCTGGGGAGATCCGAGCCGACACACGAGGCACGCAATGTTCTCCTCAGAGCACACACAAATGATTCAATGGAGGGATTTTGGAGGCTTTTCAGAACATTTTCACTCAGAAAGCTGGAATGTGAATGGGAGCAACGTGAGCTCATGTGTCCCCCACCCCCCCAGCCCGCCGAAAAACCTTCACAGCTCCAGTCAGGATACACAACTGACTGCTCTATAGTTCAAGTCACTTACTTCTTCCTCCACAGCATGGCATTTCTAACATAGTTTACCCAGAAATTCCAAAATCTATTCACACTGGGATGTGCTAGGAAACCAGCCTTCACAGGACAGGACCGCACATATACACTATATATATATATATAGTACTTCTATTATTCCACCATATACCAACACCTACCACAGAAAACACCACACAAGTGTATAATATACGGAGTACACCTATTCTTCCACCATATGCTAACACCACAGAAAATACCTGACATGTATATAATATATAGATTACTTCTATTCATTCCACCACATACTAACATCTGACATGTATATAATATATAGATTACTTCTATTCATTCCACCACATACTAACATCTGACAAGTATATAACATGTACAATATATAGACAACTTCTACTTATTCCATCATATACCAAACCTACCACGGAAAACACCACACAAGTATATAATATATGGACTACACCTATTCTTCCACCATATGCTAACACCACAGAAAATACCTGACAAGTATATGATATATAAATTACCGTACTTCTATTCATTCCACCATATACTAATACCTGACAAGTATATAATATATAGATTACTTCTATTCACTCCACCATATACTAATACCTGACAAGTATATAATATATAGATTACTTCTATTCATTCCACCACATACTAACATCTGACAAGTATATAATATATAGATTACTTCTATTCATTCCACCACATACTAACATCTGACAAGTATATAACGTGTACAATATATAGACAACTTCTACTTATTCCATCATATACCAAACCTACCACGGAAAACACCACACAAGTGTATAATATACAGAGTTCACCTATTCTTCCACCATATGCTAACACCACAGAAAATACCTGACAAGTATATAATATATAGATTACTTCTATTCATTCCACCATATACTAATACCTGACAAGTATATAATATATAGATTACTTCTATTCATTCCACCATATACTAACATCTGACAAGTATATAATATATAGATTACTTCTATTCATTCCACCATATACTAATACCTGACAAGTATATAATATATAGATTACTTCTATTCATTCCACCATATACTAATACCTGACAAGTATATAATATATAGATTACTTCTATTCATTCCACCACATACTAACATCTGACAAGTATATAACGTATACAATATATAGACAACTTCTACTTATTCCATCATATACCAAACCTACCACAGAAAACACCACACAAGTATATAATATACGGAGTTCACCTATTCTTCCACCATACACTAACAACACAGAAAATATCTGACATGTATATAATATATAATTACTTCTATTCATTCCACCATATGCTAACATTTTCCAGAAAAAACATCTGACAAGTATATAACGTATACAATATATAGACAACTTCTACTTATTCCATCATATACCAACACCTATCACAGAAAACACCACACAAGTGTATAATATATGGAGTACACCTATTCTTCCACGATATGCTAACACCACAGAAAATACCTGACACGTATATAATATATAATTACTTCTATTCATTCCACCATATGTTAACACTTTCCAGAAAAAAATACAACTGACAAGTATATAACGTATACAATATATAGACAACTTCTACTTATTCCATCATATACCAACACCTATCACAGAAAACACCACACAAGTGTATAATATATATACATAAATTGCCTTGAAAAAGTATTCATAGCCCTTGAAATGTTCCACATTTTGTCATGTTACGACCAAAAAAATTAATGTATTTTATTGGGATTTTATGTTATAGACCAACACAAAGTGGCACATAATTGTGAAGTGGAAGGAAAATGAGAAATGGTTTTCAAAAGTTTTTACAAATAAATATCTGGGAAGTGTGGTGTGCATTTGTATTCAGCCCCCTTTACTCTGATACCCCTGACTTAAATCTAGTGGAACTAATTGCCTTCAGAAGTCACCTAATTAGTAAATAGAGTCCACCTGTGTGTAATTTAATCTCAGTATAAATACAGCTATTCTGCAAAGCCCTCAGAGGTTTGTTAGAGAACCTTAGTGAACAAACAGCATCATGAAGGCCAAAGAACAAACCAGACAGGTCAAGGATAAAGTTGTGGAGAAGTGGTTAAAGCAGGGTTAGGTTATAAAAAAATATCCCAAGCTTTTAACATCTCATGGAGCTCTGTTCAATCCATCATCATCTGAAAATGGAAAGAGTGTGGCACAACTGCAAACCTACCAAGACATGGCAGTCCACCTAAACTGAAAGTGTATATTTCTAACAGATTCTTTCATCCATGCTGACAGCTGGTACCTTTAACTCAACTCTTTAACTGGACCAGATTTACATCTCAGGAGCCTATAGGCAGAGAATTCTGAAGCCCCCCCCCCCCGCCCCAAAAAACCCCCAGTAAGACTGATTCTTTTTCCTTGATAAATTACCGCAAAGGTCTAGGAAACACAACATTTCTGTAAAAGACACACTAAAGTGAATTTTGGGGCACAAACACACAATAACATAAAATACAAAAGATGAGGTTGCACCGAGTACATAGATACCCAACATGTCAAAACTTTAACTTGTATATGCCTATGAAATGGCGACATACTTCAGTACCCTATATTTTCTATAGGAAACGCTTCAAAAGTCCCCTATAGGTCATCAGTTTAGTGTTACGGAGGAGGTCTTGTGCTAGAATTATTTCTCTCACTCCGGCACACGCACCAATATGTAACATGTGTATGGCAATCAATGTTTTCATGTGTAGGCGCCCCCAACGCTTGTGTTTACGATTGTATGTGGGGGGCCTCAAAAAAAAATTGGGGGAAGTGGGATTTTATGTGCATGGGTGTAACTTTATTTTTTTACATTAAAAAAAATATATATTTTTTTTTTTTCCCATCACATAGGATGCCTGAATGTGTCAATAGGCAGGATGATGGCAGGCAGGAGTCTTCTTGTCAGTTTTACATGCAATCCCGATTGTGTGAACCC
>BLSH010219605.1:523821-534626 GCA_018402905.1 Glandirana rugosa | reverse complement strand
ATGACATGCCAATTGTGGCATGTCAGGGGGTCACCTTCACTTAAAGCGAAAGTTTAACTTTTGGATGGAACTCCGCTTTAATGTGTGTACTGTGTGCTGTTTTCTTTGCAGGGAGAAAAAAAGAATGGCACATCACTGCTGTCTGTAGAGGGCCCTGTGCTGTTTACCAACACAGCACTCTCTTCTGTCATTCGCTCAGCTGATCAGCGGGTTCCGGATGTAAATCATTGGCCGGGACCCGCTGAACGCCTTGTGCTGTAGTGAATGACAGCACAGCCAGGGCAGTGAGTGCGCACGTGTGCCCCCTACCCAGAACTGCAAATCACAAATATTTATGTGATCCTGCGCTGCTCTGTAGCAGTATAGCTACAGTAGACCACCAGCAAATGGTTAAGGCCTGGATCACACCTATGCATTTTGCAGTACATTTTCAGACTTGAAGAAATGCACTACAGTCCATTTAACATGATTTCTTATGGGCCACATTCACATTTGTGCATTTTCAACCAATGCATTTTTTGGAAAGGATCAGGAACTTTTTTTCTGCCTGTGGCAGGTTGTATTTTTAGTTCCATAGACTTCAATGCAAATGCATAAAAAATGCAAGCACTGCGTTTTTGATGCGTTTTTTGCTGGTTTCTTATGCATGACAACAAGCACCATCACCCTAACAAACAAAAAAAATACATCAACCGCAACCTGCATAGGTGTGAACCTAGCCTTAGGGTATAGGGCCATAGTTCCCTTAAACCACCAAAGTTGATCTAAAATAGATACAATATACCAGAGTAAATCATTGAGGGCTGGTTCACACACAGGCGACTGTGAATGAAGTGAATGAGAGCCGTCTTAATGTGCGCTACTGAAGTCGCTCCGATTTCAAAAAAAGTTCCTGTACTACTTCAAGGTGACTTCTATCTGACGTGTGCCCACAGAATTCAATGGAAGTCGCCTCCAAATCGGATCCCCCATCTATATTGAAGCGACTTTACAGGAAAAATAAAAGAATTTACCAAGGTATTCCCCTCGAATTACCCAAGCAACCCCCTCCCTCCCTTCTCTGATTGGCCACAGGCAAAGTCGCCTGGCATGGAGGTTGCTTTAAGTCGCGTTGGAAGTCGCCCAAAGTCACGCTGAAGTTGCCTTGAAGTCACGTTCAAATCGCCAAGCAAAGTCGCACCTGAAGTCAGATCGTCTACGTGTGAACCGCCCTTATAATTGACTGCAGGCAAAATTATACTTCCTAAGATAAACTGTAATAAAAGAAACTCATTTTTTTAAATGATTTAAATGGGGCCCCTTACTGGCAGGGTGCCTGGGCCAATTGCCCATTTTGCCCCCTTATAAATCCAGCACTGGGTGACAATCTGTGATAAAGAAACACTTTGCCCTGTACACTTTTATGCACACAAAGACTCACTTAGCCCATTGATTGTCGTCACTTTCCCACAAGCCTTGTAATCAGGCCGCGGTGACTTGTGAAAAGGGATAGGGACCTGGGGCAAAGATGGTCAAATACATTATGTCTAGAACAATGTGGGGGTGGGCTGCTCACCCTTTCTGGGTTAATAGGCTAGTAAGAAGTGCATTCAGAAAGGATGAGGCAGGGAAAGAAAACAATTAAACTGAGGCCTCAATGGGGAAGTAGCAGCCAGTACAGCAAACACAAGTTAACTATTAACAGGGCAAGAAGGCAGAACTACCCCTTTCTAGAAACATTTTAAGACCTGCCCTGTGAAATGTCACTCACTTTTTTTAACAACAGATATTGATGCTCATACAATAAAGCCAAACACTACACCAGGGAATACATTCAATAAACCCCGAGGTTAGTTAAGGGAAATCAGTACTGGGAAAAATACAAAGGCTACTACGGCCTGGTTATCTCTGCCTTCACTACTTTTTTGATACATTGATCTTAAAACAGCAAGCAGATCAAGAACTTCAGTACTCCAGATCTGCATATGTTTTCCAGAGCAGTGATCCAGAAAGTGCTAGAGCCACTGGACTAGCATGACAGCCAGGCAACTGGTAGTTTCAGAATGATAGTTCAACAGTGGCAGCCTTCATTTTTCTCAGTAGAGGTTTCCCTTAACAACTTCCCTACCACCGTATTCAGAATGATGGCCGGGAAGTGGTTGAGTTATCCTGACTGGGCCTCATATGGCATCCTCAGGATAACATGCCGGCGCGCATCGCGGCAATCGGTGGTGTGGGGGGTCAGTCTGACCTCCCGCATTACCGATCTTGGTAGCGCTTCCAGCGGAAGCACTTTACCATGTGATCAGCCGTGACCAATCATGGCTGGTCACAGTATAAACAGGAAAGCTTTTTCTGTACTCGGGTCTGCAGAAGTGAAGAGCCAATCGGCTGCTCTCCTGACAGGGGGGTTTGTGCTGATGGTTTATCAGCGCAGTCCCCCCTCGGATTGCCACCCTAGACCACCAGGGAGCCTGCCCAGGGACCACCAGGGATGCGCCCATCCAGGACCACCAGGTAAGGGGCACGGTGCCCAATATGGATGGCACTCAGTGCCACCTTCAGATGCCACCCTAGACCACCAGGGAAATGGCCCCTATCAGTGCATCTGCCCACCAGTGCCCCTATCAGTGCGTACCAGTGCCACCTATCAGGGACACCTACCAGTGCCCATCGATGCCGCCTATCAGTGCCCATCAGTGCTGCATATCAGTGCCTCATCATCAGTGCCGCCTCATCAGTGCCAATCAGTACTGCCTCATCAGTGCCCATCAGTGCAGCCTCATCAGTGTCCATCAGTGATGGAGAAAATGTACTTATTTACAAAGTTTTGTGACAGAAACAGAGAATTTTTTTTTTTTTTTCTGTCTTTTTTTATTTGTAGCACAAAAAATAAAAACCACAGGGGTGATCAAATACCACCAAAAGAAAGCTCTATTTGTGGGAACAAAATGATAAAAAATGTGTTTGGGTACAGCGTCGCACGACCGCGCAATTGTCATTCAAAGCGCAATGGCACTGAAAGCTGAAAATTGGTCTGGTAGGAAAGTGTTCTAAGTGCATGGTATTGAAGTGGTTAATAAATGAAAAGTGTCATTAATAAAAGAGAGTCTGTATATGCAGAATAGCATGCTTGCTATATTCACTGTGTAACATAAGGAGTTAATCCTCTGTATTGTGTAAAAAAGCTGTTTGATCTTGTATGGCCAGATACTTCCTTCTTGCCCTGTCTACTATATTGGACTCTACTATACTATTACTACATGCAGGCAGTGTGGAAAGGTTGCACCTGCTCTGTTCGATCTTCCTGTTTCACATGGACACAGACTACAGTGCATTTCTAGAGGCAGTGATTGTTTATTTGTGAACTGAGCATGTCATAGGAAAAGCACAAATCAGCTCTGGCCGGATTGTGGGTGAAGGGTCACTGCTGCAAAACGAAGAGAGAAGAGTGGGGAATTGAAATCCCCAGACCACTGGACTGGCTGCATGGGCACTGACAGCCCAGCATCCCTGAAGGTAAGTACAATGGGTGAAAGTGGGGGGGGGGGGAGTGTACAGTGTTAGTTCACCTTTACATTTTTTCTGTAAAATTAAAGGAAAAGTATAGCCAAAGCTCATACTTTGTTTTCAGATGACCTCACTGGAGGGAAGAGCAGTCACCAGCTCTCTGCTCATGGAACTCTGGGAACTCAGCAATCAGTGGTCTTTGATCGCTCAGTTCTCAGTCTTAGAGCTGGCAGGGGACAAATGTAGCCTCAGGCCCATGCTACCTCCACTTAGGTGAGTATACATTTTTTTCTTTAGATATCCCATATTTCTCTTTTAAGTTGTGCTTTTTATGTTGAAATTTCCTTTTTTTCTGTGTTTTAGTAGATTGGTAGACCCAGTGAAGTCAATGACAGCACATTAAGGCCTTGCTAACACGGAGCGTATGAATCCATGCCCTGTGTGAGGCCAAGTATACTCACATGGGGATGCACAGGTGTTTTGTGCATCCCTGTGCAGGCATCCCCATAGCAGCCGCTGCTCCCAATGTGACATCCATGTAGGTGTGGGCCCAAGGCTCTGAACACACCCATGCGATCAAAGCCTGAGAAGTATGCTACATATATTTTGATGTGCTGGCAACAGGTATTATCAAGCCTTGGTCAGTGGCTGTTAAGCCAATCCACTCCAAACTCTAAATTAAAAAACACACTGAAATGTGCTTCAATTCAGCAGCGGATTGGTCAAAAACACATTTGTAGCCTGTTGATTGGACAGTGAAGGAACAATAGAAAACTGATGAGGTTATCCCCCTGCTCCCTACTTCTCTAGAACTGGCCAGCTTGAGTTTTGCTGTTCAGTGGTTTATAGGAGGTTGTTATCAAGACAAATGTAGTCACTTCCTAGTGAATTCTTAACGAATACATAACTGAATTAATCGTGTTTTCAGATCTACCTGGAGTTCATCTTTTAAAAAGCAGAATCATAATTTTTACATTGTTTCAGTGTGCTCTACAGCCATAGGTGTGCGCAGCCTATTGCATTAGGGTGTGCACCCCAAATGTATAAAAACAAAGACGGTGTTAGGAGGCCAATGGATGGTGTCAGTAGAGCAGTGGACTTGTCAGCAGGGCAGAGATTTGTGTCAGTAGTTTTTTATTTTTATTATTTTACTTATTTATTGTTTTTTACAATTTTTTAGGAGCCCTATTGGGGGGCTTTGGTGAAATATCAGCAGGGAAATATGTGCCGCACAGGGTGATTAGGGTGTGCCTAGGCACACCTGGCACACCCCCTGCGCACACCTATGTCTACAGCACCATGATTTTGTTTCCCATGTGACATTAAAGCTAGCTATACATGTATCACAATTTGGCCACTTCAGCATGTCCAGCAGAATTTCAGTACTTGTGCACCCCTCCCCGTTCAGCAGAAGCCGGTCCTTAAACAAGCATTCGATCAGTGCATGAAGTTAATAGCTGCAGTGCTGACCATTGTATTCGGACATGGGGGAGGGTGGAGTCCCGGCTGTCATACTACAATAGCACAGTGAGATCCCGGCATCCACATTGTTTGTGGCTATCTGTGAGTTTTTTTTGCATTCAACAAGCTGGTTTAATTAAAAAAAACTCACCATGAATACCCAGCTTAAAGAAGAAGTATGGGAATAAAAAAAAACAAACATTCATACCTCTATGGCTGCAGCATCGCTGTGAGAACTGAGTGATCACATGACCGCTGATCGCTCAGTTCTTGGTCCATTCTAAAAAGAGAGCACTGTCAGTCACTGCTTTCTGCTCTGCCTCTCCAGCATTCACTGGAGTGCTGGGTTGTATAGGGGGCAGGGGCAGCTGGCTCAGGCTCACAGCAGTGCTCTGAGAAGCCAAGCCAACTTCTGGTCAGGCATCTGGGTGGATCCGGACTTTAGCCCACTGTTGGCTGATTCTGGTTCACAGGATAGCAAAAGTAAGGGCACTCCTGTGACCCACAAGAGATGTATGGCCTACAAAGCTTTGGCCATACATCTCTTTTTAAGACATTTAGCCGGATATTTCACATTTATGGACACGAGTTAAAAGCTATAGAAGCTTTTCAGGAATGAATATATTTCAGATAAGATTTTTACAGTGATATTTTCCAGCTCACACTTGGCTTCCTGTGCGGCTGTTATGTTTTAGAATAGAATACTGTAAACTGTCATTTTTAAAGGAAACCTGTGCTTTGAGAAATATTAAATCTGCTTATGGTTAACTCCTTAAGTTAAGTGCAAACTCCAGGGCTGCCATCCACTACCTTGTGAGCCACGGATTTGGAACAATCATGCAGCCAATAAAACCTGATATAGCTTAACGTCCCTCTTGAGAGCTTGTTCCGAATTAGTGGCTCACTAAATAGAATGACTTTAATGCATATTGCACATTTTCTGTTAATCCAATAAACCTAATTTCGCTGCTGAAATATTACTGTGTCCTTCAGTTATTTGATAGATCAAAATGAAATTGCTGATCCAAACACCCAAATATTTATAAATAACAATCATGGAAATTGTCAGGGGTTCCTAAACTTTTGCATACAGCTGTATTTATTGTCATTATCAAAACTCTCGAGGGTTATAGTGTTACGTCTACAAACATATTGTAGTTCTGTAGATAAGTAGGCTACAGGTAAAGTCATCTACAGATAAAAGCCCAGTACACACTGAGTTTATTCTTTTTATTCAGCCCACACGAATAGAAAAAACTGAGGAGGACTCTGTACTAGCTATGCAATGTTAGTCGGCTTCAGTCGGACAGGCTGCTGTACACACGGCCAATGTCGGATGGTTTCTGTTGAACCGACCGATACCGGCTGTAATTTGGCCCGTCTGTACCAGGCTTAAATCTGGCTCGATAAGTAGACATGGCTCGAATTTGGCCAGTTCACTGTAATTCAACCAAAATTTGAGCCCTGCTGACACCACTGGCTCAACCAACTTGTTTTTTTAATTCTTTTTATTTAAATTTCCACAATAAAGTTACAAGCATTAATACAGAGTCAACAGTCAGCACTACAATACACCAGCACCAGTAAAGAATGCAGCTCCAGACCATACCAGTGACCAGTTTCTTGTATAGAGGTAAATAAGAAAAATAAAGCACACATTTACAGAGTCAAATCACATCACCTTGGGATATCAACAGGTATTGGGCCAGGTGCTCACCAAGGCCTGCATATAGTTAGCATTTTCCCCACAGTATAAACTTTTAACCAATAAGCAGTTAATCTGAAGCGGTGGAAATGACATTCATCCAACCGCCCCACACCTTTTCAAATTTGGTTGGTACCCCTCTACTAAGATAAATAGCTTTGTACAGCAGTAAGGTATTATTTATTAACGCCTTCAAAGCCACAATGGTAGGGGCCACTGGTTTCTTCCATGACAGAATGATTATTTTACATGCTTAATACAAGAGCCAATCAGCTGCAGGCACTGGTCAAGTATTCTCACACAAGAAAAAACAGACACTTCCATCGCTAAATGGCCTTCATGGTAACAGGCAGCTAGGATATCAATGAATAAAGACCAGGTGGATGCTGCCCTTCTCGGATGGGGTGATCCGACAGTCACTGAAAAAACAAGAAAAAAGGGAGACGCGCACACCTAGTGCATTACCAAAGACAATTTAATAAATATTAAAATAGTTTACAAATGGATACTCACAAATTAGCATCACTGATAGGCCGGAACACAATGCAGGGTAAAAGTTGACGCATTTCGGGGACGCACCCCCTTCCTCAGAGCTAAGCTCAGCTTTTATCCTGCATTGTGTTCCGCATTGTACCATGCAATGTTCCCAACGGCCTATCAGTGAAGCTAATTTGTGAGTATCTACTTGTAAACTATTTTAATATTTATTAAATTGTCTTTGGTAATGCAATAGGTGTGCGTGCCTTCATTTTTTCTGTTTTTTTCAGTGACTGTCGGATCACCCCATCCGAGGAGGGCAGCATCCACCTGGTCTTTATTCATTGATATCCTAGCTGCCTGTTACTCACACCCATGGATGTTGTGGCTGTCAGAATACAATAGCCGGCAGTGGAGATTCATTCATCCACGCTGTTTAGTATGGATGGGGAAAATTATGGTCTTGGCTAAACAATAGAAATCTTTATGTGTATCACAAGCTTATGTTTTGCAATTTACAATAGAAACTATTCCATACTTTGATTACGGTCACCTTCCTAAAAAAGGATCCAAATAATAAGGCAGCAAAACCCGTGGTCACACGATGCAGTTAGAAGAGTGACAGTGCTTTTCCGTGACTCATATGTCCACAGGTCACTTTTGCACACGGTCAACAAGGGCTGCCAAAGGACTGTAAGATGTGTCACACATACAGGTGTAACCATTTCTAATCTTTGTCCTGGCAATCCAGGTCTGACCATTCACTGATCTTTGGGGTATTAATAGAGTATGTAGAGTTTCACTATTACTGAGATGTGGTTTACACAGTTCAGCACACATATTTTTATGCATTTTAGCCCAGAAACACAGTCTCGAGAGTTTCCGATGTGGTGTATCACAGCTCAGAATCACGAGTGTCACAGGAAATTATGTCAGCAACCCTCTATGTAGAGCAATCCTCTGTCACCAATACACTGTGTACTAATAATCTTGTCTGCTTAAAAAAGACTTTAGTAGACTGACCATAAGATAAATGTCTAAAAAAGATGTGCTAGGACACATGTAGGCAATCTAGAATTATATTATTAATTAAGAGTTAGAATTTAGGATTTAGAATTAAGAGTGATTTCTTGGAACATTTTTAATTACGCTTCAAAATGAACTACCACTACTTTTACCACTATAAAGTGGTTCCCAATCAACTAGTTTGAACCCATACAGCCTTTTTTTATAGTAAATTCTAATAATTAAAGTGACACTAATTTCTAGATTAAAAACATTCTATTCAAATAGGTATTCATAACTCAAAAACTACCTTATGTTGCTCTCAGACTCTGCCAAACCCATAGTTGCCAACATTCTAAAGAAAATAATAGGGACACTTTTTTTAATGTAGGCGGAGTCTTATTTCAATTAGAGCTGGGGCATTCATTTGTAGGTGTGGCTTAGTAGTGAGAAAAAAATGTGGCGTGGCTTAAACTAAATATTGGGGTTTTGCTTAACGGGGTATGGTTAGAGTCTGAGGTGAGAGAGGGATGGAGAAAGAGAGAAAGAGAGAAAGGAAGAAAGAGAGAGAGAGAAAAAGAGAGAAAGGGAGAAAGAGTGAGAGAGAAAAAGAGAGAAAGGGAGAAAGAGGGAGAGAGAAAAAGAGAGGAAGGGAGAAAGAGGGAGAGAGATAAATAGAGAAAGGGAGAGAGTCAGAGAGTGTGCGGAGATGATACAAGAGATGGTCAGAGAGTGTGCGGAGATGGTACAGTAGACTATCAGAGAGGGTGCAGACATGGTATAGGAGAGGGCGAGAGGGTGCAGACATGGTACATGAGAGGGTGCAGACAAGGTGGGGTGTGAGCGTGCAGACATGGTACATGAGAGCGTGCAGACATGGTGGGTGAGAGGCTGCAGACATGGTGGGTGAGAGGGTGCAGACATGGTGGGTGAGAGGCTGCAGATATGATGGGTGACAGGGTGCAGACATGGTACAGGACTTGATGTGCACCTCCAACACAACTCTCTGTACCCCCCCTCCCCCAACACACAGAACGTCCAGCAGGTCATCATCACCCCAGGCATGGCCACTCACTTGCAACATCCTGGTGCCTGCAGCATCCCCCTGCACCTCTGGCTGTCAGCTGACTGAGATGGCAGCTCTGTGGTACCCGCGGGATCTCCATGCGGCTAGCAAGTCTCTTTGTGTGCACAGTGGAGAGGGGAGGGGCCTCTGACCCGGGCAGCTAAGCGGCTGCAGTGTATAAGCGAATTTCTCTACTTGTACACTGAAGAGAGAAGCCGATTAGCCGCCCAGGTTGGAGGCCCCTCCCCTCTTCACTGTACACACGGAAGAGACCTGATATCCATATGGAGATCCCCTACGCCCATGTCTTCACAGCCAGGAGCTGTGGCCGGTGCCGGGTTGCCAGGAAATGGGGACTGTTGGCATCTATGGTTAGGGTGGTATATAGTGCCAGGTTAGGTGATATAGAGCCAGGTTATGTAATATAGAGCCAGGATAGGGTGGTATATGGAGCCAGGTTAGGGTGGTATATACAGCCAGGTTAGAGTGGTATATAGTGCCAGGTTAAGGTGCCAGGTTAGGGTGCCAGGTTAGGTGATATAGAGCCAGGTTAGGGTGGTATATAGTGCCAGGCTAGGGTGATATAGAGACAGGTTATGGTGGTATATAGACCCAGGGTAGGGTGGTATATAGTGCAGGGTAGGTGATATAGAGCCAGGTTAGGGTAGTGTATAGTGCCAGGTTAGGGTGGTATATAGTAGCTGGTTAGGGTGGTATATAGTGCAGGTTTAGTGATATAGAGCCAGGTTAGGGTGCTATATAGTGCCAGGTTAGAGTGGTATATAGTGCCAGGTTAGAGTGGTATATAGAGCCAGGCTAGGGTGGTATATAGATCAAGGTTATGGTGGTATATAGTGCCAGGTTAGGGTGCTATATAGAGCCAGGTTAGGGTGGTATATAATGCCAGGTTAGGGTGGTATATAGAGCTGGGTTAGGGTGGTGTATAGAGCCAGGTTAGAGTGGTATATAGAGGCAGGCTAGGGTGGTATATAGAGACAGGTTGTGGTGGTATATAGTGCCAGGTTAGGGTGGTATATAGAGCCAGGTTAGGGTGGTATATAGAGCCAGGTTATGGTGGTATATAGTGCCAGGTTAGGGTGGTATATAGAGCCAGGTTAGGGTGGTATATAGAGCCAGGTTATGGTGGTATATAGTGCCAGGTTAGGGTGGTATAAAGAGTCAGGTTAGGGTGGTATATAGAGCCAGGTTAGGGTGGTATATAGTGCCAGGTTAGGGTGGTATATAGAGCCAGGTTAGGGTGGTATATAGTGCCAGGTTAGGGTGGTATATAGAGCCAGGTTAGGGTGGTATATAGAGCCAGGTTAGAGTGGTATATAGAGCCAGGTTAGAGTGGTATATAGTTCTAGGATAGGGTGGTATATAGTGCCAGGTTAGGGTGGTATATAGTGCCAAGTTAGGGTGGTATATAGAGCTAGGTTAAGGTGGTATATAGAGCCAGATTAGAACGTCCAGCAGGTCATCATCACCATGAGCATTGACACTCACCTGCAACATC
This sequence comes from Glandirana rugosa, assembly GCA_018402905.1. Lineage (NCBI taxonomy): Eukaryota > Metazoa > Chordata > Amphibia > Anura > Ranidae > Glandirana > Glandirana rugosa. Next base: position 523,907 of record BLSH010219605.1, on the reverse strand, counting down.
CTGGTGCCTGCAACACCCCCCCCCCCCCCCCCTGTCTGTCTCCACGCCCCCCCCCCCCCCACAACGTCCGTGGTCCTACAACGTCC
>BLSH010219605.1:484530-506481 GCA_018402905.1 Glandirana rugosa | reverse complement strand
TTCACAAATAAACATATCCAGGTGTTAGAATGGCCAAGTCAAAGTCCAGACCTGAATCCAATCGAGAATCTGTGGAAAGAACTGAAAACTGCTGTTCACAAACGCTCTCCATCCAACCTCACTGAGCTCGAGCTGTTTTGCAAGGAGGAATGGGCAAAAATTTCAGTCTCTCGATGTGCAAAACTGATAGAGACATACCCCAAGCGACTTACAGCTGTAATCGCAGCAAAAGGTGGCGCTACAAAGTATTAACTTAAGGGGGCTGAATAATTTTGCACGCCCAATTTTTCCGGTTTTTATTTGTTAAAAAAGTTTGAAATATCCAATACATTTCGTTCCACTTCATGATTGTGTCCCACTTGTTGTTGATTCTTCACAAAAAATTACAGCTTTATATCTTTATGTTTGAAGCCTGAAATGTGGCAAAAGGTTGCAAAGTTCAAGGGGGCCGAATACTTTCGCAAGGCACTGTAAGTTGTGTCCCAAACAGTCTGCACTCCCTTTCTCCTCCATCCTCCCCTTCCCTCTCCCCTTTCTAATTTATCTGGAGTCTTTCTCCTAACTTTCCTCTAACTTCCTCCTTCCATCATCTTTCTCTTTCCTACAGACAAAATGCTGGTGTTTATACTGCAACATCACAATATTTGACTTGTCTACCTATTCCAGCCCTTTTCAACCAGGATGCCCAGGCACCCTGGGGTGCATTGAAGCCTCTTCAGGGATGTCTTGGCAAAATGCCTAAAAATTTATCAAAAATTGTATACAAGCCAGCAGGTGGATGAAGCCTGCCTTTTAATTACACAAAACCAAGGGTTTTCATTATGCACCATTACCACTTTCTAGACACTGGCATCCTAACAACCAATGATGTCATCAGTTAATAAGGAAGATGTCTGTCGCCTCCATAGTATCCTTATTTGACCCTCCTCTGCCTCTCTCCCTCAGCACTGGGGTGACATTAGCTGACTGATGGAGAGAAATTGAGTGAGAAGAGAAATATTAGAATACTAGTCAGAACCAATATGAAAAAGTGTATTTGCTTTGGAAGAATAAATCGACTCTAACGTTGGGTGTCCTACATGTGTGGATGTTGCTGCATTATGTAAAGCTATTGGAATAGTTATTTTATATTTTAGAATAGGGTGCCTTGAGATTGTGCCTATAATTTTAAAGGGTGCCTTGAGATTTTCTATAATTTTAAAGGGCGCCCTGACTGAAAAAAAGGCTGAGATACACTGACCTATTCCATCTGGAAACAATGCTACAGTGTACAGATACTGATGAAAATCTGAGTGTATTTTTTTTCTCTGACTCTTTTTGTACACCTTTTTTGCAAAAAGAAATACAATAAAACATTTGTGAAAGAAAGGTCATGTATCACTGTTTTAGAACAATGGATATTACTACCTGTATATTGTATCAGCTTTCAACTGTGAAGATGGTAGTATTAATCAGTGTGCATGAATTTTTAACCAGAAATTTGCAGTGTTGGGGAACATAAAAAAGCTGACATCAATAATAAATTTGAGGAATGTGTGGGTGAGTATCCCTAGTTTTCTAGGGATTTTAACCTAACTTTTGCCCTTAAAGGCTTTGTAGGCGGGGTGCAACGTAGTGCTGCAGCAATAACACATATAGTCCAAGTGGGATGAAAGAGCTTGTATTGAAATAATGTGTGTCATAGTCATATCACACTCACAGGTCCAACAGTATGAAGAGAGCAGATTTAAGCCGAACCAACAGCACCTGTTAGGAGGGACAAGTGGGAAGATGTCCAGAGAAGTTGCAAGCTCTACGCTATCCCTCCTCATCAGGAACCTTTCACTGCCGCTATTTCTGTCCCTACCAGGCGGGGTACCTGTCCCTACTCTACCCACTCCCAAAAGCACACCAAGCATGCCAGCCAGGGCCTTAAATAGGCTCTGCCTGACCCAAGATGTCTGCTAGGGTCACATGGAGCGACAGCATCCAACCGGATAGTTTTCCTAGTGACCCAGGAAGCCATAGGGATGTTCTCCTTGACTTCCTCTCCAACTGTACTGCCACTGCAGATGAGCACTACCTACAATGGAGAAAGTAGACTTCATTTTGCTCCCCTGCCACAAAGTTTGGCCACAATGTTGCGCTTAACCCATTCAGATCCGCGCTATAGCCAAAGTACGGCTCCAGCGCGGATCTGAAATGCCGGGTGGACGTCCATGAACGTCCTGGCCATGTGCGCGCTCCTGGCGCGCACTCACAGGTGGTTCTCCGTTCTGTTGAAGGGGACAAGACAGATCTACTGATCCCTGTCACTGGGATCAGTGAGATCTGTTATGTCCCGACCAGCCTGCCCCCCCCCCATAGTTAGAACACGCCTAGGGAACATAGTTAACCCCTTCACTGCCCCCTGCAGGTTAACCCCTTCACTGCCAATGACATTTATACAGTAATCAGTGGACATTTAAATTTCTGATCGCTGTATAAATGTCATTTGTCCCAAAAAAGTGTCAAAAATGTCCGACATGTCCGCCCCATTATCGTATAGTCCCGATAAAAATCGCAGATCACCGCCATTACTAGTAAAAAATAAATAAATAATAAAAACGCCATAAATCAATTCCCATAGTTTGTAGACGAGATAACTTTTGCGCAAACCAATTAATATACACCGATTGCGATTTTTTTTTTTACCAAAAATATGTAGAAGAATATATATCGGCCAAAACTGTTGAATCATTAATATTTTTTATTTTTTATTTTTGGATATTTATTATAGCAAAAAGAAAAAATATTGTTTTTTTTTTCAAAATCATCGCTCTTTGTTTGTTTATAGCGGCGATCAGAAATGATGCAGAGGTGATCAAATACCACCAAAGGAAAACTCTATTTGTGGGAAAAAAATGATATAAATTTAGCTTGGGTACAACGTCGCACGACCGCGGAATTCTCATTCAAAATGCGATAGCGCTGAAAGCCAAAAATTGGTCTGGGCAGGAGGGGGGTTTAAGTGCCCAGTAAGGAAGTGGTTAAAATGGCTAACGAATATTTTGCAATTCACCTGTGAAAACACTGTGTGCCCTTGTTGTCAATTATTGAGTCATGCATGGATGTACCAGATATTTCTCTTCTCTACCAGCAGTTGAACAGACTGGTAGTTTAGTGAAGGGAAGGTAAATATGTAAAGCTGGAGAGGGTAGCAGTTAATTGAAGCTTTTTAAAGCACGTGTTCAATTTATTTGAATTGGCTGATTTCAGCAAAGTTGACTTGGTCGTGAAAGTAATATTTTGCAAAAGCAGAAACTCTCCATTTCTGTAATTAGGCTGCTTAAAGCAGAACTAAAGTCCACAATATCTACCTTTCCTTCAACAGTCTGTGGTTCCTTGCTGGGCACCGTCATGTTTTACCTGCTTTCTTCCAGGTGCAAGGCTACCTTCATTGGTCGGTGGGAGGTGACTTCACTCTCGCACAAACTCTGAAGAAGAGCAGTTATCCCATCACACAGGTTCTGTGCTGGAATGTAAAGTGAGCTGTACATGCAGTTTTTCGTTTATTTCTGCTTTAAGTGAAATTCTCTTGAAAAAAAGGTTTTATTTATTCTAGGTACTTATATAGCACTAACAAATTATTCAGTGCTTTACATATATCGTACATTCACATCAGTCCTTGCCTTCAAGGAGCTTACACTCTAAGGTCCCTAATTCACATTCATACATACACCTACTAGGGTCAGTTATAGTGGCGGCTGGTGTTTTTTTTTTGGGGGGTGGCAAACAACCACCCCCTGGGTGGGTGTGGCGTGGCACTAACACACCCCCCCGGGCAGCTGGCGGCTCAGCACTACCCCCCCATGCTGTCTGCTGGCACTTACCCCATCAAGGTGGTGGGCTGCAGGCTCCGGTGTCCTCCAGCGTGGCGGGTGGCAGGCTGCGGGCAATGGCTCCTGTGTCTTCTCCTCGAGCGGCTTCCACCGTGCATCTCCTCTTTCCTCCTCTTAGGAGCTAGGCATCCAATAGGATTGTCTGACGCTTTGGCCGCTCAGGAAATGGGTCTCACAACCCCCTTCGTGATTGTCGGGGACGAGATTTAATGTAAAAATAGCGAATATTCATTCGCTATCGTCACTCAACTGGGTGGGATCGGGGTGCAGTGCTCTGTGCCACGAGCCCACCTTTTTTTTGAAGGCTATTAGAGCCTCTGGCTCTAATCTCGAGCTTCACAAAAACACTGTCCCCCATTGGAATCCATAGCCAGGCGCCCTGTAGGTATATCAGGGGGCTGGATGCATGGATGGGGGGCCGCCACTGGTCAGTTTAGACAGGAGCCAATTAACCTACCAGCATGACATTGAGGTGTGGGAGGAAATCCACTCGAGGCAGGTAGTGCCATGGTTGGGATTTGAACTAATGACCTTAGTGCTGCCAAGCAGAAGTGCTAATGCTAACCACTTAGCCGCTGTTTTTTTGTGTTTTGGGTAGTTCAGTTTATTGTAACCAATTGCCGACCGTGTCAAATAGAAACACGGCTGCAAGGTGAATCAATTGTTCTGGGAGGGCGTACTATAACGTCCCCCCAGAATCACGGTCCCGCGTGCCCCCTGGGGCGCATACCCGGGAGCATCCGTGACCCTGAGATCTGGTGCATCAAGTAACGCGGTAAATGGCCACTCGCAGTAGTCGTTTACCACGTGATCAGATGTAAACAAGACTTGTCTCTCCCCTCTCCGCACCGCGCAGTGTTAGAGGAGAGAGGGAGAGATCAGAGGCAGCGGTGCTGTGGGCAGGATCTGAAGTGCCCACAGCACTGCTATGTGGCAGTCTGGACCCCCCATCCATCCATTCACGCTCATCCATCCAGCCTCAACCATGCTCACCTATCCAGCCACAGTCGTCACCCATGCATCCGTGCTCACCCATGCATCCGTGTTGACCCATCCAGCCATGCTCACACATGTATCCGTGTTCACCCATCCAACCATGCTCACCCATGCATCCGTGTTCACCTATCCAGCCATGCTCACCCATGCATCCGTGCTCACCCATTCATCCATGCTCACCCATCCAGCTGTGCTCAACCATGCATCCATGCTCACCCATGCATTCGTGCTCACCCATCCAGCCGTGGTCACCCATCCAGCCTTATCTGTGCTCGCCCATGCATCAGTGCTCTCCCATTCAGCCTCATCCGTGCTCACCCATGCATTTGTGCTCACCCATGCCTCTGTGTTCACCCATGCCTCTATGTTCACCCATGCCTCCGTGCTCACCCATGCATCCATGCTCCGCCATCCATCTGTGCTCACCCATGCATCCGTGCTCACCCATGCATCCGTGCTCACCCATCCATGCATACTCACTCATACATCCGTGCTCACCCATGCATCCGTGCTCACCCATGCATCCATGCTCATCCATGCATCCATGCTCATCCAAGCATCCGTGCTCACCCATCCATCTGTACTCACCCATGCATTCGTGCTCACCCATGCATCCATTCTCAGCCATGCATCCATGCCCAGCCAGGCATCTGTGCTCACCCATGCGTCCGTGCTCATCATCCATGCATGCTCACTCATGCATCCGTGCTCACCCATCCATCCATGCTCAGCCATCCACTTGTGCTCAGCCATCCCCATCCATGCTCAGCCATCCCCATCCATGCTCACCCCTCCCCATCCGTGCTCAGTCATCCCCATCCCCGGCTCATCCACCCCCATTTGTGCTCATTTATGCCTCATTCATGCTCATCCATACCACATCAGTTCTCATCTGTGACACATCCATGCCACTACAGTGCCCATCCGTGCCACTACAGCACCCATCAGTGCCGCTACAGTGCCTCACAATAGTGTATTAGGTAGTCAAATTAGATTTTAAATGTATGCCCCTGAACACCTTATAGTGCTCCCTGCATGTTGGGCCTCTGTATGGGGCCAGGCTGTGTAAAAGTCTCACACATGTGGTATCGCCATACTGGGAAGGAGTAGCAGAATATATTTTAGGGTGTAATTTTTGCTAGGTACATGCTGTGTGTTAGAAATATTGTATAAATGGACAAATTTGTGTAAAAAAAAATGTGTTTTCATTTTCTTAACACAATTTTCAAAAACTTGTGGAAAAAATGACACGTTCAAAAGGCTCATTATGCCTCCTAGAATATACGTTGGGGTGTTTACTTTCCAAAATGGTGTCATTTTTTGGGCGTTTCCATTGTCCTAGTGCTCCAGGACCTTCAAAAGTGCAAGAGGTAGTCATTAAATTATATGTGTAACTTACAGTTGTATGCAAAAGTTTAGGAACCCCTGACAATTTCCATGATTGTCATTTATAAATATTTGGGTGTTTGGATCAGCAATTTCATTTTGATCTATCAAATAACTGAAGGACACAGTAATATTTCAGTAGTGAAATGAGGTTTATTGGATTAGCTGAAAATGCGCAATATGCATCAAATCGAAATTAGACAGGTGCATAAATTGGGCACCCCAACAGAAAATTCACATCAATATTTATAGAGCTTCCTTTAGCAGAAATAACAGCCTCTAGACCAGGGTTAGGGAACCTGCGGCTCTCCAGCTGTTGTAGAACTACACTTCCCATCATGCTTCTGGGAGTAATTGTATCCATCAGCCTTGCAATGCCTCATAGGAAATGTAGTTCTACAACAGCTGGAGAGCCGCAGGTTCCCTACCCCTGCTCTAGACGCTTCCTATAGCCTGTAATGAGTGTCTGGATTCTGGATGAATGTATTTTGGACCATTCCTCCTTACAAAACATCTCCAGTTCAGTTAGGTTTGATGGTTGTTGAGCATGGACAGCCCGCTTCAAATCACCCCATAGATGTTCAATGATATTCAGGTCTGGGGACTGGGATGGCCATTCCAGGAACATTGTACTTGTTCCTCTGCATAAATGCCTGAGTAGATTTTGAGCAGTGTTTTGGTTGTTGTCTTGTTGAAATATCCAGCCCCAGCGTAACTTCAACTTTGTGACTGATTCCTCAACAATATTCTCAAGAACCAGCTGATATTGAGTGGAATCCATGCAACCCTCAACTTCAACCAGATTCCCAGTACCGGCACTGGCCACACAGCCCCACAGCATGATGGAACCTCCACTAAATTTTACTGTGGGTAGCAAGTGTTTTTCTTGGAACGCTGTGCTCTTTTGCCGCCGTGCATAACACCCCTTGTTATGACCAAATAACTCAATCTTTGTTTCATCAGTCCACAGCACCTTATTCCAAAATGAAGCTGGCTTGTCCAAATGTGCGTTTGCATACCTCAAGCGACTCCATTTGTGGCATGTGTGCAGAAAAGGCTTCTTTCGCATAACTCTCCCATACAGCTTCTCCCTGTGCAAAGTGTGCTGAATTGTTGAACGATGCACAGTGACACTATCTGCAGCAAGTTGATGTTGTAGGTTTTTGGAGGTGGTCTGTGGGCTGTTTTTGACCGTTCTCACCATCCTTCGCCTCTCCAATATTTTATGTGGCCTGCCACTTCTGGCCTTAATAAGAACTGTGCCTGTGGTCTTCCATTTCCTCACTATATTCCTCACAGTGGACACTGACAGCTTATATCTCTGCGATAAATTTTTGTAGCTTTCCCCTAAACCATAATGTAGAACAATCTTTGTTTTCAGGTCATTTGTGTTGTTTTGAGGCCCCCATGTTGCCACTCTTCAGAGGAGAGTCAAAGAGAACAACAACTTGCAATTGGCCACCTTAAATACCTTTTCTCATGATTGGATGCACCTGTCTATGAAGTTCAAGGCTTAATGAGCTCACCAAACCAATTGTGTGTTCCAATTAATCAGTGATAAGTAGTTACAGGTATTCAAATCAACAAAATGACAATGGTGCCCAAATTTATGCACCTGTCTAATTTCGTTTTGATGCATATTGCACATTTTTCTGTTAATCCAATAAACCTAATTTCACTACTGAAATATTACAGTGTCCTTCTGTTATTTGATAGATCAAAATTAAATTGCTGATCCAAACACCCAAATATTTATAAATGACAATCATGGAAATTGCCAGGGGTTCCTAAACTTTTGCATACAACTGTACTTTGGACTGTCTACTTTCCAAAAAGGGGTAATTTGGGGGGTATTTGTACTTTCCTGGCTTGTTAGGGTCTCAAGAAATGAGATAGGCCATCAGTACATCAGGTGTGATCAATTTTCAATGATTGGCACCATAGCTTGTAGACTCTATAACTGTCATAACTGTCACAAAGACCAAATAATATACACTAATTTGGCTTATTTATACCAAAGATATGTAGCAGTATACATTTTGGCCAAAATTTATGAAGAAAAATTAGTAATTTGCAAAATTTTATAACAGAAACAAAGAAAAATGCATTTTTTAACAAAATTTTTGATCTTTTTCCATTTATAGCACAAAAAATAAAACCCAAATGGTGATTAAATACCACCAAAAGAAAGCTCTGTTTGTGTGAAAAAAAGGACAAAAATTTCACATGGGTACAGTGTAGTATGACTTAGTAATTGTCATTCAGAATGTGAGAGCACTGAAAGCTGAAATTTGATCTGGCTAGGAAGGGGGTTTAAGTGCCCAGTAGCCAAGTGGTTAATAATCACTGTCTGTTTTTAATATCTGCAAAAAGAACAATAAAATAACAAGGCTAATAAGATACTTTTTTACCACAAGAATGTGTCTATCATAATTGAAAGGAATTTTCATAATCCTTAAGAGTTATTTAAAGCCCATTGCACCCCTAAAAAACATCTTATTTTGTCTCAGTTTTGTTCATCCCTCCAGAAGAGGCCTTCACCTCATATTTCAAACAGCTTGACTTCCAAGGAATATCTTTAAATAGCTTATAAAGCCATCCACAACTCAGCCCCTACCTACATCACTATTCTAGTCTCAAAATACCAATCTAATCATTCTCTTTGTTCCTCCCAAGACCTCCTGCTCTTTAACTCCCTCGTCACCTCCTTCCATGCTTGCCTCCAGGACTTTTCCAGAGCCTCTCCCATTCTATGGAACGCCCTACCCCACTCTGTCCAATTATCTCCTACTCTATTTGCTTTTAAATGATCCCAGAAAACCCTCTTCCCCAGAGAAGCCGATTCTGCCCACATCTAACAACTGTACTTTGATTTTCTCCATCAGCTCATCCCTCACAGTTATTACCTTTTGTATCACTTGGCCTTCCCTCCTAGATTCTAAGCTCTAATGAGCAGAGCCCTCTAATTCCTCCTGTATTGAATTGTATTGTAACTGTACTGTCTGACCTCATATTGTAAAGCGATGCGCAAACTGTATAATAATAATAATAATAATAATACAGTAAATGCTGCAAAAAAAAACTTTCCCCTTCCCTTATAGCCAAAGTGAAAGGCAAAAAAAGTCCTACTAAGGTAAGAACCTCATGAGAAAGATATCCTCTCACTTTCTGCATTAGTCACCACTTCCTCTGAGACATGAGAAAAGAATAGATATTCCCTAAGGGAATGCAGAAAGCAATACAACCTGTAAGAAACTCTTATCCTTCCCTGCTGTGCTAAAATATAGTGTTTTTGCAGCTGCATATTCCTTTGTAGTTCTTGCTGCTTTCTGGCTTGGCAATCTCTGCTACAGGACACAGACAACAAGAAAAACTTGAGATAAACATTCTAAACATTCCCTCGTCTGTCCAAAACAAGAAAAAAAATTGGTCAGAGTTCCACTTTAGGTCTGCCTGTCCATCTTTCAGAGGTGGGGATAGAGGTCATGAAGGGCTACACCCCTGTGACCACCTGAAGATCAATGTGGTGTGGATAGTCTTACATATCTAATGTTATGCTAATCAGCGCAGGAGGGTGCAGCCCAGTGAACCACGTAACACCATGTGCTTTGTCTGAGTCTTGGCACCCATGAAATCCCCTGGAGCTCTGTAACAGGAACATGAGCTGCTAGGTCATTTTTATGCACGAAATCTCATTAAGATAAATGAATACTTCAACTTGGGCTGAGTGATGGGCTCTCGGTATGTGCCCAACATTTTGTATTCTGTAATAATATACAGTGTACTTCACTTTAGCATGTGTTTATATTGATTCTTAAAAAAATGTTCTCTGTTCATGGAAAAGCATATTCCAATAAAATTAGCAGTGCCAAGGTTTACTAACGTTACAAAAAAATAGGCTATTTTAGATAGTATTTTACTCCATCATCTATTTTAAGCAGCAAATGGCTTGGTGAAGTCATCTAAAAGTTGCTCATTTTTTCCACAAAAACAATTTTGGTGAAGTACCTTCAGTGACCAAATCAGTCCATAACGGATGACGAGAGTTGTTTTCACATGGACTTCTATGTTATTATATAAGTAAAGCCAGCTAGAATAACACTGGCCTAAGGGACAAGTCACTGTAAATGTCAGAAGGGAAAAATCATGAGACTTTACTATTTATGGACAACCAACCAAAAATGAACCAGATATTAAAGGTGTCCAAAAAATAACCAAATCTGAGTTTGGTATCCAGATCGTAAAGATGAAATCTGGGCAGATATAAAAATCACAAAAGAATGCAGCTCTGTATTCATTAATACATCTTTATATTTATTAAGATCAGCTTTTATACCTGTAGATCCCTTATACACACATATTATTCTTCTTTGACAATATTGTCCTGCAAAAATCTTTTTTTTTCTATGCATTCCGTAGACAAAAAGACATGACAAAAAAAAAAATGTGCTTGTGCCAAGTGTTGGCTTTAAAATAAGCAGTCATATGTTCATACGTTTTATTCTATAAGTTCTCTCATTTATAATTAAACTAAATTAGGTTTCCAGTACAAAGAATGTTGTTTTTTTCTACAAATGATATAAAGGCCCTTTTTTCAATTTAGCTAATTTCTCTTAACGTTCCATAAAAAAATAAATAAAAATAATTATCAAAATGGGGGGAATTAATGAAGAGTGGCGCAAGCATAAAGCTCTAAACATAAAACACTGAGAGCAGATGCTGTTCCTAATTAAAATAAGGGGGACCCCCCCCCCCATGCTGTTCCTAATTAAAATAAGGGGGACCCCCCCCCCCCAGATATAAAGGCCTTTTTTCCCTAATTTCTTTTAATGTTACACAAAATTAAAAAAGTTAATGACCAAAATGGGGGAAATTAACGAAGAGTGGAGCAAGCATAAAGCTCTAAACATAAGACATGGAGCAGATACTGCTCCAAATTAACAAAAGGGCTGCAAATCCCTTTGTTACTTAGGAGTGATCAGTTCTCTTTTTTTGGTATGGCTGTGATAGATACAGCACAAAGAACAGGAGAGATGGAGTTTCACGTTCTGATCTGTCTGCCCATCCCTGACAGCTCATATTATGTATGCCTGAGGCTGCTCTTAGCTGGAGGGGATCTGCAGCATGTATGGAACACTACCACATCGCCTGTTAATTGGGTGCAGACCATGCACCAGTTTCTAGAGAGGAATGTGAGCTGTCTGCTGACAGTTAACATCCCATATAACAGGTCACACTTGGGGGGAATCTGCAGCAATTTTCTATATAGAAAACAGCAGCATTCCCTCTGTTAATAATGTGCAGACCTGTGCTAGTTTCTTTTTCACTTTAAATGAGAAACTGGTGGAGGTGGAGAAGATAGACCTAAAACAGGTCTCTGTTTAGATGATGTGGTGCCCATCACTCCCAACATATAGGAGAGGATCCAAATGTTAAAACAAATGCATAATTGTCATTTTTAAGTACTATTAGGAGAATTCCATAAATGTAATGTCACATTTCTGGTGGTATGGCCCCTTTAACATGACTTGAACCTAATTCATAAAAGCCCGGTGCCAGTTTTGCTACATTGACCAACACTGTAATAGATTCAGGTAGTTTTAAAAAATGTACACAGTTCACAGAAAAAGAAAAAGGGAGAGAGGGGGTGTTGTGCGTTAATTTTTTATTATTGTGCTTGAATGTGTTTTACATTTACCTCACTATTGCTAGTATGAAGTCTGCCCATGTCCTAGCAACCAACCATGCAGGTCACACTGAACTGATGGGTGTTAGAGTGGGTGGAGCTGGTGGAACTAATTCCCTACCTGGTGCGCCTTGACTGTGGTTACTAGTGGATGGCAGTGGGCAGATTCCATAGCCTCTATTCAGTCCATTAGAGGCTTTTAAATCCACCTTTGGCCATTCACTCTCAATTAGAGACAGGGCGGCCCTGATGGCAGCCCCTCAGACTCCACCCACCCAATAAATGAAATTCATGACCGCTGTGGCTGTTGGGTGAGTAAAGCCTGATGGGGAACTCTGAGACTAATTACCCCATCAGGTCCACCTTGCCTGTGATTGAAAGCACAAGGCAGTGGGCGGATTCAAGAGCAGCCATTGGACAGAATGAATTTGCCCACTGCCGCTGCCCATTACTCTGTTAGGGTAGAGTTTAGCCTCGTACACACAGTACAACGGTTCTACAACAACGGTCGTACAACCAGCTTGTTGTACGCTCATCCGACCGTTAGTATGCACGATTACAGCCGTCGTACAACAGTTGTACAACTGAAGTTGGATGAGCAGACTAGAAAACTTTGGTTGTACAACAAGTGGTTGTAAGACCGTTGTACCGCGTGTAAAGAGAAGTTGGTCCAACAAAGTTGTACATGCAAAACTGGCATGCTCAGAAGTCAGGAACGCCCGGAAGTGTCCATTCTGGGAAACCTACGTTCCTAATTCACAAATCACATTCACCTGAACTTCCTTGTTATACGCTCGTAACACGTCACTACGGTAAGTTTGGTTGTACAATCGATTAGTGCATGTCAGTACGCGAGACACAACAGCCAACATCCGACTTGGTCCAAAGTTGGACATTCGGTAGTACGACTGTCGCACCCGTGTGTACGAGGCTTTAGACATGTGTCTAAATATCCCTTTCCTCTGAAGCCTGATCCGGATTCAGATCCCACTCTAGAGACTACTGACAAACAGTGAGCAAGCAAAGCAACACCTCCTTTTTGACTGTTTTAACTACATTTTCACTGGCAAATGTGTCACAACTGCGTTCATTGCATGTGGTTGCTGGGCATTTTCTGTGCTTCCCCATTGACTTGAATGTGTAATGTTCAGTGGGCTTGCTGCCTGCCAATTGCTACAAGTCGGGTCAACTTTGTAGTGGGAGCAAAGTGAAGCATCGTGGCTGCAGCATGTAAGTACTCCCAACCACTACCTATCACAGATTAAGGAGGGGAGGGAGTCAAAAACACAGCTCAACCGCACTTTTTGCCACACCCCAATCATAAGTCTAAACAAGGCCTTAATCATTAGTAAAGCAGACCTGATGGGGAGACTAGTTTCCCAGGTCCCCATTAGGCTCTGGAAAACAAGCAAGGAGAGAGGCGCCTCTAAGTGTATTATTAAAAACAATTATATTGCACAATCCCAAAGGATAACTCGCATAAAAAAAGGGAAAGATAGGCACATATAGGCATATTTCCTAGGTTCTGACCAGAGGGCAGCCCTTTGTGACTCATGGACTTTATGGACTTGATTTTTAGCTCATCTCATTTATCAGTTTTGCTTTATTTTAGTCATTAATTGTTACCGGTATCTCCATCGATGCCATCATATGTGTCTGATATACCTGGGTATTGCGCCTGACACTTGCTGTTTTTCCCCATTAGGCTCTGCCCACCTAATACTAAACACCTCAGCCATTTAGGCATCGAATAGGATTGCCTGGCGCTTTGGCCAATCGGGAAACATGTCTCACGACCTGTGTCCTGATTGGCGGGGAGGGACTTTAGTGTGAAAATAGGGAAAATTAATTTACTATCATCACACAATTGGATGGGATCAGGGTGCGCTCTCTGCGCCCGAGCCCACCCTTTTTTGAAGCCTATTAGAGCCTCTGACTTTAATCAGGTGCTTAAAAAAACACCCCCATAGGAATTCATGCGCCCAGCATGCTGAAAGGGGCTGGGCGCATAGATAGGGGGGCAGTGGCATGGAAATGGGGGAGGCACCCATGCGCCCTCAATGCACGGGCTGCCACTGATCAGTGTATTCTAACAGCGAGCAAGTCCCGCTGTCAGAATACAATGACATCATGTGGAGGATTCCTCCATCCACCTCGAATGTGTGGTTGGGAAAATCAGCTCTGTTTATTTTTCATTCAGCCGTCTGGTATGGCCAGCTGAAGTGCAATCAAAAAACCCCCAGAAAAATCAGCACAAGGGACATAATTTAAACTCAGTAGACACTTGCACTGATGCCTCTTTTTTTTGTTGAAAACCTCCTCCCTACATGCCCCCCTATTGCCCAAATAGCCAAAGTTTGGTCTGAACACATTGAGCTCATCCCTAGCTTTAGCAAGTAGAACAGTGAGCAGCACTGTAGTGACATCTCCAAACCTCACTCAATATGTCCTGAGACTAGCAGTCAGAGACAGCAGTGTCTTAGATCTTATGGCCCATACACACAATCAGAAAATCGTACAAAAAATATCGTTTTCAAGGCGATCATAGGATAATCTGATCACTAGTACACAGCTTTCGAGAGCCGATCACCATAGTTCATCTGATATTATCCGATTAGACAAGCACGAAAATGTTTCTCGTATGATACCAGATCGCACGTTTTTCATTTAATCAGTACAGTTGTCATTCGAAAATACAATCCAAATATACTACAACACATTACATCACTTCCAAACTTTTATTCTGTCGTACGAAAAATTTCATAACTTTAGTAAACTCTGTATTTTTGATATTAGACTAGCATGCAAAAAAAAAAACAGACGATCATTCGTCCGATAATCTCATTGTGTGTACCAGGCATAAGGCAGCCTATAGATGAGTTTTTGTGCTAGTTGAATGAAAAAATCTAACCTGATTCCCCCATCCACACACTGAGGGAATCCTCCCCACTGAGCTATTGTTTTCTGATAACGGACACAGAATACACTGATCAGCATTGTAGGCTATAGCCTGCAGCGCTGATCGAGCAGGGAAAATCTGACAGGGCAATTGTACAGCAGTCAAACGGTAGATCAGCTTCTGTACAATTGTAGTGCCCATACATGGATTAAAATTCAGATGGTCCCTGCTAAACTGGGCGAATATCAATCCATGTATGTCCAGCTTTACACTGCAGATTTACAACTATGAGGCTTTAGGCACAGGAATGCCTCGGTACATTTACATGCCAGGAAGTGCACTGCTTTATTTTCAGGACAAATTTAAAATAAAAAGTCGATTTTTGGAGTACTACTTAGAAACAATTAACATTTCCACACAGATCCACTTAAAAGGAAGCAAGGGAGTGGATTCAGGAAAACATTATTCATTTCATGTAATATAGTTGGAGAGGGGTATAGAAGGTGTGGTCATGATTACATCTGAAACATGTAAGTGGTTGTAGGGAAATTAGCAAAAAACATGGAAAAATAACTCCTTAAACCTGAACATTAATCTTACATAATAACCAGACAGTTCAAGTGGCAGTCTGCATTCCATATTCACACAAATATCAGAAGGTGGAAACCGCTAATATAATAACACATTATACATAGGAAATAAACACTTAGACAGGAAATCAATATGTTACAACTACTTAGGGAACAATGCAAATAAAAATAAACTTAGAAGTGCATAGTGAGTGGTCTGTACATGATCTGCATTCCAGTGAAAAACCAGAAATATATGAAAAGGCTCTAATAAATAATTAAAGCTGCATTTAGTGGGATAAACAAATTTCTTTAATAGCATAGGGTTTTATTTGTCAAACTGTCCTAAAGTGAATGTGTCAAAAAGCAAAAACACCAGTGTCACAAGCTTCTAGTGTAGGGTGACCAGACGTCCCCTGAGGCGAGAGTACCGGCTGCCCCCCTCCCCACGCCACTGCAATCCGGGGACAAATCCGGGGACAGACTGGCTCCGGGGGCAGTGTCCTCAATCCAGGGACTGTCCCCGGAGCCAGTCTGTCCCCGGATTGCAGTGGCGTACTCTCGCCTCAGGGGTGCAACATTTGGGGGGGCACAAAATTATTACTGTGCCCCCCCCCCCAAGTGTGCTGTGGTGCGGTCATGCCTCCCCCGGCCACCTACTCCTCCGATGAGGCATGTCCCAGTCATTGCTCTGCAACCCCCCCCCCCAGGGACTCCTGTGGTCCAGCCTGTCCCCCATGATCCCTCAGGTGCGGGCAGCCCGTGTGTCTGCTCCGATGGATTACCATGGAGAGGTGAGCAAGCAGGAATCAGTATAGGGATCAGGTAGGTCAGTGTAGTGGTTAGTGTAGGGATCAGGTAGGTCAGTGTAGTGATCAGGTAGGTCAGTGTATTGGTTACATAGGCCAGTATAGTTGTCAGTATAGGAATCAGGTAGGTCAGTGTAGTGCTCACTGTAGGGATCAGGTAGGTCAGTGTAGGAATCAGGTAGGTTAGTGCAGTGGTCAGGTAGGTTGCTGTAGGAATCAAGTTGGTCAGTACTACTGTACTAGTGGAAGGGACTCAGGGACTGCTAAAAGTCTGCAGATTAGGGGGGCGCAAATTTCTTGCCTTGTCCAAGGCACTGAAAACCCACGCTACGCCACTGACTGCATATATAATTTGAGGAAATATGCATAGAAAATTGTTTACCATTTGCCAATAAAAAAAGAAATGTCCCTGGATTTAATTTTAAGAATCTGGTCACCTTATTCTAGTGGAAGCTACCATCCACCTGTAGGTCACTTACTATAATATTCTCTGTTCACCTTAGCTAGTTTAAGGCTGCTCATTTATAAATGTGAATTTGCCCCTTGATGATTTTTTTTTTCTGTATGTTATTGATCTTATTTAACTTTTGGCATTCACACCGGTGATCAGAGCCATTGAATATAGTAGCAGCAAGAATCAGAGATCTCTGCTGTGGCTCTCAGTGGCCAGGAGCAGCCTCCGGTCCTCTTTACTATAATGGTAGGTTGCTGGTGGCCGCAGCTAATCGACAAGTAGCCGGCAGGCGTAGCTATTGTTTGTGTCCAGCAGCGGTCACTTCAAATAATCGATGGCTGTGCAGAGAGCCAGGAATATATGCGTCCTCCAGCGACCTGTCATTATAGCGCACCTAGCTGCTGAGAGCCACAGCAGGAACTGTAGCTACAATTTACACTGGCCTTGGTCGCTGGTGTGAATGTAGTCTTAGGGTCCATGCACACTAGGCAGTAAAAAAAATGCCAGAACTGTTGGTAGAAAAAAGCAGCATAAGCAAAAGCTCCTCTCAAAAACACAATTGAGATGGATTTTTTTCAGCCTGTAAACTCTTCTCTACATATATGCCTGTAAATGCCCAAATGTGCGTGGACACATTGGCTAACATAGAGTTGCTTCTACAGGCTGAAAGGAAAATTGCCAAAAATGTCAAATGCTTGTATAAGCGGCATTTTTTATGCCCAGTGTGCATGAGACCTTACTCTTCTGATGCATAGGTAGATTTGCTTTGTGAATGGTTCCTCTTAACCACTTGCCGACTGCCCGCCGTGGATTGACGGCGGCAAAGTGGTTCAATATCATGAAACACCATCACGTGACGGTGGCCGTGAGATCGTGGATCATGAGCACGCGCGCCGCCGGAGGTGCACTCGCACGCTCACTGTGTTCCGGGGGAGCCAGGGAGCAGGTACCCACGATTGCTCCCCTGCAGTGAAAGAACGGAGGTCCGTGTATGTAAACACACGGATCTCTGTTCTGACAGGGAAAAGGAATGTGATTGCAGGCTCCCTGTAGCCGTGATCACCCCCCTCCCCCAGCCAGCCCAGCCCCCATACAGTTAGCACACACACAGGGAACACAGTTAACCTCTTAGAGCGCCCCCTGCAGGTTAAACCCTTCCCTGCCAGTGACATTTATACAGTAATCAGTGCATTTTCATAGCACTGATCACTGTATAAATGCCAATGGTCCCAAAAAAGTGTCAAAATGGTCTGACATGTCCGCCGCAATATCACAGTCCCGATAAAAATCGCTGATCGTCGCCATTACTAGTAAAAAGTAAAAAAAATAAAAACCCTATAAATTAATTCTCATCATTCGTAAACGCGGGGGTGGAGATGGAGAAATCCATTGGCAGAACAAAGAAAAAAACAAATCATCTATGGCCAGCTTTAGGTTGGGTGATCAACGGTTAAAGTTTTAAAGTATTAAACTATCCTTATTTTCCAAAAAATTAATCCATACACATCCACTATTTAATGGCCCAATTATCTATTTTTCATGAAATTGTTTCTTGCTGTGTTTTTCTGCCTCCTTGTTTATCCTTTGTTTCCGAATCTCTCCTTTTTTCCCTATGCTTATGTTTATTTGGAATGAGCAGTGCATGTTAGTTGCACTGCTCTATACACATCACACATCCCATAGTTCATAGTCCATCTCAAGAACAAGCAAGAGATGGCTGGCTACGTTCCTACATACAGTGGGACCATTCAGAATGAACGTAGCCACTCTCTAACAGGAAGTCAGATCACAGCAGCAAAGAAAAAGGAATATGGAGGAGACCGAGAGCAATAGAAGGTAATTTTTATCACACACTCTTGCTCCTCCAAGGTAGGTTGGCTAAAGATTGGATCACGTGGGGTGCTAACCCAGTTATAGCTGTAGCATAGCTATAGAAAAAATCGGGATGACTGCACACCCAAATGTAAAATTGCTGAAATTGACTCTATTGTGGTGAAAAAATATTAAAAACACCACAGATAGCGAACAAAGGACGCAAAAGGTTGACGCGTTTCATAATACAAAAGTGCTTTATCAAAAAAGGTCATTTTTGAGTTAAGAATACATACATGAATAGATTGGTTTCTATTTAACCGCTTAACAACCGCCCTATAGACAATTGACGTCTACAGGGCGGTTGCTTAATTCTGGGAGGACGTCTATTGACGTCCTCCCAGAATCGCGGTTCCCGCGCGCCCCCTGGGGCGCGCACACAGGAACATCCGTGACCATCGGGTCCGGGGGACCCGACTGATCACGGATCGTGATGAATGGCCGCTGTGCGTGGCCTTTCATCACGTGATCGCGCCGTCAAATGACGGCGCGATCACATGTAAACAAGCCGGCGCTTCCGCCGGCTTCTCTCTCCTCTCCGCACCGATCGGTGCAGTGTGAGAGGAGAGAGGGGGGAGAGAGGACACGCTGCAGCGCTGTGGGCGATGTGTAATGCCCACAGCGCTGCCAGGTCACAAAATACCACCCCCCAGCCACCATCAGCCACCCACCACCCCCCAGCCACCCACCACCCACCCAGCCATCCACCCCCCACCCATCCTCACTCAATCCATCCTCATCCACCCACCCATCCATCCATCCATCCATCCATGCTCACCCATCCATCCATCCAGCCATGCATGCTCATCCACCCAGCCGTGCTCACCCATCCAGCCATGCATGCTCATCCAACCATAGCTTGCAGACTCTATAACTTTCACAAAGACCAAATAATATACACTATTTTTTTTTTTTTTTACCAAAGATAGGTAGCAGTATAAATTTTGGCCAAAATTTATGAAGAAAAATTACTAATTTGCAAAATTTTATAACAGAAACGAAGAAAAATTCATTTTTTTACAAAATTTTCGGTCTTTTTTTAATTATAGCGCAAAAAATAAAAAACCCAGAGATGATTAAATACCACCAAAAGAAAGCTCTATTTGTGTGAAAAAAAGGACGCAAATTTCATATGGGTGCAGTGTTGCATGACTGAGTAATTGTCATTCAAAGTGTAAGAGCACTGAAAGCTGAAAATTGGTCTGGTTGTTAAGGGGGTTTAAGTGCCCAGTTGTCAAGTGGTTAAACCAGAGTTTAGTGTCATTTTAAAGGGGGGGGGGGGATAGGATATTGGTTAAGGTTTAATTTTCAGAGCTAGGTTAAGTGTTAAGTGGCTAATTTTAAAACTTAGGCTAAGGGTTAAATGCTAGGTTAGGATAAACATTAGGATTCATTTTGAGGGTTTGGTTAAGGGTCAAGTTTCAGAGTTAAGGCTTCATTTTAGCGGGTCGGTTAAATGTTAAAAGAGTGGACAGGGTAAGTAAGGGTAATGAAAAAGTGATAGACATGGGTGTACTTAAAGGGAAATTTAGCTCTGCTCTCTTGTGGGTTTGGAGTGTCAAAAGGTAAGGTACCATGTTACACTTCTTGTCCAAGTAGGAAAGGAGTTAGAGTAAATGGGAGGAATAGGGTAAGTGTAAAGGTGACAGTAAGGTTTAGGTAGAGGTGGTTGAGGGTACAGAGGCAGGGCTTTTTGGGTGTCTAAAAATAAAGTAACAATATAATACTTTTAGTCTCTGTATGTCTTCTCTTTGTGCAGAGCTCCAAATTATGTTATCACTAGATGTGCTAGTATAAAATTCCGTTTAGTAGATTACCCAAAAAGTTTATTTGTTGTCCTCAAGTTCCCTAAGAATCATCATACCCTTGTGTTATATGATGTAATGTTTATAATATGAATCGGCTCATGACTATTTATTTTTAACATATGTGGAGCCCACCCCGTGATAGATTTGGCCAGCGCAATTTTCATGAATCACAAAATGTTAATTCATGGTGATAGGCCTATGTTAACACACCATACAGGCTGAGATCACTGGTGATATGTGAATCATAACTCTTTGGTGTTAGCCTTTAGCAAACAGAGCCATGTGCCCACATTCCAGCATTATGAAGTACAGCACATAACCATTTTAGTAACAAAACACTCTAAAGATATACAATAATGATACAGAGTTTGTTTCCACAAATTTGTTACAGAAAGCCCAAAGCAATTTGTTCATGACTTGAGCATTTAAGATGTTTAGTTTTAGGGCTTGTTCCCATCAGATACACTGTAATACATTTTGCTGCATTTTCCAACAAAGTCCAATGACTTAAAATCATAGTATTTAAAACTTTATGATTGCGATTTTTAAAGTGCAAAGGTACAGATTATTGGCTGAATATCATATTGATCTCTATAGAACCTCAAAAAGCACCATGGGCAGGATAATCTCTGGAGGAAGAGTTTATTAGCTAAATTTATTTTTTTCAGGCCATTACAATGTTACCTTTCAACAAAAGACTGGAGTGAGGATACTTGCTGAGAGTATAGACTACATTATTACTGCAGAGGGTACAGAGGATGTAGTCGCCCCTAGGTCTGTGAGGCACAGGGGCCAAAAAGCTGTTTTATTTTTTAATCCAAACCAAAAAAGTAACAAGTCTCTTCTTCACATCTATTTTGTCATCTGCTGTTTGGGTCTCTAGCAGGTTTAGTTAATCCTCAGGGCAAAGATGTGCAACATATATAAAAGACTTGATAATTGGCAAGTTATGTCCTAATTTTGACTATTGCCTGTGTTTCTGAACTCCTAGGAGGCGATAACAAGCACTTGTTGCAGTCATAGGCATTCATTATCAAATAAAGAGATTTAATCCATGTTGGAAAAAAATCCCCTCTTGTGAGCTTGATCCTGTACTGTAGAAGAGTGAATGATCAAAGTACCATGTGTGCCCACTTTCACTGCTTGGTGGCCTTTGCAGCAGGTCCCAATGTTGTTAAGGCTTAAGTACAAGTAGATATCTCCTGTTGTTCTAAGGAATATTTCTACCCTATCTATAGTTATTTAATGTCTATGTGCTATCCAAAAGGATACAAAAATCATATGGGATGAACATGAATTCGGAATTGTTGTAACCCTGGACGACGTTTCCGGTGGTTCGTCACTTTCACCCGTGTGTACCATGAAACTAGTAAGTGAGAAGATGTCATGTCCTAGTTCGAGTGTTCTCCCCTAAAAAAAGGTTGTACCTAATTTAGAGAAATAAACTATTACTTACGGATACTGACGTTGTTCACGAACAATAGCGGAGGATCCTCAAGTCTTTGTGTCCGTTATCAGTTTTAATCCTGTATTGAACGGTTAATAGTTCAGAAAATATATACAACGTGTAGAAACGGGACTCCTAATTGATTTGGACGATCTCTGGGTTTGT
>BLSH010219605.1:458329-480293 GCA_018402905.1 Glandirana rugosa | reverse complement strand
TTTTAGATATGTTAGGACCTATACGACCCATGAACACGATGGTATATTTACTGTAGTCCTCTGTTATTTGACATTGGTTTATTGTAAATCTTTGGTACTCAGTATTGTTCCACTGTCTATATGATACATGGATAAGATTCTGTATCAAGTGTTTTCTTTGTTTTTTTTTCTCCTTACTTCTCAATAAAATCAGATTGAATTAAAATTTTGATCCATGTATGGATAGTTTTAGGCTTTAAGGTTATCCATACTTGTCCCATTGCAGCCTGATTAGATCAGCACCAGGGAAAAATCAGGTTGTGCAGGGCTTATCTAATGGATAATAATCAATGCTTCATAGCCCTAAAATAGTATCATACACTAAGATTATCTAAGCTGTTCAAACATTTCTTTACAAGTAGGCATCTAGGCTTCTCTTTGCAAAGGGAAAAAGAAACACAAGAGTTAAAGTGTATTACCCCTGACAAAAGACACACTTAACTTCACCCATTCCATTGAGTTCCTTCTTGAGGCTGCACAGCTCCTTCTTATAGATCTCCACTGTAACATCATGCCCCACTTGCACACACACACACACCAAAATTTTACCAGTGGAAAGTCTATAGGGAGGAATATGGAGGACTGAGCAGGGCCTGACAGTAAAGATCTTCAGACCACACAGCAACTATCTCATCAGAGCAGAGCCAGCTAAGTCTATCATTTGCTAAGGTTGATAATAAGGTAGCGTACCAGAGCACACTATGTAGAAGTCCACTAAAGCAAACTTAAAAGAGAAGTAAGGGATTTTTTGTTTTAGAATCATACTCACCTAGTTGGATGCAGCATCGGTCCAATGTTGCATCTGCTCCCTGCTGGCTCTAAGACTGAGAACTGAGCAATCAAACACAGCTGATCGCTTGGTTCACAGTGCTCCATGAGCAGAGAGCTGGTGACTGTCAGTCACTGCTGTCTGCTCTGTCCCCCCACCCCTGCACTCACTGGAGTGCTGGGCTGTGGATGGGATGGAGCAGCTGGCTTAGGCTGTCAGTGGCTCCCTGAGAGGCCAAGCCAGGTGCCTGTCTAAGGTTGTGGGCGGATCCTGACCATATTTTCACGATCTTTCCCCAGTCTGGACTGGCTCTGTGACGTCAACTGACAGCAGGCTTTAGCAGAACAAATAGAAGAAACTGCACTCCTGTGATCCACAGGAGAAGTACAGCCAAACAAGCTTTGGATGTACCTCTCCTTTAGGCCTCATGCACACAGGATGGTTTAAAAACGTCAGCGCTAAAAATGTTTTGCCATTATAAATACTCCTTATAATGTAAAAACGCCTAAAAACGTCAACCGCGGCTGCCGCTTTTTGCCGCGTTTAGACGCTTTTTTGACATTTTTCATTTTTCCAGCTTGTTTTTACTGCTCCTGGAAGCACAGGCTGTCATTTTTTCTACTGCCCCTAAATGCTTATGCCTCAAAACTCCTCTGACAGTTTATGTGTGCATGGACACATAGGCTAACATTGAGGGGCTTTTAGAGGCAGCTAAAAAAAGCGTCAAACGCCCCTAACAGCAGCTCTAAAAACGTCCTGTGTGCATGAGGCCTTAAAACGGAGTTCCACCCAGTTAAAAGTCAGCAGCTACAAAAAGTGTACCTGCTGACTTTTAATAATTGGACACTCACCTGCCCCAGGCTCCAGCGATGCGGTCGCCCGAGGGCTCACTCTTCTCCCCCCCCCCCCTCTGCGGCGCCAGCATCACAAGTTTGGGCGCCCGGCTTTGGCTTCAAAGCCGGGCGTGCATTGCGCGTTGTAAATGGCTGGCGTATCTTCTGGGACCTGTGACGTGTCCCAGAAGATCACGGAGAGGGGGTGGGGAACTTCCTTCCGGAGCCGCAGCTCTAGGAGAGGATGTGGACCTGGGACCCTGTGAAAAAAGGGTCTCCGGTTCCTCCCCAAAAAAATGACATACCAATTGTGGCATGTCAGGGAGTCACCTTCCTTTAAAGCCCTTAAAATTTCATCTAGACCTGTTATTTGGATGGAATCCCAGATGTATTAAACAGGTTTCATTCCAATATGCATGATTTTTCCCAAAAGAAAAAAACATTCGCAGTTAAAATGTCAAATTTAGAATTTCTGTTGTAAACAAATGTTGATTAGACCCTGCTAAGCATTAGAGCTTAGAATGACTGGGTTAAAGAGAAAAAAATTCAAATGACATTCTACTGGTTTATCAATGGCCAGTTATAGTTTAACCATGTGGTGCTCCCCACTGCTAATTATCCGCTCAGCCAGGTTTAAGGATGACTTACAATCAGTCATTCTAAGTTAATCATCTAGCCACAACTAATCTAATTTTTCAAGTTTTAAATGAAAAGCTCTTTTAATTTTTAATTTATTTATTCAGTGTTTTCGCACAAAAAGTCCAAAAACAAAGCTTAAAACGTTAGTTATACCAGCATTTCATATTGCTGATATGTGCTTGCTGTACCATATACTTGTAGTAAAAAAGGATCCTGTTCTCCTGTTGGATTGCTTTCTTTTGTGTGAAATCCCTAGTGTTCCTGCCACTCCCTCTGCTGTCCTATTAAAAACTGACCACACTAAGCAGGAGAACGCACCATGGTCAATTTTCTAGCTGTGCTGGGACCTGAGCCTGCTCTCCTCCAATGATCAGACTTATCCTGACATGCCCCCCCCCCCCCCCCTGCACAGCCATTCACTGGGAAGTTCAGTGTACTATTGCTTCTCTTCCCCAAACTCTTATGCAGCTTTGAACAGAGGAAATGTGATAATTTATAAAAAAGGTGGAAAAAAAGGTATTTATATATTTTTTTATATCTATACACAAATGTTTTGCCAATTATTGACAATAATGAGATTGCACAGGAGTCCGGCCACCCCGTCAATTTTTCATTCCATGTTCCTGTCTGCATACAGAGCTTGCACCCTCCTTCTGGCATTGAGAATTTAGAGCAGCAGGATGAGTGAGGTAGTCCTTGAGCGATGTATATGCATTAACACAAATGTTTTGCCTTTTGTTTACCTTTTAAACTGAATGGGCTGTTTTACAAGATGCTCCTTTACAATCACTTTAACTTTAGTTAACCCCTTAAGGACTGCCTGTCTGCATACCCTAACCTCTCTATATACTTCACGTTCCTGTCTATATACTGCACTAGCCTGTCTATATACTTCACTAGACTGCCTGTATACCCTAGCCTGTCTATAAATTAACTAGCCTGTCTATATACTGCACTAGTCTGTCTATATACTTCACTAGACTGTCTATATACTTCACTAGCCTGTCTATATACTGCACTAGCCTGTCTATATACTGTACTAGCCTGTCTAAATACTGCACTAGTCTGTCTATATACTTCACTAGAGTGCCTGAATACCCTGGCCTGTCTATATACTACACTATCCTGTCTTTATACTGCACTAGCCTGCCTATATACTTCACTAGACTGTCTGTATACCCTAGCATGTCTATATACTACACTAGCCTGTCTATATACTGAACTAGTCTGTCTATATACTTCACTAGCCTGTCTATATACTGCACTTTCCTGTCTATATACTGCACTAGTCTGTCTGTATACCCTAGCCTGTCTATATACTACACTAGCCTGTCTATATACTGCCATATCCTGTCTATATACTTCACTAGCCTGTTTGCATACCCTAGCCAGTCTATATACGGACCTAGCCTGTCTATATACTTCACTAGCCTGTCTATATACTGCACTAGCCTGTCCATATACTACCCTAGCCTGTCTATATACTGCACTAGCCTGTCTATATACTTCACTAGCCTGTCTATATACATCACTAGCCTGCCTGTATACCCTAGCCTGTCTATATACTGCACTGGCCTGTCTCTATACTGCACTAGCCTGTCTATATACTTCACTAGACTGTCTGTATACCCTAGCCTCTCTATATACTGCACTAGTTTGTCTGTATACCCTAGCCTGTCTGTATACTACACTAGCCTGTCTATATGCTACACTAGTCAGTCTATATACTACCCTAGCCTGTCTATATACCCTAGCCTGTCTGTATACCCTAGCCTGTCTATATAATACCCTAGTCTGTCTGTATATCCTAGCCTGTCTATATACTACACTAACCTGTCTATATATACCCTAGCCTGTCTATATACTTCACTAGCCTGTCTATATACTACACTAGCCTGTCTATATACTGCACTAGTCTGTCTGTATACCCTAGCCTATCTATATACTACACTAGCCTGTCTATATACTACACTAGCCTGTCTGTATACCCTAGCCAGTCTATATACTGTACTAGCCTGTCTATATACTTCACTAGCCTGTCTGTATACTGCACTAGCCTGTCTATATACCCTAGCCTGTTTGTATACCCTAGCCTGTCTATATACTACCCTAGTCTGTCTGTATATACCCTAGCCTGTCTATATACTTCACTAGCTTGTCTATATAATATACTAGCCTGTCTATATACCCTAGTCTGTCTATATACTACACTAACCTGTCTATATATTAAACTAGCTTGTCTATATATACCCTAGCCTGTCTATATACTTCACTAGCCTGTCTATATATTACACTAGCCTGTCTGTATACCCTAGCTTGTCTATATACTGCACTCGTCTGTCTGTATACCCTAACCTGTCTGTATACTACACTAGTCTGTCTGTATACCCTAACCTGTCTATATACTGCACTGGTCTGTCTGTATACCCTAACCTGTCTATATACTACCCTAGCCTGTCTATATACCCTAGCCTGTCTATATACTACACTAGCCTGTCTATATACTACCCTAGCCTGTCGATATACTACCCTATTCTGTCTATATACCCTAGCCTGTCTATATACTATACTAGCCTGTCTATATACTACCCTAGCCTGTCTATATACCCTAGCCTGTCTATATACTACCCTAGCCTGTCTATATACTACACTAGCCTGTCTATATACTACCCTAGCTTGTCTATATACTACACTAGCCCTTAACCTAGGTTATACTTGTGTGTTTAGTGCAAAATCTGACTTCCTGATAAATTTAATTTCAGTTTTATTTATCATGATATAAAATAATGGATTTGGGGGCCTTTTGGTGGGCGTGATTTTTATTTGGGGGGCAGCATTTAATTATTGGACCCAGGCAGGACAATGTCTTGGGTCAGCCCTAATCTGGGGCGCACCACCAACCCACTCCCGCTGTGATTGGACACAGCTGGGACCCGCCGATCATTCTCTGGAGAGGCAGAAGGGCAGTCTGCCTACGTAAACAAGGCAAACTGTCGTTCTGTGAGAGGGGAAGATGGAGATCTTGTGTTTCTGCTAAGCAGAAATACAGATCTCTGTTTTCCCCCAGTCAAAGCACCCCCCCCCCCACAGTTAGAATGCACTCCTAGGGAACACATTTAACCCTTTGATCAGCCCTGATGTTAACCCCTTCCCTGCCAGTGTCATTAGTAGAATGACAGTGCATTCTTTAGCACTGATCACTGTAATAATGTCACTGGTCCCCAAACCGTGTCACTTAGGGGTTGATTTACTAAAGCTGGAGAGTGCAAAAACTGGTACAGCTTTGCATGCTAGCCAATCAGCTTCTAACCTCAGCTTGTTCAATCAAGCTTTGACAATAAAACCTTGAAGCTGATTGGTTTCTGTGTGGAGCTGCACCCAATTTTGCACTTTCAAGCTTTAGTAAATCAACCCCTTAGTGTCCGACTTGTCCGCCACAATGTCGCGGTCCCACTAAAAATTGCCGCCATTACTAGTGTGACGTTATGCGAGGCGCCACAATGGACGAGCGATACTTGTCGCCTCGCATGCTTTAATTTTGAGACGACTAGCGGGAGTCTGACCCAGGTTTTGCTGGCCACCGTGGCAGAGCTGGTTCCGGCCTGGACTCTCTGGTCCACTCAAACCCCTCTCCACCTGCATTTAATGACCAGGAAGAGAGCAGAGGAGAGCTCTATCCTGGATCTCAGAGGAAGAAAACAGAGTGAGCTCAGTCTGCTTATTTGGACTCAAAAATCAAGGTTTGCACCGTGCTTATGTTTTGTGGGTGTCGGGGACAGCCCCACACTGTATAGAGAGGAACCGGAGTGTTTAGTTTACCGCCGGACAGCGAGGCTTTTGTTTTCTGTTCTTTTATGTGTTTTTGAGGTTGCAAACCTGTAATAATAAACCAGGCAAACCGCCAGATTTTAAAAAAACTGACCTCCATGCTGAGTCTTTTCCTCTGAAGAGTGATCCCCACGAGCTAATCCCCACACTAGGAAAATAAATAAAAATTCCATAAATATATCCCATAGTTTGTAGACACTATAACTTTTAACCAATCAATATACGCTTATTGAGATTTTTTTTTACCAAATATATGTAACAGAATACATATTGGCCTAAACTGATGAATAAATTCGATTTTATAAATTTTTTTATTGGGTATGTTTTATAGCATAAAGTAAAAAATATATTGATTTTTTTTGTTTATAGCGAAAAAAATAAAAATCACAGAGGTGATCAAATACCACCAAAAGAAAGCTCTATTTCTAGGGAAAAAAGGACATCGTACGGCTGCGCAATTGTCAGTTAAAGTAACACAGTGCCGCATCGCAAAAAATGGCCTGGTCATGAAGTGGGGTAAACCTTCCAGGGCTGAAGAGGTTAAAACACTTGTTGTAAAGAGGTCATTTCTAAGTGAATAAATGGTAGGTTTTCATGTGCCGTAAGAGCTCAGATTTCAAAGCACAAAGGATGTGTTAAATTTCTATAGTTGTCACCGGTGGTGTCAATAGGACAGACAGCAGCAGCACATGTATAAGCGTCCTAATTTATTTACAGAAAGGAGGTGAGAATACTTTGTAAATATAGTGCCAAGGACCATGGCTGTGCTTATACTACATTTAAAAATAGTTTTGCTTATATACCTTTAGGTGAATGCAAATATTATTGAGCATCCTAAAAGATGACATTTTTTTTCTCAAAAATTCTTGAAGCTAATTTCAGTTTTCAGCTGTCCACAAATATACTAGGTCTACATAAGTATTGGACAACAGAATTGCAATCTGATAAAGCCGTCTAAAGTAACCCAGATGGCTAGAAACTCAATATTGTTAGACATCTCTGAACAGTCCTTTATTAGAACATATACAATTATTTTCCTGACAATTCATTGAAAACTACTACCTTCCAGATTCGAAAGCTCCCAGATCTCTGCGAAAATAGTTTCACAAACTCCCCTGCAATATTTTGTGCCACATACTGGGTGGAACCATTCATGTCGTAGGTCAATGTCTGTGGGCTGGGGGAAATAAAGTGAACTCGTGTTTGCTTTCAAACAGAAGTTCCCATTTTGTAAATTCCCCTGAACGTGACTGAATGCTTAAAATAACGCAGGCTTACTTTACTGCCCGTCACTTTGCTTTAGTAAATCATCCCTTATGGACAGATTTACTTGATCCAGGTGGAACTTGTCCCTGTAGAATGGCCCTCAGAAGGATAGGATTTTTCCATTAAAAAATACATGTGACCCCATCATCACAATCTTATCTCTGGTACACAGTGTTTTCTTCCATAACTTTCCGGCAACCACTGATCAAAAGAGTGAATTATAATTTGCCTGTGTACACAATGTATAATTAGCAATAAACATTTATATCAGTGAAGATAAAGTCTTGCCATAAAAATCGTTTTAGTGCACTTAGTTGCCATAATAACACAGAAAATACTTCAAAACATTTGCATGTGTTTGAAGCGTGCCACACAGATCATTTTTATAATGCATTAAGTATGTAAATTTGAAAATTTTACAAAAATATTTTACTTTTTTTATACAGAAGAAGTCGGTGCATGCCCATTCTGGAAAGATTCTACCACTGAGATCAATACGAAGAAGAAAATTTAGTTTGGATTAAAAAAATACTGGTCTATCTATCTATCTATGATCAATATATCTATCATCTATCTATCTATCTATCTATCTATCTATCTATCTATCTATCTATCTATCTAACTATCTATCTATGATCAATATATCTATCATCTATCTATCTACCTATCTATCTATCTATCTATCTATCTATCTATCTATCTATCTATCTATCTATCTATCTATCTATCTATCATCAATCTATCTATCATCTATCTATTTATATATCTATATATCTATCTATGATCAATCTATCTATTATCTATCTATCTATCTATCTATCTATCTATCTATCTATCTATCTATCTATCTTATCTATCTGCACTCACTGAGGGGAATGCATACAGAGTATCATAGACACTCTTTAGAAATATGTTTGGCCCCTGCACCGCAGTTGTTGGTGCTTGCCTCTTGCTTCTGACAGGTAAGTGAATCTGCCATATCATTCCTCCTGCACCTTTCTCATCTTGTGCACAACCTATGGAAACACCACACAAACCCATAGGCAAATAAATTGCCAGCACACCAAAAAGAGAACCTCAGATACTGAAATAATATTTCTTATTGCATGTTTTGTCATTGAGTTAAGTTTTGCTGACCATTTTTTGTCTATAGGTACATAACTCAGAGGATACCACTGAGGTTGAAGTGTCCATACTATTCAGCCTAGCATTATTTGTTGCTAAGATGCTGGCAGACTGTGCCCTAGCAACCAATATAGTAAATACCAGACACATAAATAAAGTTAAATACACCACACCTCCATAACTCTGGACTGTCTACATGCCAGCTTTGAGTTGGTACTAATTTACTCCAGTTTTGTTATTTAACGGTTCGTTATTTCTTTTTTAACTTGTAGCATCCAAATCCAAATGAGAACTACCTGAATCTGTCACACATGTTGGAACTGTTAGTAAAACTGTCACAAAGCTTTCATGAATGTGGTGCAGGACATTTTAAAGTAACCATACTACTGAAAAAGTGTTGCAAATGCTTTATTGAACTCCCCCACTGTCTTAAAATGAAAAATAAACTCCTTTTCATCCAACGTGATGACGTGTTTCTTTCTGCTGTATGATTACATGCTGTGCTTTACTCATCAGTCCCACTTCACAGGGTCATGTGTTCCTGTCAGGAAGGTCATGGCAGACTGCAAAAAGGTTTTGCTGGTCACGCATGTAGGTGTATGGGTGCATGGTGTGCTAGCATTTAACAGCATTTGCTTGAGGGAAGATAATGCCCATGGCTGGATCATTAGAGACCATTTAAGCCAAGTCTCTGCATAGCTTCTGTGCTAATAAGTCTTCTGCTGCTCCTCATATTCTGTTACCTTTGACCCGCTGTCCTGATTGTTGCCCCATAACTGACCCAGCTTCCTGCTCAACCTATTCTGTCTAGCAACCAATGCTGATTCTGAAACTCATCTGCTGACCATTGTTGACTCTGTCCTATATTCTCAACTACACACCTGCCTACCATTTAGCACCTCAGCTTCTGCCCGTTGTTGACACTGGCCTGTTTCTTGACTATGCCTCTGCCCACCACATTGCTACCCAGCTGTTTGTTGCTGACATAGTGTAGTTTGTTTGAGTGCATACCCATCTAGACCCAATGTTCTACTTTTGCCAATCTGCATTTGTTTCAGCACTCGCTAGTTACAGTTGATTTGCAGGCTTTCAAGGCACTTGTGTCTTGATGGGCTTGGGGAGTACGACAGGCTGTCCTAATCCCTTCAGACTCCTGACCAAGTACACTACAGTGCAAAAGGTTTGTGCAGGTTTGAGAAATGCTGTAAATTAAGAATGCTTTCAGAATAGAATTGTTAATAGTTTATTTTTATCAATTAACAAACTGGAAAGTAAATTAACAGAAGAGAAAACAGATCAAATCAATATTTGGTGTGACCACCCTTTGCCTTCAAAACAACATCAATTCTTCTAGGTACACTAGGGCACAGTTTTTGAAGGAACTTGGCAGGTAGGTTGTTCCAAACAAAATAATTAACCACAGATCTTCTGTGGATGTAGGCTGCCTCAAATCCTTCTGTCTCTATGTGTAATCCCAGACAGACCTGATGATGTTGAGATAAGGGCTCCGTGGGGGGCTAAACCATCACTTTCAGGATTCCTTGTTCTTGATGCTGAAGATAGTTCTTAATGACATTGCCTGTTTGTTTGGAATTGTTGTCCTGCTGCAAAATGCATTTGGGGCCAATTACACGTCTCTCTGATGGTATGGCACGATGGATAAGTATTTACCTGCATTTCCCAGCATTGAGGACACCATTAATCCTGACCAAATCTCTAACTCCATTTGAAGAAACGTAGCCCCAAACTTGCTAGGAACCTCCACCATGTGTCACTGTTGCCTGCAGACCCTCATTATTGTACCACTCTCCAGCCCTATGGTGAACAAACTGCCTCCTGCTACAGCCGATTACTTAAAATTTTGACTCATCAGTCTAGGACACCTGCTGCCATTTTCAGCACCCCAGTTCCTATTTTTTTGTACATAGTTGAGTCGCTTAGCCTTGTTTCCATGTTAGAGGTATGGCTTTTTGGCTGCAATTCTTCCATAAAGGCCACTTCTGGCCAAACTTCCTTGGACAGTAGGTGGGTATACCTTGGTCCCACTGGCTTCTGATAGTTCTGTGCTGTGTCTTTCATCTGCTGCATTAAGTTTCCTTGGCTGACTGCTGCATCTACAACCCTCAAAGTTGTCCATTTCTTTGTGCTTCTTCAAAAGAGCTTATACAGCACATCTTGAAACCCCACTCTGCTTTGCCTGAGAGAGACCTTGCTGATATAACAGCCTTGTGTCTTGTTGCTGTGCTCAGTGGTGCCATGGTGTATGACCTATGAAATTAAACTGTCTTCTACAACTTCACCTTAGTAGCAGGGTTTAACTGTTTCTTACTCAGTTTTATACCTTGTACACATCTGTTTCAGTTCCAGTTAATGACTGTGTTTCAACCTGCTTATGAAATTGATGTCTGAATAAGTTGTATGCAGGTTGGTATGAATGTAAAGGAATGCTGTATTTGTGGTATAATCAAGCAAGTCTGGGTGCACAGTTGGCCAAAGAGACATGAGGAAATAATTGTATAGCTCAGTTCAGTATCCTGAACTAAGGAAAATGTGCTTTGGATAGTATATATATATATATATATATATATATATATATAAAACGTGTACACATTTAAGTCTATTTAAAAGAGAAGTATGGAATTCACATTTTTTTGGTGAATCATACATACCTAGCTGGATGCAGCATTGGTCCAATGCTACATTTGCCCCCTGCCCCTGCCGGCTCCAACACTGAGAACTTCTCACAGCTCCATGAGCAGAGAGTTGGTGACTGTCAGTCACCAGCTCTCTGCTCTGCCCCCCCCCCATGACCACTGGACTGTGGAGGGGACGGGAGCGGCCGGCTCAGGCTCTCAGAGGCTTGCTGAGAGGCTGAGCCGAGTGCCGCTCCAGGCATGTGGGCGAATCCCGACCATATGGTTGCGATCCTTCCGGAGAATAGACTGGCTCCATGACAGGCTTCAGCCCACTGTCTGCTGAAAACGGGTCACAGGAGTGAAAAAATGAAATGGCTTTGGCTGTACTTCTCCTTTAGCATGATATTCCTTTATATACACACACGCACGATTATATATAAGGCTTGAAGTATATGGTCATCATGCAAATACCCTATGTTAAAAGCATACATTATACAACTATCTAGCGTATTTTAACAATAACAATCATGTTGTAGGTTTGCAGTTTACAATAGGTGGTAATGAATTTGTTTGCAGGAAAAAGCAGAAAAAAATGATGTTGCTAGGTAACAATCTTGCAGGAAATAGCCGCATTACAATTTATGCTGGGTAAATGGTTTCATGCCGAAGTATTGGTATGACATGTCAGTTAAACCTGTGATTGATGTTACTTTACATGTTGTGTGACTTTGTTTGCCATGACATCTATTCTACACCTGACATGCTACTTAGTAACAGCCCAGCCTAATGTAATTTGATCTGCCGCAGTAACAAGGCAGGATTTATATGTTTTTCTTTGAGAAGGTTAGGCCCCTTTCACACGGACGGATAGAATCTAGCTTTTAGCTGCGGATAGATTAAGTTATCTACCGCAGCTATACTGTGACAATGCTTTCCTATGGCCCCATTCACACTCTGCATTTAGCAACGGTTTCGTTACAGAGGATTTCGAACAATTAGAAAAAATGGATTTGAATGCGTCCAGGAATGATGTAATGCAGCTATCTGCAGCTATCTGCAGGTAAAAGCAGTGCATTGTGTCACCTACGGATAGCAACTATGGAGTGGAGTGGAGAGGGAGTAACAAAAAGATCAAAGTATCTCAAAACGAGACCCGTTGGATATACCGACTAGACACTTTGGTGCCGGTCGGGTTAAACGTTGACATAGATTTGAATTGTTTTATATCCAACTATTAATTGGGATAAATTTTAGAATTTTTAAACATTCATTTTTTACTTATTTATTTTTTCCATGGCTGGTATTATACACCTTCACAGGGTTAAACCTATGACTTCCTCATGTATATAGTTGTTTTATGGTTAAATATGATGTTAAGTTTTACAAGATAAAAGCTGGATTTGCTAAAATTAAGTTTGCAGTCTCCGGGCTCAAACAAACATACTAGACATTGTTTTCTTATCGTTCCCCAAATAGACCTAGTTTCTGAGAAAAGTCTTCTATGTTTTTATTATTAAAAAAGTTTTTAAGGTATTTTATTAAGGAATTTTTTTGAAAAATGTAAAAACATTTTTTTTGAAAAATTAAAAAAAAAGTTTTGTTTAAGAAGGGTTCTTTATGTCATAAACCAATATCTAGTATCAGCATATATGTAAATCAAAGTTCGATCTGCTAGTATCCTTTGATAATATAATGCAAACCCTATGATTCTGCATACTTGACACTGGGTTTTATATGGTAGAAACTGGAATTGTAATGAGAAAGGTCGGAACTCCTTCCGTTTTTTGGACACTGAAACAGTCTATGCTTTTAAACACTTATGTTTCCCTTACTGTCCAGTAGATGGCTTCTTCCCCCTTATGTCTTATTTCTTGTTTGCCTCTCTTTATCTTTCTGCAATTTACGTCACAAAACTGTTTTCTTGAACACATAAATTTTTTTTCCCAGCAACTGTGAATCCTTTTAATATGACTTTCTGATTAAAGTAAATTGGTTCAGGTGTACTAAGTTCAATCGGTTCAGTCCGAGTATATAATGCGGCAGGTGTACCAAGATGGCCACCGCTTCCGACTACGTCTTATGACGAAACGCGTAAGTCGGGGCTACCACGTACGCCGCACGTCACGTCCTAGACTGGTGATTCACATCAGTGGAGCGCAAATCGGCGGAGGAGGAAGGAGTTCTTACCTTCCTTAATCAGCAGTTTTTAACTGCCTGATTTGTATACCAGCTGGGGACTGTTTTTAAAACCCTTTTCTCCTGCATGCAATTTTATTCTATTTTATTCAATAAAATACCCCTTTTTGTATTGAATTACACTATTCTGGAATCCTTTGTTCTTCCTATACGAAAACCGTTTGGAGAGCACCTGGTGAGCGGAGGACCGGAGCTTGGGTGCACTAACACAGGACCAGAGCACAGGAATAAAAGACCCCATTTACCACATGCGAGTTACCCCTGCAGGGGTGTGGAGATCTGGTGAGTGAGGACCCAAGAGGGGGAGCACGCATGGAAATCACAATAAAGGCAGGCCCGGAGCAAAGAAAAAAAAAAATAGGAGCGCAGGGCCTCATGACAGGGTGCCCCGTGGCCGGGCACCAGGGGGTTAACCTTGCTAGAAGGGGTGGGAGGTAAGCTAGTGGGCGGGTAGGGTATATAGTGCAGGGCGGGGATCCTGGTGGGGCAGTCGGTCCGAGCGGCAGTGAATTCACTAGACCTGCGCTCCTGAGTAACGTCTTGCTAGGCCCCAGGCATCCACATGGCGGACGTAGAAGCCTTAATCCGCCAGCTCCATGCGGCCGCAGCCCAGCGCGGCGTGGGCTGGCTGCAGGAGCGGCTCTCATCGGTATGGGAGGACTCAGAGGAGGAGGGGGAGCGGCCGCCGGAGCGGTACAGTCCGGCCGCCTCCCCTAGAGCTGGGCGCCGCACTGGGAGCCCGGAAACGGACCCTCCGGGTGGACCAGCTCGGCCTGCTGCGTCGGCGGCCGGCAGGTCACCTGGGAGGAATCCCCATCTTGGGCGCAGCTCTGCCAGACGGGGCCGCTGTACGTCCAGGTCCCCCGCCCCGCCTGGCCGGCGTGGAAATTTTCATAGCACAGCTGCCTCACGCGGTGATGTTCCGGCCGGAGGGGCAGCCCGGCGTGGGAGTGGAACCCGCGGTGCCTGCCAGTCGGTGGGAGCAGCAGGCACCCCTTCCCGGCGCACGCGCCATGCGGCCGGTCCCGAGGATGACGCCCTGCAGGAACACTTGGAGGAGTCGCGCAGGAAGAGGAGGAAGTCAGGTCGCAGGCGGAGGCCATCGGTTCGGAGCGTGGTGGTGCAGCGGCCTGGTCCCTCTCCAAAAGATGAAAGCGACCGGCGGGGGCCTCGCCGGCCGAGATCGGCTCTGCGGTCGGAAGGAGAACGCTTCAGTTCAGAAGATGGAGAAGTGCCGGACGAGCCCTCAGCGATGGAATCCAGAGCAGCGGCTGCGGGGGTCCCGCCTGGGCAGCCTGGTGAGTGTGTGTCTAATGTATTGTCTCATTTATGTGATAATTTGGGTATGCTGCTTGGCTTTGGGGGGGCCCCCCACTCCTACTGGGCCGGGGTCCATCCCACACACAGCGGCGGTAAGGTGGGGGCTTGCCATCCCTGGTGCAACGCATTGGGGTGGGTTCTCCGGTGGACGCCTGGGTGCCGCCCCCGCAGGTGCAGTTGGCACCGTGGAGGAAGGGCATGGTGTTAGCAGGCTGGGGGGATGCCAGCGGAAGCCACGGGTCTCTCTGACTCAGCCAGGTGTGAAATCTATGTTTGTTTTGAAGGCCCCCTAGGGGCTCATTTGAAACAGGAAGTTCGTGACCGGATCTGGCGGGGTGAGTATATCGATATCTTCTCCCTGCTTCCCCTGGAGAAGTTTAACCTCGACCGGTTTTGGTCGGAGGAGTCTCGGCAAGACGAGGAGGAGCGTCGGCGTTCGCGTTTGATTCCAAGGACGTTCGCCAATTGGCTGCAAGCCTTTGCCATATTGGCCAGCGTTATAGGGGAGAAACAGCCGGAGTGCTGTTCCCCACTTTTTTGCTATTTGGACGCCATTAGCGAGGCCCACAGAGTATACGGGGGAGTAGCGTGGCTGCGGAACGATGAGCAGTTCCGGCAGCGGAAGGCTCTGCGCCCATCGTTGCGGTGGGACCATAAAGGCATCAGCCTCTGGATGAAGTTGATGACGCCAGCCAGGTCAGTGTCTTCCCAGTTTCGGGGGGGGCGGCGGTTCGGGTGCCCCGGGACAGCCGGTCGTCAAGCGTAAGGGGTTGTGTTGGCAGTTCAACGAAGGGGGCTGCAGGTTCGGGGGAAGTTGTCGATTCCGGCACGAGTGTTCGGGCTGTAACGGTTCCCACCCCCTGTCCCGCTGCCTCAAACGGGGCAGGGGACGTGCCGCCGACGCTACGGGTAAAGGGGCTGACCCCGGTGAGCGTGCGAATGTTACGCCCCTTTCTAAATAGGTACCCCGACCGGACGGCTACCCGTTTGTTGGAGGACGGATTTTCGGGTGGGTTTGTAATCCCTTGCTCTATGGCTGTTCCCCCACCCTTCGCTGACAACTTGCGCTCTGCCCGCTTGCACCCGGAGGTAGTGTCCAAGAAACTCGCAAAGGAAGTGGCCTTGGGTCGTATGGTGGGGCCGTTCGTTGCTCCTCCCCTTGCGAACCTGGTAGTTTCCCCATTGGGGGTGGTCCCTAAGAAGGAACCTGGGAAGTTCCGTCTTATCCATCACCTATCTTTTCCAAAAGGGGGATCGGTCAATGATGCTATTGACCCGGAGGCGTGCGCAGTTTCGTATACGTCTTTTGATGCTGTGATAGGCTGGGTTCGCCGCTATGGTCGCGGGGCGCTTATGGCAAAATCGGATATTGAGTCGGCTTTCCGCCTCCTCCCGGTACATCCGGATTGTGTTCGTCTGCTGGGGTGCCGGTGGAAGGACGGCTTCTATGTGGACCGCTGCCTTCCCATGGGCTGCTCCATTTCCTGTGCCTTGTTCGAACGCTTCAGTTCGTTTGTGGAATGGGTGGTCCGGGAGGTGTCGGGGGTCAACTCGGTTATCCACTATTTAGACGACTTCCTGTGTATCGGCCCGCCGGATTCAAAGTTGTGCGGTGTCCTGTTGGCCACAGTACAACATGTCGCGGAGCGCTTCGGTATCCCGTTGGCGGCGGATAAGACAGAAGGCCCGTCCCCGCAAATTACCTTCCTGGGCATCGTGATTGATGCCCTGGCCATGGAATGCCGGTTGCCTGAGGATAAGTTGTTAGCCCTTAGGGAAGAGATAAAGGGGGCAGTTGGGCGTCGCACGATTCAATTGAGTGCCCTCCAATCACTCCTAGGCAAGCTGAACTTTGCCTGCCGAATTTTGCCAATGGGGTGGATATTTTGCCGTAGGTTATCGGCGGCTATCTCCGGCGTCTCCTCCCCTCGCAACTTCATAACGTTGAACAGTGAACACCGAGCGGACCTGCAAGTTCGGGATATTTTTCTTCAGAGCTTTAATGGTCATTCGCTCTGGCAACAGGGCCCGGTCAGCAGCTTTGACTTGGAGTTATACACCGACGCGACCGGGTCCACTGGGTATGGCGTGTTCCTGGGGGGCAGGTGGAGTGCTGAGCGTTGGCCGGCTACATGGCAGGAAGCTGGGTTCTGTAAGAACCTGGTTTTGCTGGAATTGTTCCCAGTGGTGGTGGCGTTGGAGGTGTGGGGTCCCGCTTTCAGTAACAAGAAGGTTAGGTTGTACTGTGACAACATGGGGGTGGTTCAGGTGATCAATCGCCTGTCAGCAGCGTCCCCACCAGTGGTCCGCTTGCTCCGGCATCTGTTGTTGCGTTGCTTGCAGGCGAATGTGTTTTTATATGCTGTTCACTTACCTGGGACTACTAATGCAGTGGCGGATGCATTGTCTCGCTTTCAGCTGGACAGGTTTCGAGAGTTGGCGCCGGGAGTGGAGCAACATGGAGCACCCTGTCCGGAGAAGCTGTGGTGGATCGCCTTGGAGTCGCCGCGGGCTTGATCCGGAGGTCGGTGAGTGTGGGCGGCTTATTACAGGGCCTGGCAGGAGTGGATTTCGCTGTTGAGGGAGACGGAGGTTGAGTTGGGCAGTCCGGAATCCGGCTCTGCCTTTCTGTACTTCATAGGTAAGAATTTTGAACAAGGGGTGTCAGTTGCTTCCTTGAATCGGAAACTGGCGGGCGTGGCTTTCTGGTGCAATCTTTGGGGTGTGCCAGACGTGACGAAGGGCTTCTTGGTCCGCCAAGCATTGAAGGGGTACAGGAAGGGCCGCCATAGGCCGGATGGCCGGCGGCCGGTTACCTTTGACATACATACTTCTCCGGTTAGTAAACCGGGTTGGCGAAGTGTGCTCGTCTACATACGAGGCGCTGCTGTTCCGTACGGCATTTTGCATGGCCTTCTTTGGGGCTTTTCGGGTGGGGGAGCTTGTCAGCCGGGTTACTGCCCAGCACGGCGGGCTCATGGCGGAGGACGTTAGTTGCGATGGCTCGGTCGTGATTTCTCAGATAAGGCGTTCTAAAACGGATCAAGTGGGTAAGGGTTTGTTCGTTAGGCTTTTTTTCATTTCTGGTTCTCCCATCTGCCCTGTGGCGGCTGTCACGGAGTACCTTCGGCGCCGCCCGGTTGGGGGTGGGTCGTTTCTGGTCCACGGTGACGGTAAACCTCTGTCGGTTTTCCAGTTTACCGCAGTTTTTCGCCGCTGCCTGGGGGCGGCTGGGTTTCCCCCGGGAGAGTTCTCGTCCCACTCCTTCCGCATCGGGGCAGCCACGGAGGCCGCCAGGTGGGGTTTGGACGATACTGTTCTGAAGCGCATTGGTAGGTGGGAGTCCAATCGTTTTAGACTCTACATACGCCCGCAGCTTATTTTGGGGAACTAATGCCTCCTAAAATCTGGGTAGGGCTTACTGTCATGGGTACGGGTTTTTGTTATGTTATTTTGATGTTTTTCTTACAGCTGGTGAGCCGGCTCTGGTATGGGTGCTTGGGCACTCTTACGTTTTTTGGGGGGCCAAACGGGTGGATGTTCGACCCAACGGCCGGCAGTTAGATTTGCCCCGTGACCAGGCCTTGGTAAGGTGGATAGGGGTGCCTGGGCTGCTGTGGTGCCAGGTATTGCCAGAGTTTCGGAGATTTGCCGAATTGGATAGGGCCCCGGATGTTTTGGTTATACATGCGGGGGGTAACGACCTGGGGGTTCGCTCTATGCGTCACCTGATCAGGGATATTAAATTTGATTTTCTGAGATTACAGACCGATTTTCCTAAGACTGTGGTTGTGTGGTCTGAGATGGTCGGCCGCACTACCTGGCGTTTCGCGCGGTCGGTTTCAAAAATCAACAAGGCCAGAGTGAAGGTTAATAAAGAGGTCGGTCGCTTTATTGCACGTAATGGTGGACTGGTCGTCAGACACACCGATCTGGAGGTGGACACTTGGCGTTATTTGCGTGGGGATGGAGTACATCTGAATGCCGTGGGCATTGATTTGTGGAGCTTGGGGCTCCAGGATGGGATGCAGCGTGCGTTGCGCACGTGGTGGAGCTCCCAGGCGTAAGGCTTTACGCCTGCGAGCGGTGGCGGTTGGATCTCAGGAGGCCTGTCAGTTCATTAGTTAGGGGGTAAGGATCCATCTCAGGTATGGAGTCCTCAGTGTGGTTGTTCCAGTTAACTTGGTTTAACTGGAAAAGGAAAGTGCATATGCCATAAGATGGTACCCGAGCCGGCGTAATGCGGCTGGGAATTTGGTTTTCGAAATTACGTAATTTGGTGATGCGGCCTCCTGGGATCACAACTTGCTTTACAATTACATTGTACTGTTGTTTAAAACTGTTTAAATGTTGATTGTTAAATAAATGGCTTAGCGGCCCTTTTCCATCCAATCGGTGTGTCGTCTATTTATTTTTAGAGTATAGGGATAAGTGGCAGACCGCATCAGGATTACCCGGGTCATGCTATATACACAGATGAAGCACTAAAGTCACTTTTTTATATATATTTTTTTTTTCCACCATTTGCTGCTATTTTTGCTGTTATTTTTTTCTGCTACCTTTTGCTGCTACTTTTTACATTTGATTATATCACCATCATACTTCATTAATTTTGGAGAATATATATCACATAAATGATAAGTTTGGATTTTTATGAGGACGGACTAGATTTGTGTATATTTGTGGATATTTCGTATGGACATTTTATGATTACGTCTATGAATTATTTTTTGTTTTTTGTTTTTTGATTGCACGTTGTACACTTTGATGCTATATATTTATTAAGCAAACTTATGAGTTTTTGGACAGACTGTGCAGGTCCTAGGAACACTAGAAAGACCATTCCTTCCTTGTACATTTATTTTACGGATAGCAAGGGCAATAAGCATATAAAATCAATAGGAAGCACTTCAGAAATGTCAAGAGTGTTTCCACTGCAGCTAAATGTAGCTGCATGTAAACAAACGTAATAGTGGCTAATCGGAATGTACAAATGCAAGTAATCGTTGTGCTTTGGAGTCTGGTATCTGGCTTACATTTAGCAATGGCAGAACAGCCGCTCGTGTGAAAGAAGCTTTATGATGTTGATGTATATTAGTAGAAGTATATTTTATCTCCGTAAGGATTGGTTCCCACAGGCAACAGTTTCTAATGCCCTCTGAAAAGCGGTTCACAGTGGGAGATAATGTAGTGGCTTCAAAAAGTTGAGATGTTTTTGTTTTTTATTTTTGCAAATGTGCCAATCAGCAGTGCCTTATGTCCAGTCAACAGGTTGGGGGTTTGTTCTTGGAGAAGCTGAACTGCTGCCCTAACTGAGTACCAGGACCTAGTTGTGCTTTCAGATGTCGGGCCCTAGATGACACTGGCTCACAGAAATACAAACCCTTTGGCAGTTAAAATTGTTTCCATATACTGTAGGTATTATTACCCTATGTTCACATCTATACGGTTGCGGTTGATGTGTTTTTTTTCAAGGGCGTTTTTGCAGTGCGTTTTTGAACATGTGCATTTAGGTTTTGTTTTTTTTTCTCTTTAACAAACTATGTATAGCTGGTTGTTAAGGAGTGGGCCGGGAAGCTGGACACTGCATCTTTAACAACCGATGGGCCATCAGCTGTCAGTGGGCTTCCTCGCTGACAGCTGAATGTAAAAAAAGCATTGCCGAAGTAATGTTGAATAGTGGTAATACCTCCAACGATCTGCGCATGTGCATGATATAACATCACTCCAGCTGATCTCTCAATCAGCTGGCGTAACGTCAACACTGCGGTAGATCTCGGAGGCATTATCCGACAATCAGCAAAGCGTGGTGTGCTGTCGAACATTGCAGATCGTTTTGCACCTGTGACGTCATCAGCAATGTCTCGTGCATGCGCAGAGAGAGCGAGGCAGAATGTGACGATTATATTCCCCCTCTGTGCTTTGCTGATCGTCTGAGGTATTATCCTCTGTGCATGCGCATTGTTGACATCACGCCAGCTAATCGGGAGATCAGCTGGAGTGACGTTATGTACTGCGCATGTGCAGATTGTCTGAGGCATTATCCAATGATCTGCACTATTCGATAAAACACTGGAAATAAAAAAATTGGCAAAAAAATGGTGTAAGGTCCCCCCTCCCATCCATACCAGACCCCTAACCAAGCATGCAGCATGGCAGGTCAGGAAAAGGAGGGGATGTGCCAGCGCCCCCCCTCCTGAACCATACCAGACCCCATGCCCTCAACATGAGGGATGCTTTGGGGCAAAGCATCTTGTCTCCATGTTGATGGGGACAAGGGCCTCTTCCCCACAACCCTAGCCGGTGGTTGTGGGAGGTCTGCAGAGGGGGCTTATCGGAATCTTTAGCTACCCATTCACCAAAAAAGTGCAAAAAGTGAATAAAGACACTACACTAGTTTATGACAAGTCCTTTATTAAAAATAAAAAATTAATGTCCCTCGGTGTAGATCCATCGTCAATCACAACGCTTGCCGCACTGCTGACCCGAGAAAAGAAAAGGAAAAAAGCTTTGCTCGTGCCGAAGGCTCCCGGCATCTGCCTGCTCTGCTGTGTGACAGTCCTTAAATAGCTAAGAGGCGGGGCCACCTGGTGATGTCATCTGGTGGCATCACCCCTGTGATGTCGGTGGCCCAATATGCTTCAGGTGGCAGGAGCCTTTGGCGCAAGCGTAGCCTTTTTTTTTTTTTCTCTTTTAGAGTCCGGTAGTGCGGCAGGCATTGTGATTGACGATGGATCTACACCAGGGGACATACACCATATTCATTCACATAGGGAGGCTGGGATCTGGGAGCCCCCTTGTTAAAGGGGGCTTACAGATTGTCATAAGCCCCCCGCCCGCAGACCCCCACATCCACCGGCCAGGGTTTTGGCGAAGAGGTACTTTGGGGTGGGGGAGGCAAAGCCCCCTGCCCCAAACCCCCCATGTTGAGGGCATAGGGTTGCCACCTCATCCCCTTAATTCAGGACACACATTCATTCCACAGGTTCTGTGGCTGATTAAGGTGGTAATTAAACTCACTTGGTGCCTCATCTGCATTAAATTAGCCTCAGAACCTGTGTAATTTATATGTGTCCTGGATTAAAGGGATGATGTGGCAACCCTACATGCGGCCTGGTATGGTTCAGGAGAGGGATGCTCGCTCATCCCCTCCCTTTCCTGACCTGCTGGGCTACATGTTCAGATAAGGGTCTGGTATGGATTTTGGGGAGGACCCCCACGCCCTTTTTAAAAATAAATTTTGACGTGGGTTCCCCTCAAAATCCATACCAGACCCGAAGGGCCTGGTATGGATTGGGGGGGGGGGGGGGGGG
>BLSH010219605.1:437964-458319 GCA_018402905.1 Glandirana rugosa | reverse complement strand
TGCCCCAAACCCCCCATGTTGAGGGCATAGGGTTGCCACCTCATCCCCTTAATTCAGGACACACATTCATTGCACAGGTTCTGTGGCTGATTAAGGTGGTAATCAAACTCACTTGGTGCCTCATCTGCATTAAATTAGCCTCAGAACTTGTGTAAATCATATGAGTCCTGGATTAAAGGGATGGTGTGGCAACCCTACATGTGGCCTGGTATGGTTCAGGAGAGGGATGCTCGCTCATCCCCTCCCTTTCCTGACCTGCTGGGCTACATGCTCAGATAAGGGTCTGGTATGGATTTTGGGGAGGACCCCACGCCCTTTTTAAAATAAATTTTGACGTGGGTTCCCCTCAAAATCCATACCAGACCCAAAGGGCCTGGTATGGATTGGGGGGGGAGC
Source organism: Glandirana rugosa (assembly GCA_018402905.1). Taxonomy (NCBI): domain Eukaryota; kingdom Metazoa; phylum Chordata; class Amphibia; order Anura; family Ranidae; genus Glandirana; species Glandirana rugosa. Next base: position 457,923 of record BLSH010219605.1, on the reverse strand, counting down.
CCATGACATTTTTATACCAATTGCTTTATATTGCCGGCAATGCAGGTTTTTACTTCCCCCCTGACAGCTGATGACTCATCTGTTGTTAAGGACGCGGCTTTCCGGTCTGCTCCTTAACAACCAGCTATACACAGTGTGTTAAGGAGAGAAAAAAACGTAAAGCACAAAACACATGTAAAAACACATCAAAAACGCAACATTTTTGGAGCAGATCTGTAAAAGTCTATAACACACAAAACGCGATCTGCTGCGGGAAAAAAAAGTCAAAGATCCTTCCCAAAAACACACCGGCTGAAAAATGCATAGATGTGAACGTGTACCATAGCAAACCATGTCTGCAAACTGCAAAACGCACTACAAAATGCATAGGTGTAAACCTAGGGTAATTGTGTATTTTACTGTAGCTTTAAGTTGAAGACTTTGCTAGAATTATGTACATATAATCAAGCAACATACATTGCGAGTGCACAGCATTAGTGACATACTGTTTGTCCTATGGTCATGTGATGGAATCTGTTCATCTGTGTGAATGTCTGTGTTCCTGCAGTAATAGGTAAATGACTGTGACCCTATTATGGTGTGTGTTTTGTTATCTGATTGAAGAGGCCTTTGAAAGCAGAGAGGTATTGTGGCCACCATATATGTAGCTTTTAGCAGGTACGTAAATTACTCATGCATTAATGTTTGATTAAGGGCAGATTATTAAGATACCACAAAACAGATTGAGGATGACGTGTCCACATCACAAAATTTGCAGTAACAAAGCTTTCACAGATCAAACTATAGTTTCAACACAGAGATCGATGTGAAGATACCAGGATAGAAAGGAGCAAATGAAAATGTAATTGCGTTTTGCAGTCTTAGTCAGATCTGGCCAAAAGAGAACTGTTCTCTTTTAAATATATGAAAGAGCTTTGCTGACGTTTTTCTAGCACAACTAAATGTGCAGATCACAATCATACAAAACTACGCAGTTTGCGCTGTTAACTTAGACGTCAGTCCTCTAATATTATTATGGGAGACAATCAAGCTGGCTAGACATAGGGGTGCTTAGTCATTTGTTTGCAAACACACAGCTTTTTAAATCGACATCCTTTGAAACAGCACCCAATATGTTATTTTTGATTATTCCCCCTGCAATTGGATAGGCCATTAATTGCAGCGCCAGTTTATATTTGCCTCACAGAACAGGACAACATCTGAATATTTCCAACATAGAAGATACATCCTCCCAGTTACATATCCTTGTTGGTTTAGTATATCACCTAATCTATCATGGCCAACAATGTACTACACCTGTAAAGCCATACTGTCTAAAAACAAAGCATATTTACATCCTATAATATTGTTCCCCTCTGGGTTTCTGGTATAGGCAGGAAAAAAAAGTAAGAACATACATGGGCACAAGCAAGGACCTGATTACAATAAATGTTAAAGTGGTTGTAACACCCTCCTGTAAACCTGTACACTCTCCTGAGGAAGCGAACCTACCACGAAACATGTAGGGAAATACAGGCCTACAATATACAGTGAGGATAGGAGATCAATTTCACCATCACTCTGGGAACACTGCTAAATACTTGTGTTTTAATATATATGTTGTTTGTATTGATTTACATAAAAATCTCTTTTTTAAGAATATTATTTGTGAGTTCATGATGGTACCATGAAAATCCCGCAGCCCCATCCTAAAATATTTTCCTTCTCATATATATATGGGATGAAGGTACCTGTATCTATTCATATTTCAATAATTTTCTGAGCACATTATACTTTTGCTAATAGGCGTCCCTCGTTCCCATCTCAGAAAGTTGGGAGGTATGGCTTAGTAAATGAGCAAAGGTTCTGATGACTTCATCAACCAATCATGTGCAAGCAAAAACTGCAGATTTTTAAAAAATTTTCCTTGCACGTGATTGGGTACTTTTTGCAAAGTGAAACTTTACCTCATTTACTATGCTCCGGAGCAACTGCACTTGTAGAGTGCAACTGCACTTTGCAAAGTGCAGTGTCTATTTGCCTTTGTCTGCTGCTTTGTTCCTCTGCTATTATCATGAATCACTTCATGAATACATAGGCAAACATACAAAATAGATTACAATTTTATACAGAATTTACAACTTTCCTTTACACAAGTCTTCCTGACACCAAGAGAAAAATGGTGACAGGGGAGGGTGCTCCAGCTGATTGACAGCCTCAGCTCTATCCATGTGTGCTGTGTGAAGATGGGTGTATCCCTTCCCTCCAATCAGCTCTCAGAACTTTCCTCACGGAGCTCTGCAGAGTGTAACTTCAGCTCTCTGTCCCCCTTTTTTGACAGCTCAGACAAGCTTGAAAAATTCTGGACTTTTAACGGATGTAGAGAATAGAAGACTGAAGATAAACCGGTACAACATATGTAGGAGGATTTGATTAATCTCTGTGTATCACCTGAGGCTGGTCACTTCACTGGGTATATGTGAGAGTTTACATTCACTTTAAGAAACACTAGAATTTGCCAACAACCCAAAGCAAAGATGGAGCTGGCTCTATGGACCGATGGGAGGAATAGTATCCCATCATTGGTGTCAGTGGGAGGAATAGTGCTCCATCATTGGTGTCAGTGGGAGGAATAGCGCACCATTATTGGTGTCAGTGGGAAGAATAGTGCCCCATCATTGGTGTCAGTGGGAGGAATAGTGCCCCATCATTGGTGTCAGTGGGAGGAATAGTGCCCCATAATTGGTGTCAGTAGGAGAAATAGTGCCCCATCATTATGTCAGTGAGTGGAATAGTGCCCTATTATTGGTGTCAGTGGGAAGAATAGTGTCCCATCATTGGTGTCAGTGGGAGGAATAGTGCCCTATCATTGGAGTCAGTGGGAGGAATAGTGCCCCATCAGTGTCAGTGGGAGAAATAGTGCCCCATCAATGGTGTCAGAGGGAGGAACAGTGCCCCATCATTGGTGTCAGTAGGAAGAATAGTGCCCTATCATTGGTGTCAGTGGGAGACTTAGTGACCTGTCATTGGTGTCAGTGGCAAGAATAATGTCTCATCATTGGTGTCAGTGGGAGGATTAGTGCCCCATCAGTGTCAGTGGGAAGAATAGTGCCCTACCATTGGTTTCAGTGGGAGGAATAGTGCCCCAAGAGCTGAATAAAGGCAAGCAAAGGGCCTCATCTGGTCCCCGGGCCGCAGCTTGGAGACCCCTGGTCTATGGTGTCAGCCCTGACCAATTGCTAAGCTACAAACCCACCCTTATCCTATTCCAATCAACACATAATTAATCATTTTGTTGTCCTAGTATGACAGCTAGGAGGGCTAATTAAACTCCTTGAAATAACACAGGAACTGAGCACCAGACACCTCTGAATTTCTGACATGAACCACAGATAATTTTTGCATGTATTGACCAGATTTAACAAAACACTGCTAGTGGTATAATAATGCAACTATAAGCAAATATATTACTACACTTTCATGTTTGATGCATTTGTCTCACGTTGCCCTGCTGGGCTGGCATTTGAACACTGAATATTCAGCAGGCATTGAAGATGGCAGGTACAGTACATGTTTTTCTGGAGAATTGGTTAACACACATAGCTGTTGACAGGCCCTTAAAAAGCCCATGAAGTGCTTGTCAAGTGTGTCACAAACTCATGTCAGGGAAATGCGTGGGGAGGGTTTGATAAACTCTGATAACATTGCTTCTACCTAATGTCCACATAAACTAGCCATAAATGTTTCCAAAAGTAAAACTCTAGAGAGGGTCTGTTTGTTTTGGATGGAGTGAGTAAGGTTTAGAACCTTTATTGGGTTTTCATTGCTGTAGGTGGGCCTGCTTGGGAGATTTTTGTGGTTTTATAAAAGATATGGGAAAATCAGCTTCTGTACAACTGATGCACCATCCTATATTTTTAATTTCTGCTCATATCTGGCGAAGTTTTAGGGTAATCACAGACAGGCACATCTTTAACCAAGAACATTGAGAGCCAATAGATTTGTTCTTTTTCTGGACCCCACCCACCTTCACTCTGACATAGCTTCAGAGTGAAAACTTGTCACATATGCGGTCAAAAGAGTTGTTACCATTTTCAACTGGAAGAGGAGAAGTCATTGATCTGTTGCATTACGTTTCTATGCCTGATCAAGCTAATAAGGGTGCCAAAAAAACATCTTAGGTGCCCAAAGCCTTTTATAGCTGTGTTTCAAGGGCCTATCCTCCTTCATCAAGGCTACAAGAAATATAAAAATTGGAATAACAGGAATGAAAAGCACTGAGAAGCAAAGAATAATAATATTCACCCAAAAGATGAATATTATTATTATTATACAGGATTTATATAGCGCCAACAGTTTGCGCATCGCTTTACAACATGGGGGCAGACAGTACAATTACAATACAAATCAATACAGGAGGAATCATATCAGTGAAAAGTGTCAAAGAAAGCACTGAAAGTAACAAGGACTAGGCTTAACCGAAAATATACATTAAAAAATAAAAACCTAGTTATTGCATAAAATGTTTTGAACCCTTAGGGTAAATCATTAAGGCAATAAACCTTTTAAATAAACACATAAAAACCATACTACTACACCTGCCACATCTACTACACAGGATACTAAAAGATGTTTTTTAGAAAAAAATATATATCGGTGATTATTGTTGTTCTCTATTCTTTTATCACTGTCTGTATTATCATTGCCTGTGTCTTTCTTTCCCCTCTCTTTCTGTCAACAGTACTCCTCTTGAATAGGACTGCTGGTAAAATTTCAGCCAATTGGCTGCAGCAACGATCAGTGTGTTCTGACAGAGGAGGAGCCCTGCTGTCAGAATACAATTTGTGTGCAGGGAGGATCACCCAGCTGGCTTATTAAAAAAATAAAAAATCCTTTAATTTTTTCCCAATAACAGGATATCTATCTAATGCAGTGGTTCTCAACTCCGGTCCTCGGGACCCACTAACAGGCCAGGTTTGCAGGATAACTGAAATGCATCACAGGTGATATCATTTGCTGCTCAGTGATTGCAGTATTTTAGTCTGCATCTCCCCAAGGTAATACTGAAAATCTGGCCTGTTGGTGGGTCCTGAGGACAGGAGTTGAGAACCACTGATCTAATGGAACACATAAGGAAATGCAGATATTTATTTTTAAGACTGGGTAAGGGGTTATGGGACCTGTCATTAGAATGTTTGTGGATGACTACATGACTTTCAAAGTGATTTAGCATAATCTTAACTTCAGGGTCAGACGGAAGCAATAAAAATGATAGGTTAATGGAAAGATGACATATGCAAGTACAGTAAGTCTTACTCAAAGGGCAAGGGTACACTTGGAATGTGCAAGGTGAAAGTTCTTTTAGATATTTGTGGGTAATAATGGCTCGTATGGCTGAGATTTATTACACATGTGAACTCTGTTCTGATGACGTTTCAGCAGTCACCTGTGATACTTGAAGGCAGGGCAGTTATATAATCGTTTAACTAGTTTGTAATATGTATGAATTATTAAACTGTATATACGTTTATTCCTTGTGAAAGGTATTGAAGCATAGGCTTATGTCCAAAGGGAGATTTTAAAATGTTGCTAATGGCTTTAGCCACTTTATCTATCCAGACAGCAGTTAAGTTGCCTGTAAACAACAGATTACACTTTTCCCATATGGTCCCTTTAGGCTGCATCAAGCGGCATTCTAAAGCTGGCCATGCACTAATTTCTGCATCCATGCTTACCGGCGTGGATGGATGAATACGCAGTGCCGGCTATTGTATTCTGATAGACCACACCCACAGCTGTCATAATACCCGAACTGTGATTGAATCTGATTGGATGCAGTTGCTGTTCAATCAAGAATTTTCCACCTGGCTTCTTTGACAAACATTGATTGAAAAACTTTTGTTGAGCAGGGTGGTGCCGAGAGAGCCACCAAATGAACATATTTTGGCCAATTCTGCAGGAATCAGCCAATATTCAATCTGTGTATGGCCAGATTTATGTCTATTGGGCAACTCACAACCTGACCGACCGTTAACAGCTTAGAAAACCTTACCAATCATTACTAGTTTTCCATGGTGACAGGTCTCTTTGCACATAGGTAGATGGTTGGCTCTTGCACGTCTATAGCCAGATTTACCTGCAGCTGATAATGGAATGTTCTCAGAGAGTCCTGATTTTAAGATTATCGTTATTAAAATTAGCTATTATGCCCAAAGCCATCTTTAAAATCAAACTTTTAGAATGTTTTAAACTGATTGGTGGCTTTGATTTAAATGTATCTCTAGTTTTGGATAAAGCAGAAAGTTTAAGAACCAGTGTCAGTTAGTTTTTTTGTTTTTTTACGTGTATGTTCCCACTTAAGTAGGTACTGATGGGCTAAATCAGCTCATGGACTCTAATATGTCTTGGATACTTCATTAACAAGGTTTCCTTGCCACATTTCCCAACTCTTCGCTGTCACTTCTGGGTGTTCTCAATAATCTTTTTTTTCCTAACTCCTACTGTTGCATTCTCTGTTATATAGATAAGTGGTGAAACCCAACAGGGAGAGTGGAGACTCCTCATGGCCACAGCAGATGTGCAAACCGAAGAACCCAAGCACATATATCCCAGTCAGCGGAGATCCCTAAGAGATATAAGAAAATGTGAGGCAGTTTAACTCATCAGTATGTATTAAAGCGGAGGTCCACCCAAAAGTTGAACTTCCGCTTTAAGTAATGGTGACCCCCCTGACATGCCACGATTGGCATGTCATTTTTTTTGTGGGGGGCAGGTATGCAGTTTTCAAAGGTACCCAGCTCCCACTTCCTCACCTGGTGCCATGGCGCAGAAAGGGAGTTCACCTCTCCCCCTCCCTCTCTGCAATCTTCTGGGACACGTCACAGGTCCCAGAAGATTGCCTGGCTATATGCAGGGCGCACTCGGCTGTGAAGCTACAGCCAGGCGACCACACTTGCTATGCCCATGCCGTGGAGGGGAGGGGGAGAGGAGCGAGGCATCAGGCAGCCGTATCGCTGGGCTGTGAGACAGGTAAGTACCCATTTATTAAAAGTCAGCAGCTACACTTTTTGTAGCTGCTGACTTTTAAATAGGTGGAACTCCGCTTTAAGATATAAAATAATAGATTTAGGTGGTATGACTTTTTGATACAAAACCATTTTTTATTAATTGATTACCTTTGATCACTATGCACACAGGATATTTTTTTTAACTCTCCTAGAAGCCACCAGCGTTTTAGCAAAAAAGAATGCCTGACCCTTGTAAAAGTGTCTAAAGCTTTTACAAGCTTTTAGGAACTTTTACATGTGTAAAGCTCTTGGGCATTAATTCATTTTATTGGCCAGGACAAAAAATGTATTCTGGCCTTTGAAATGAATAATGCTCAAGCACTAGCTTTTAGGCGTGTTTATTAGCTTTTAGCAGCTTCTAGCAGCTTTTAGTAATGTCAAGCTTTTTTCTGCGAAAACTCTGCTGCTCCTGGACACACTAGCAATGGGTGTTTTTTCCTGCCTCTAAGGCTCCATGCACACTGTAGCTGATAAACAACCGTTTTTGGTCGTTTGGGCATTTTTTTTAATAGCCTAAAAACGCCACTTTATGTTATCCTATGTGTCCATGCACACATGGACGTTAATTGTCGATTATCAGCAGTGGCGTTTATGAGCTGTTATCTGAACGCCCTGAATTGGCGTTCAAATGTCGTTCTTTTGACCACAAAAAACGCTAAACGCCGATAAACGCTCCGGCGTTTTTTGCAGTCAATGGAAGCTAATGAAGAACAAAAAAAAAACGCACAAAAACGCTGACGCCAATAAATGTTGCTTACAAAACGTTACAAAAGAACGTTTTCTAAGCAGCGTCTCCTGCCCAACGCCGAGAGAGCCCAGATAGTGTCCAGTGTGCATGGAGCCTAAAAGCTCCCGCACCTATATGCTACCAAAAACCTGTGTGTGCTTGTCCATGCAAGGTGTTTAATGGCAGGGGGAAAAAATCGTCAGATGCCCCTAGGAGCAGCTGCAAAAACGTCTAGTGTGCATGAGGCTTTAAACATAGACTACAAAAGTCAGTGATGCCCAGCTAAAAAAAAACATCACATTCTATGAAATCAAATATACAAAGAAGCCACGCGGATAACCAAGACAGCTGATATATTGTTCTTTCTAGCGTTACTCACCTATTGTTCAAAACCTGCTTTTCAACTATCCTACCATTGTTTTTTACGTGTTACTATGCACAATCTTGTGAAAAGTTACTTGGCCAGGTCCTTCACTACCAGAGCTAGACAAACTGGTTTAGTGAAGTAATGCAATGTACTGTACATTCATATTGATTATGATTTATTTTTGTCTGTCTATACACTTTTTTTGTGAAAGGTACATGATAATACAAAGATTAAAAGGTGTTTAGGTGTATACTCTCATCTACATAGCGCATACATATTACAACTCAACTCCAGAAAATGGATGGAGCTCCATTTTAAGCAGAGAGATGACCTCCTTAAACTGGTCCAGTCATAAGGCTGGGGGTGGAGAGCGGATTCCACTGTATTCCTTAACTGTATGTGGTATTGATTAAGAAATTAATTTCAAATAAAGGTATATAAAATAGACCTGAGTTAAGCAATGGTTCACTTTTTTGTCATGACTTCTCCATTACATCTTGTGGTAATTTACAGAGTAACATGTAATTGTTTCTGTCTAATAACATGTCATAGGTTATGCTGGGCATGTCAAAGTTTATCTGCACCTGACTTATTGTAATGCATAGTGTGGCTACTACCTTTAACAACCTGTTCTATCAAGTTTCCTAAATGTCTACACTGTACAAATACCCTTGTCATAGAACATCTTCTAGGCATTCTTCCAGTGGCGGCTGGTGAAATTTTAGGATGGGGGGCGCCAGACCCCGCCCTTCCTTTTTGACCCCCCACTTCTCATAAGCCCCACCCCTTATAGTTTCCATCCATTGTGTCAGGAGTATACAGCCCAGCATCACCAGATAGGGTATACAGCATCACAGATAGGGTATACAGCATCACCAGATAGGGGTATACAAAGTCACCAGGTAGAGTATACGCATCACCAGATAGGGGTATACAGAGTCACCAGATAGGGTATACAGTCACCAGATAGGGGTATACAAAGCCACCAGATAAGGGTTTACAGAGCCACCAAATAGGAGTATACAGAGCCCCAGATAGAGTATACAGAACCACCAGATAGGAGTATACAGAGCCCCAGATAGGAGTATACAGAGCCCCAGATAGGAGTATACAGAGCCCCAGATAGGAGTATGCAGAGCCCCAGATAGGGGTATACAGATCCCCAGATAGGGGTATACAGAGCCGCAGATAGCAGTATATAGAGCCCCAGATAGGAGTATACAAAGCCCCAGATAGCAGTATACAGAGCCCCAGATAGCAGTATACAGAGCCCCAGATAGGGAGTACAGAGCCACCAGATAGCAGTATACAGAGCCCCAGATAGGGGCTCGCAGCACTGACAGACCCCCCCCACAAAGTCCCGCACTTACCCCATCTATTAGCAGGCTGGAGTGTGCAGGGTCCAGCGAGGGGGAGCATGCTCTCCGTGCTCCTGTAACATCCTTCTCCTCCGAGATAGGCGTCCAATAGGATCGCCTGTCTTCTCTGCCAATATGGAAACTGGTAACATACCGGGGCTTCCTGATTGGCTGAGAGTGGTTCCGAGTTAGAAAGGCAAATGTTCATTTGCCTTTCTAAGGGCTTGTGGCAGCATGCTTTGTGCCACAAGCCACACTTAAATGAAGCGAATTAGAGCCTATGGCTTTAATGAGATGCTTCATGGACACCCCCACCGCAGTAATTCAAGCGGCCGGCGCCACAAAGGGGCCAACCGCATGAATGGGGGGGTGGTCACAGGCGGCCATGGATAGATTCATACTATGCATGAATCTATTCATGACATAGAGGGGGTGGCTGGAGAGAGGGGACGGTGCCCGTGTGCCCTGAAGGACGGGCCGCCACTGCATTCTTCCCTGGAGAATGTCCATGCGCATTTATGTTTTAATAAACTTCTCCGCACCTAAATTCAGGTTCCCCATCAGGCTCTGCCCATCTATCACCTCAAGTCATTCGCCAAATATGACTATTGCCACATTTAGGTGATGATATCACTAATATCCCTATCCCCTTTGTTGTACCTTCATTTGCTGTGGCGACTAACATAGCAACAGGTTCTTCAAGTGGTGGCAGTTAGAACTACCTGAATCTTGCCTACATGTCGGTAATGTTACCGAAACTTGCCCAAATGCTTGCCTGAATTACGTAGCACTGAAAGAAGCTCCTGCCATAAAAGTGACGTTACTTCTTTACTAAATTCACATGACTGTGTTTACTATAATTGTATAATGCTTGTTCCTATTTCAAAGTTTTCATTATAGTGCTTCAGTGCACTTGTTACATTTCTAAAATAAATATGTCTTGTTCATACTTTAGCAAATCTGTCATAGGGTGACATTATTTAGTAAGCTAAAAAACATAGCAGAACATTCTGGGTAAACCACCATCATTGCGATTCTTGCACAAATAGAGACCACCCCTGGCCTGCCCGTCATCTTAACTTCACAAAAGGATCAGGGAAAAGCTAGTTATTTAGAGACTAGGGGGTTTGCAAATTTACAACCAACGTTAACAAAATGATCCAGTGACAGAACCACAGAGGTGCTTGTTATTACAATGCTCTCCAAATACCTGTAATCAGGGGAGGGCTGGGCTGGGGGGCAGGGTGGCAATTGCCCCCCAGGCCACCCTAACTTACATTCAAAATGGCCGATGGCTGCTGCCCGCTCACACTTTTTTCTTCTTGTGGAGGAAGGAAGTAGGGGCCAGGGGCGCAGCCACCAACTAACTGCAGGAAAAGGGGGGTGCCCAGGGCCAGCCCTACCATGGATCCTGCTGGGCCCACTGGGCTGCGTCACCGGTTTACACAGAGCAGGGATCTCCCACTTACAAAGTCCTACCTCCTGGACCAGCTTCAATAATAGACAGCACACTGGTGATATCTATCATAGGAGCCGGTCCAGGAGGCAGGACTTCATATGACAGCGGCCGACCCAGGTAAGTGGGAGATCCCCGCTCTGTGTAATCTGGGGGCTCTCCCCTCTCTGCATTGCCGGCTGTATTGGATGGGCACTGGTGAGGCTGCATTGATGGGCACTGATCAGGCTGTGCTGATGGGCACTGGCGAGGCTGTGTTGATGGGCAATGATTGGGCTGCATTGATGGGCACTGATCAGGCTGCAATGATTGGCATTGATCAGGCTGTGCTGATGGGCACTGATCAGGTTGCATTTGATAGGCACTGGTGAGGCTGCATTGATGGGTGCTGGAGCGGCTGCATTGATGGGCACTGATCAGGCTGCATGGATGGACACTGGTGAGGCTGCATTGATGGGCACTGATGAGGCTAAGCTGATAGGCACTGATGAGGCTACATTGATGGGCACTGATGAGGCTGCATTGATGGGCACTGGTGAGGTTGCATTGATGGGCACTGATGAGGCTGCATTGATGGGCACTGATGAGGCTGCATTGATGGGTACTGGTGAGGCTGCATTGGTGGGCACTGATGAGCTGCATTGATGCAATATTTTTGTTAAACCTCCTTTGTTGCTATTAACAATAAATTATGTTACCACATTGTATCATATTTGTCTTGCTTCATAACATTATTGTCCATTCTAAAACCAGGTGGGCATGGATGGTGAGCTGATTCGGTGGTTCAATGGGCCACTTGACTGGACTTGCCCCCCAGGCCTAAGGCTGCCAGCCCTCCCCTGCCTGTAATGGGCTTAATTTCCCCTAATTTATTTATTACAGATACTTATATAGCGCCATCAATTTATGGAGCGCTTTACATTGTACATTCACAGCAGTCCCTGCCCTCAAGGAGCTTACAATCTAAGGTCCCTAACTCACATTCATTCATATACAGTACACACACTATTTTGTCAAACGTATTGTAACACCTGCCTTTACACGCACATGAACTTTAATGGCATCCCAGTCTTAGTTCATAGGGTTCAATATTGATTTGGCCCACCCTTTTGCAGCTATAACAGCTTCAACTCTTCTAGGAAGACTGTCCACAAGGTTTAGGAGTGCGTCTATGGGAATGTTTGACTATTCTTCCAGAAGCCCATTTGTGAGGTCAGGCACTGATGTTGGACAAGAAGGCCTGGCTCACAATCTTCACTCTAATTCATCGCAGTTTTTGAAATACTCAGAACAGCCTGTCTGGTACTAACAACCATGCCACGTTCAAAGTCACTTAAATCCCCTTTCTTCCCCATTCTGATGCTCGGTTTGAACTTCAGCAAGTCGTCTTCATCACATCTAGATGTCTAAATGGATTGAGTTGCTGCCATATGATTGGCTGATAAGTGGCACAGTGATGTAGTGGTTAGCACTTTCACCTGGCAACAGAAGGGTCACTGGTTTGAATCCCAACCATGACACTACCTGCCTGGAGTTTGCATGCTCTCCCTGTGCCTGCGTGGGTTTCCTCCAGGTACTCCAGTTTCCTCCACACTCCAAGGACATGCTGGTAGGTTAATTAGATCCTGTCCAAATTGGCCCTAGTATATGTATGAAGGTGAGTTAGGGACCTTAGATTGTAAGCTCCTTGAGGGTAGTGACTGATGTGAATGTACAATATACAGTGAATTGACAGCGCTATATAAGTACATTTTAAAAATAGCAATTTATGTTAACAAGCAATTGAACATGTGTACCTAATAAAGTGGCCGGTGAGTGTATATTACATTAAGATGCCACACTGAAATAATTGCATGGTATGAAGCCAATATTTTAGGGGTTAATTCGCTTAAAGGGTTCTTTCCCCTACATTTGATGGGGTATATGGTGTAAAGACAGGCCAGGCAGAAAATTACTCCATTAGTAAATCGTCTCCTTTAGGCTTCATGCACACAGGACTTTAAAAAAACAGCCAAAAAATGTCAGTAGCTTATCAAGGATGTTTTCAGCTTTTACCGGCGTTATATTACCGCTGTTTTTCCACGTTTTCAAAGGGCCAGCATTTTTTTTTTCAATTGGTCTAAAATGTCCAAAAACGTTGGGGATTGGCGTCTTTGAGCGTTTTTGGGCTTTTTAAGCGTTTGAACATTTTTACAGCTGAAAAACATCCAAAAAACCCTCAGCTCTTAGGGTTTTTTTACAGCTCTAAAACGTCACTGCTAAAAACAGTTGATAACAGCCTGTGTGTGCATGAACACACAGGATAACATGATGGAGGGTTTATTGACTGTAGAAAAAAATATCTGCAGCTAAAAACAGCTGCTGTAAAACAGTCAAACGTCCTGTGTGCATGAGGCCTTAGAATTGTCTGTTGAAATAGCTGTTCCCCTTTTCCAGAAATAAAGCTAGCTGTATCAATAATCAGTAGCTATACCCAGGGTCAGCAAATGCAATCATTTTACTTTATTATGTACTGTACACTATATAAACAGACTCGCTAAGATGTTTCTTCTTAGTTTTTAAATATACTTGAGCATTCTAAAATGAATCATCTGTTTTCATTCTTTCATATTCCATACATGGGATGTTATGGCTTCCTCAGCACATAACTATGCTACCCCTAACATCTTTGGCACAGTAAGGAAAGATATTTGTCCTTGTATAACATATGCTTTGGGACACGTAGATTGTCACGTTTTCTTTGTGCAGCAACAGGTTACAAATTATACCTGTTTCAGCCAGAAAATCAGCATTCTTTAACTATCACCTATTTTGCTGCCATTTAAAAGTCAAAAAAGGGCAGTTGAGTCACTTTACTTCAAAAACATTGCACGGGTTAGACATGCATTACATAGGACAACTTGACCCATCTTGAGAAAATTGTTCATATTTGTTTTCGTCATGTATTCTAACAGAAAGCCTGTGTAAAAAGTGAATTACGGGTGATTGACTAACAAGTACTGTGTCATAAAAATGCTGTAAATGTCACTAAGAAGGTCATTTAAAGCTAGTCATACACATTTAGATTTCTCTGCAGTGCTGCAGTGGCGGCCAATGGTATTTTTATTTGGGGGGGGGGGGCCGCACAGTGCACAGCTACCCCCCACAGTCAGGTCAATGGCACCTCCCTCTGGGCGACCGGCTTCCCCTGCATCTCCTCTACTCTCGTCTCCTCCCCCTCCTCCCGACGGCCAGCATAACTTCTCATTTCGGCCAATCGGTAAACAGATCTCAGGACCCGCTTCCTGATTGGCAGGAGAATTAGTGTGACAATATTCATTAGCTAGTGTCACCCAACTGGGTGGGCTTCGGGCGCAGTGCTCTACGCCCCAGGCCCACCCTATTTTGAAGCCAATTAGAGCCACTGGCCCTAATCTCATGCTTAAAAAAAACACCCCCTCATTGGAATCCATGCATCTGGCGCCCTGCATGTAGATTAGGGGCTAAACGCATGGATGGGGGGGCGGTGCTCGTGCGCCCCTTATGGACGGGCCGCCACTGGCAGGCTGAATGTCACTCGATTCCCCCATTCTAACTAAACAGCGTGGATGGAATAATCTTCCTTGCTGGCTATTATTAATGACTCCTAACCATTTTCCTAACCTTTAAAAATTACCCCCCTAACCTTTATCATAATACTTAAAACTACCTTTAAAGCAGTATTAAACTGTAATATATTGCAGCTTATCAATCATTTTGACGTGCTGTCTGAAGTCATTTTCCTTTTTAGGCTTTTTTTCCCTCTGTTTTCACCTGGTGATCTGGCCAGTAACACATTTCCTGTATTAGAGTGCCTCCACTCTGGATGAAGGAGCACAGGGGCACCTTTGGACAGCAATATTGTCAGTCTTTGGGGGGAGGGAAGTGTTAAAAGTACTAACACTAACAAACTGAAGCTAGACTCCGGCTAACATTTAATATTCAGTTACAGTTTTTATTCATTTTAGGAAAAAGCTGCTTTTTGGAACCCTTGTCAGCACCAGTGTGCAAAGGCTGTTTGCCATGAAAGAATACATCATGTCTAATGTTGGGTGTCGTACCTGTGTGGACGTTGCTGCATTATGTAATACATTTAGTTCAGTTTTTAGATTTTAGAATGGTGTGCCTGCAGATTGTGCAAATTTTTAAAGGGTGCCTTGACTGAAAAAAGGCTGAGAGACACTGGGGTAAACTTTTACAGAATAAAAAATATCTGATCATTGTAAGCACTCCTGCCCATGGTAGATTATTGGTCTCATCCCTGTAACTACAGGAGAGCTTGTTCTTTTGAAAAACAACAGACTTACTGGGCAAATCACCAGGTGAAAATAAAAGATAGAAGGCTTAAAAAGTAAACAAATGCAGCCATCACATTTAAGAATTGGTTAGGTGCAATATAATAAATGTTTTAAAGTGGTTGTAAAGCCAGTGATCCAAATTCTTCCTCTGTAATAATAAGATGTACTACACAGTGTGTGTGTTTTTTTTTTAATTTGGTAGATAAATACCTTTTTTTCACACTGCAGATGTGCGGTCACGTGCCCGTCCACTGATCTTCTTCCCCGATCTAAGGACTACAGTGGGAGGGGCTGAGATTTCCCTCTGACGTCAGCTGGGAGGGCACTTGACCGCACATTGGCAATGTGAACAAAAGGTATTTAGCTGTTGAATTTTCAAAAACACACACACACTCTGTAGTTTATCTTATTATTACAGAGGGGCTGGCAGTAATTGGGATCACTAACTTTACTGCTGCACGGAATAGCAGCAGGAGGGAAGCGGAGGGGCGTTTTTTTTTTTATCAGCTTACACACTAGGAAGTGACAGGGAGAGAAGGAGAGAGGGAGGGGGAGAGGGAGAGCAGTGGGCTGATGGTGGCACGTAAACTGACCACAGTATCATGGATCAGCAGCCATGATTACCGTGGTCAGCACACTAAGGGGGACACAAGAACAGGCAGGATCAACCAGGTATATTACAACATAGAATGGGACAAACAACATCTTACAAGCACTATGCGCATTAATATGCTTTAACCACCTCGTGACCGCGCCATAGCTGAATGACGGCTACAGCGCAGCCCTAAAATGCCAGGAGGCCGTCAATAGACATCCTCCCATTCGGCTCGCACTGGGCAAGACCCGCAATCTCCTTACAGAGAGGAGGAACGGGGAACCGCCGAAGTAAACACGCCGGTTCCCCGTTCTGTGAGGGGGGCATGCCAGATCTACTGATTCCTGTCACTGGGATCAGTTAGATCTGTCATGTCTCTGCCAACCCCACCCCCCCACAGTTAGAACACACCCAGGGAACACTTTTAACCCCTTCACTGCCCCCTGCAGGTTAACCCCTTCACTGCCAATGACATTTATACAGTAATCAGAGACATTTACATTTCTGATCGCTGAATAAATGTCATTGGTCCCAAAAAAGTGTCAAAAACGTCCGACACATCCGCCCCAATATCGCAGTCCCGATAAAAATCGCAGATTGCCGCCATTACCAGTAAGAAAAAAAAAATTATAAAAATGCCATAAATCAATGTCCATAGTTTGTAGTCGCTATAACTTTTGCGCAACCCAATCAATAAATGCCGATTGCGTTTTTTTTTTACCAGAAATATGAGGAAGAATATAAATCGGCCTAAACTGATGAATAAATTTTTTTTTTATTTTTTATTTTTGGATATTTATTATAGCAAAAAGTAAAAAATATTGTTTTTCTTTCAAAATTGTCGCTCTTTTTTTGTTTATAGCGGCAATCAGAAATGACGTAGAGGGGATCAAATACCACCAAAAGAAAGCTCTATTTGTGGGAAAAAAAGGACGCCAATTTTATTTGGATACAACGTCGCACGACCGCGCAATTATCATTCAAAGAGCAACAGCGCTGAAAACTGAAAATTGGTCCGGGCAGGAGGGGAGTTTAAGTGCCCAGTAAGGAAGTGGTTAAAGGAACAGGGTCTTTTTTATTTTATTTTTTAGGGTTGCAAGCTCTTTAACACTGCTTTACCTAATTTTAACATGTAAGCCTATCTGTCATCCCTTTACTCTAACCTTAACCTTTAAAATGTACCTACTAAAGTAAATCATAACCTTAACCATAACCTAACCCTTATCTAATTCCAAACACTAGATTAGTGTTTGGCATTAAAATTATCTGCACCAATATGTTACCATAAAAATGAATGACTGAAAAAACTGTTATGGTTTCCTTGTACACTATATAAATGTTCTTCAGAAATACTTGATTAAACTGTGTTTTACCTAATCAAATCCTAAAAGCTATATTGGGAGTACCCACATTACGCACGTTCTGCGTTGTGTAGAGAAATAAACTGGTATCCAATTAAATACAAAACTAGATATACGTATAGTGTAGCAAAGAGGAATGACTTGATTAAACCCCATTGAATGTTTATAATTCTTGGCTCAAGACTATATTCTCTTACTAGAATTCCACCTGTTTTAAGATGTGATCAGTGCTTCTATTTCTTGCTCTGTTAAGCCATTCATTTAATCAGTAACAAAATAAGTGCTTATGTCTACAACACAATCTTAAGATTACTACATTCAGTACCAAATGACCTGCTCATGGGGCATCAGATCAGATATATAACTTTAATATGGTCTGGCCTCTTCTGGTCTTTACAGTTTTCTAGTAAATGCTTAAAGCTGGCCATTCATGGCTCAAATTGTGTCCAATTTGACTATGTTATCTCACTGACTCTGCTGCCAGCTTCATTACCATTTGTCATATAAATTGATGTGTGTTTGTTTGTTTTTCCTTTTTTTCCTTTCCCTCAGAGATTTTTTTCTCTTTTTTTTTTTTTACATTCGGCTAAAACTTTTGTGAATCGGTACTGCTTAGACCTTGAACAAGGGGACACACCCCGAAAGCTTGTCCTGAAAAATTGTATGTTAGTGCAAATAAAAAAAGTATCATGGACAGTACTCAATTTTCTCTGTCGCAATTGCACTAATACGACTACAATCACCTCAAGCATTATATTGACTGAAATTCAAGCAGTGGGTGGCCTGACAGCACCACCTGGCTCAATAAAAGTCAATTTTTCAATTGACTTTTGGGAGAGCCAGGTGGACAATTGTTGGCGGAATAGCAACTGCATAAAATCTAATGAAGCCACAGTTTGGACATTTAACAGTCATGGGTCCTACTGGCAGTTAAATACAATAGCCAGCAGGGAAGATTTTTTTTCTATGCCTCTGCTTACCCTGTGGTATTGTAAGTACACTTTGGAAGCCCACCCAGCCACCAGATCAATCATTGTCCCGTTGACATCCTTCGGTCAATAGACAACGCTGGGTCCCACACTGCCATCTTGCTTGTGACGTCATCGAGATGCCCGCCGACTCTTCCGGGATTAGCAGGCGGTGTCTCGTGATCTTGTGACCCTTCCAACGTAGTAAATGAATGACTAAAGGCTTCCTGGGATATGTGGCGTACATATCCTAGGAGGTCCAGTGACCACTATAGGCTTTAGACGAATGAAAGGGGGGGCATGCTTCCCTGCATTCACATAGAGGAGGGTAGTAGGGGTGGAGAGGGGGGAACTTAACAAAAAGGTTGATGTTCCACTTTAAGAATCAAGAATGACTCTTACAAAACTCTCACTGTTTAAAAAATGTCTCCAATGAACTCTAATAGTCTCAACAATCTCCACTCCTTTATTTCTTGCTGTGACTAATTCTTTGTTGATTAGATTATTGGTATAAGAATATCAGTAAACAGAGATGAATCATTGTTACAGCTCTATAATGGAGATGTGATAAAAAAAATAAATAAAAGGGGCAATGGAGAGAAATATGCTGGGGGTTAAATACAGTACACATGAGTCACCAAGGTAAACTGTAAAAAAGTTGAGTTCCAAGAAAAGCCACAGGCATATGACAACAATAGATCACGTGAAAGTACACTCACCTCACAGGTTGTATTATGCTCTGAGACACACGAAGTCACATATCTACTAAGCTGTGTAGATATCATAAGACATTTGTATTTTTATATTGGACCACCTTAGTAAGTTATTAGATAACAAGGCCATTGTGGACGTGGCTCCATCATTTTCCTAGTTCAAGTAAAATATACAGAGTGGGAGGAACAGAGAGAAAATAGCTGAAAATGTTCAACTTTTTGTCTTTTTTGCTTTTTTAGAACTCCTATTATATTAACTTTACTACATAAAGTTATTCTTCACATCAAAAAACCTTGTATGTTTAAGAAGATAACATTTTGTGCGAAGATATAATTTATTACTTAGCCACACCAAAACTGAAGATGGAGGTCAGACTTGCACATACAGTTCAATCATCGTGCTATCTTTATTTTGTCAAGACTGTCTTTTTACTAATCTGATTTATTAACAAGTTTAAGGAATATTCAAGTGGATGTTTCCTTGAAAGGGAAACCGGACACACTTAATAACATAACAGTAACCACAAACATAACTTTTGGCTTAGTGATTAGTGTTGAGCGAACCCGGACTGTAACGTTCGGGTCCGTACCGAACTTTAGGGTGTCCGTGGCACGGACCCGGACCCGGACATTTCAAAAATCGTTCGGGTTCTGACACTGAGGTCGAATATTTCTCCGACCCAGTGTACTACGTGGCCGGTTAGTGTCGGTACGGTAATCATCCGTACCGACACTACCGAAGATTCCCGTTTGGTCACTTTGCGAACAACTAACCGACGGGACGTCGAAGAGTTGTGCACCTCATTTTATCGTCTTGGGGCCTGGCTTGGGCTTGCTAAAAACTTTACAGGCCCAGGCCCAGGCACGGTGCCTGTGGGATTTCAAGCCATGCCTGGGCTTGCAATGTCAGGCCCAAGCGAGTTGTGATTAGTGATTCGGTTTTCAATACAAACACCAATGACAATACAATAATTCACACAGGCCAAAGGGAAAGTTCCTTTGTAGGTGAACTTATAAGGAATTTGAACAATTATTTAGTCTAATCATTTTTC
>BLSH010219605.1:423481-433971 GCA_018402905.1 Glandirana rugosa | reverse complement strand
ATTTATTTTCCCTATCCCCATTTATTTGTAGGGCACTTGCCCTAGTTTGAAGATGATTTTAGAACAGTTATATGGCTTCTACTGTTAATTAATACTTTTCAGACACAGTTTGAAGATGATCCACATTCACCTCCATTTTTGCTTTTTTTATGTTTTTATTTTTTTAAAAATATTTACAGTTATTTCCCTGTCCCCATTTTTTTGTAGGGCACTTGCCCTACCCTTACCCCCATTTTACTTCCTTTTGCAGCCCTCTGGGGCTTTCCAGGACTTTCCTACAGCCATTTTTGTGCCTAAAAGTTCGGGTCCCCATTGATTTCAATGGGGTTCGTTGTCCGTGCGATCGTTCGGGTTCCGTCCGGACCCGGACCCGGACTTTGTCCCGAAGTTCGGACGGACCAGCAGAACCCGAACTTCCAGGTGTTCGCTCAACTCTATTAGTGATGCATCTCTATTTATGTGTTTTGTCTCCTTGAAAATGAGAGATTGTATAGGCAGTGGTGTATTTTGGTTTTGTGCTACCCTAGGCAAGACTAAAATCGGGCGCCCACTCTGTCTAAATTTGACCCATCTGCTATAAAATTGCGTACCCCTGTGCAACTGCGACAAACAATGTAAATTTAACTATCCATAGGCAACGCTTTAAAAGCCTTTACAGGTTACCACTTTAGATTTACAGAGGAGGTCTGGTGCTTGAATTACTGCCCATGACGTTAGTGTTGATACCTCACATGTGTGGGACAATCGCTGTTTGCCTGTGTGCGGGACCAACGCGCACTTTCGCCTTTGCGTGCAAGCACAGGAGGATAGGGGCACTTTCATTTTTTTAAACATTTTTTTGTAATTTTTAATTTGTTTATTTATTAATTTTTTTTTTTTACACTGTTGTTTTCATTTTCTTTTTTATCACTTTTATTGCTGTAAACATTCTTGTGACAGTTATAGGTATGTGACAGGTACTCTTTATGGAGAGATCTAGGGTCTATAAGACCCCAAATCCCTCATCTGCGCTTAAAAGCATTCAAAACACCAAGATCAATGTTTTTGAATGCTTTCGATTTTTAAACACTGGCGCCGATGGTTTCCGAGAAACCGGAAGTGATGTCATGTCATCGCTTCTGGTTTACTGTTATGAACAGCCAATCCTGGTTTGCTTGGCTGTCCGGCCAGCCGGCTGGTCTCTCGGTGGGTCAGGAGAGCCCAAGAGACCCGGAGAAGGTGGCGGGAGGAGGGGAACAACCCCCCTTGCTTGTAATAGCAATCGAGTGGCTAGTAATCCACTGTAATTACTATTACGAGAGAGGCATCATCCTGGTATAGGCGTCATCCCCCCCCCCCCCCGAAAAACGTCTTCTTTGCCTCGCTGTAGATACGCCCCTGTGTAAAGGTTTAGGGCTTATACTGTATGAAGACGTTTTAAGCCCATTTCTACTCTTTTTTTGAACATTTATATTTCCTCATAAAAGAGAAGGCATGTAGCACCTTTCAGATATAAGGATGATCTAGTGGGAAACTGATAAGTTGGCTATGGAAAAATGTTTTTTTTCCTTACATCTGAGGAAATTGATTATAGGAATTTGAATATGTATCAGGAATCCCTGATTAGAATATGTAAGTCAAGGGTATAAAAAATGTAATATCAACCATTTGTTTTAATAGCAGCCATAAGACGATTATCTCATTAGGCTACAATAACCTTACAAATTTAGCTAAAGAAATGTGGATTTTGTTGGCAGATTGTCTTAAAGGCAAAAGTTGCTGTATGGCATAAGCATATATACAGTATGTGCATACTTAGCACAACACTGGAGACAGTGTTTTGTCTGGGGATCAATAATTTATTAACTGAAGAAGCAGCATCTTGACATAGACATTTCTCTTGGTTAGCCAGGATTATTGTCTGCTCCGGTCTGAAGATGGCCATAGGACATAGTAAATGAACCCCCCGGGATCTTATTTTAAAGTATAATTCTAGCTTTACTATGATTTTAAACAGTTTGCTTGGATCAAGCTGGTCCAAGCAAACTATTTCCTTTGCTTGACTCTGCAGCTGCTGTGTGTGCTGTAATATATTGTTGTAGCATTAACAAAATACAGTATGCAGTGTTGTATTCTGCAGCAGTATGTGCGACTTCCTGTGTGCTGCTGGAACTAAATTGAGTCAGCCTGGATTGGTCTCCACAATACTTGCTTTGATTGGTCAAAGTGGAAATTTACTGTTGAAATTGTGACGTCATTTGCCTACCTCTCTACCTAAGGCAATCATAGGAAGCCTTATATTCACTGATAAAAATATAAGGTTTCTACTCAATGGCGGAGACAAATTCAGGCTGACTTTAGTTTTGGCAGTGGGTGGGAAGTCACCGGTACTGCTGCGGAATACAACACCACTGACTGCCGTGGAACACAGCTACAACAGTATGTTACAGTGCTCACATGGACTGCATCAATTTGTGAATCAATTAGTTTCTTAGAGTCAGTTTGGCCCAAAAAAATATTTTAAGTCATAGCAAAGCTGGAATTCTGCTTTGGGCAAGCCAGAAACAACATCTATTCCATGACGCCATGAAGTTCCTTGATCTTTTTATATTTTGATTGAGTGGAGAAGGGTTAGATACCCTGCCAGGTTTTTATTGCTATCTTTGTCCTCACCAGGGAGATTCACCTCTCTATGTGTCCTCTTGACCACTGCCACTAAGACAGGAAGTGCTGGAAAATCCAAAATATTAGAGTTGTCACCAGAACAGAATCTGAGAGAAAATATTTCAAACAGCATATACGTTCTTAGGACAACTCTTGAAGATGGGAATTCCATTCTTCTCATTTCCTGTTACGTTTCTAGCCCTTCACTTCCAGGAAGTGAAGGGGAATCTCCCTAGCAGGACATGGGAAAAATAACCTGATAGGGATTTAACCCTTCGCTCAAAATCAAAATAAGAACTGGCTTTCAACACACTTTGAGAATAAATAGGGAGTTAAAGGCAACCTTTCCTAAGTAAAACACAGAAAAGTCAACATTATTGTGTCTGCAAACACAATACTAGCTACCTAGCTGTGATTGTGATCCTCTTGCTTCAATACCCTGACTCAGAGACCCAGAACAAGTATCAAGATAAGGACTTTCAACCTTAAAGTGATATTAAAGTCTAATTTTTTTTCTTTAAAAATAATAAACTTGTTATACTTACATGCTCTGTGGAATGATTTTGCATAGAGCAGCCCCGACCCCCCTATTCTCTGATCCCTCGCCGGTACTCCTCACTCCTCCCTCCTGTTGAGTGCCCCCACAGCAAGCAGCTAGCTATGGGGGCACCCGAGCTGAGCCACAGCTCTGTGTGTCCATTCAGATATGCCCTACCCCCTCTCTCATCTGATTGGCTAACTGACTTTGATTGACAGCAGTGTGAGCCAATATCGCTGCTGCTGTGTCTCAGCCAATCAGGAAGGAGAGTCCCGGATGGCCAAGGCACTCGTGTACATCGCTGGATAGAGATGGGGCTCAGATAAATATTAGGAGTGCTGCTGCACACAGAAGGTTTTTTATCTTTTTAATTAAAGATAAAAAACCTTCTGCCTTTACAACCACTTTAAGAGCCACACACACTGACCATATATTGGGTGGTGTTGGCTGGTTCAATAGAAACTGGCTGACATTTGGTCCATGTGTACTGCAGCCGGTTCGACAGAAGCCGGCTGAACATCCGGCTTCTGTTGAAGGGACATGACCAAAAATGGTCTGCCGATTGGCATCTGATCAGCGCTCTCAGCCAATGGCTGAGAGCACTGACCGGTGTGTTCTGGCGGAGGGCTGCCCCCCTGTCAAAACACAGTAGCTCATCGGGAGATCACTGTACTAACATTGCATCATTACTACAGGATCTCCTCTCAAGCTCTTCAGTTTTTTTTTACCTTCAGCCTCCTGGGTTGAAGGAAAATAAAACTGACAGTGTGTACCAGGCTTTACTCTGACTTTCCCAGTCTACATATTTGCTCCATATTAGTGACTCAAAAAGCACTTAGCATATTCAGAAGAATGTCAGTAATGGCAGCCCCCTCATTTATGTTTGGAAACCTATACTTTAAATGTGAAATCATATTAAAACCATACCACATCTCAGGATATTTACGGACCTACAAATGTATGGTCAGTGGTTCAAGTCACATGCATTTTTTTCAAAAATGTGCTTGTTTTCCATGAAGCACATGGATATGAGCTAATTGAGGGATCTGCCCAGATCAAAACATTCCAAATTAAATGTAAAAAATGTTGATCTTCTGCCTTGCATTAGACATAATGCAGGTAGTTCTACTGTTCACTAATTATTGAGTATATTGACTGCAGATTTATGTGGATTTCAATCAGTGGTTTTAAGGGGATCCTTGACACCACAATGTTCAGCCCGTTTTATAGTCTGCACATCCTGTAGTTACCCTATGGTCCCTTCCCTTGCTTAGGGTTCACATGCTAAAACACTTTGGATATTTTCAATTCTGTAGGGTATTGTGACATTATGCGAGGTGCAATACTTACTTGTCGCCTCACATGCGATCATGTTGAGGCGACTAGTTAGATTCCGACCCAGGTTTTACCAGCCACCGTGGCAGAGCTGGTTATGGCCCGGACTTTCTGGTCCACCTAAATCCCTCTTTACCTGCATTTAATGACCAGGAAGAACGCCGAGCAGAGCTCAATCCTGGATCTCAGAGGCAGAAAGCTGAGTGAGCTCTGTCTGCTAATTTGGACTCAAAGATTAAGGTTTGCACTGTACTTATGTTTTGTGGGTGTCGGGACAGCCCCACACTGTATAGAGAGGAATCTGATTGTTTAGTTTAGTGCCGGACGGCGAGGTTTTGTTTTCTGATTTTTTTTTTATGTGTTTTGAGCTTGCAAACCTATAATAATAAACCTGGCAAGCCGCCAGATTTTAAAGAACCTGACCTCCATGCTGAATCTCTTCCTCTGAAGGGTGGTCCCCATGAGCTAATCTCCCACAGCATGTAGGATATGAGCCAATGGGCAGTCCCGAGTCTGGCTGATTTTGATCTGATTTGGGCCATTCTCTATAGCAGGGTGTATGTGCTGTTTTGTTTCATTAATACTCTAGCCACCCCTGCTACTGGCTAGGATCTGTAGCCATAATCTAGATAAAAGTGGAACTATGGCCTCCCGTAAGAAAAAATCAAAACTTTAATATAAGTGCATCTGCAAATATTTCCCTTAAAAGGCCCACAAATATCTGTTTATCCTGCCAGTCAAGCCCACTTAATGCAGTTTCCTGTGATTGGCTGGCAATTGTGCTGCACTGCTCTTAAATTCAGAGCAGATTTCCCAGTTTTGTCTAGGCTGTGCCTGCTTGTGCTACATTAGGGTGAGAATATGTTGTAGGGGTGACTATAAATATTATCCATGCTTATTCACACGTCTGTATCTTATAAATGAGCACCTGGCTATACCTAGTCTTGCCCACTGAATTCTGGATTGACAGCACTGACTAATTGCTGAAACCCTCCCACTGTGAGCTGCAGTATCTAGGTACGGGAAGTGTTTGAGACATTTGAGGATTTGGCTCAGTCAGAGAAGTTTTTTTTTTCTTCGTCATTTGACCAGCTACTATATTTTTGTAGTTTAACATTATTCCAAGAAAAGAAAATCATTCTTCATAGGAGCAATAATAATATCCCAATATATCTAATCAGAAGTATTTTTTCATATATTGCCATCCAATAAATCCAATAAATCCATTATATCTTTCCCTTCTTTAAATTTTTTTTTTTAATCAAAGATTCTTTATTGAACATAAATCATCCATCTAGAGTACAGAGTAAGCTATACAGTCATAAATACGAAATCCTATACGTAAAGCTTACAATCTTTTACTTTTTAATGCTAAATATACGTCTAGAATAGTTAGCTGTAGAGGAATGTCTTATATTTGTTATGTATATCCAAAAAAAACATTGTGATACTGAAGCAGGATTTCCAGGACTAGGTTAAGCTTTGAAGTCACTCTATTTAATAAGAGGTTATAAGATGACCTTTCTGAGACCTTAGCTACTACAGGGGTATCTTGCATGGCAAAGATTGTTGTCTTTAGATGGATCAAGTATATCCACAACATCACTGGCACATCTGGCAACTAAATCTACTGATATGCATAGGAAAAACACCACACATGTCACCATCTAGGTAGCAGACCTTGTATTCTTACCAGTGGATGAGCTAACGCTTGCTCAGTAAGGCAAGCAGCAATGTGCAAAGCACAGTATGCCATAGAAAACAATTATTATTCATCTTTTGCTGATTTGTAAAGTGTATTTTAGACTCTTGTAACGTATGTGTAGACCGGGTGGAATGCCAGCTCCCCCGAAAAATGTGGACGATAGTGCCACTGCTACAGCTGCAATAGTTTGCCCACATGTAGGTGTTCCTTATACACAAAACCAATACCAACCCTTTTAGAATTGGGCTCACTTCTCCTGGGTCCTGTACACACATATAAAGATTAAGCGACTGTCCCCTATGGGAGCTTTCAAAGTAATTTCACACTGCAAGAATACCAAGCCAGAAGTGGAACATTTGACACTCTACATTCCTAAGTAAAGGCAGGCTCCAAAAGGGTCCAAATAATCTTTCTTTACTTGACCCTCTCACTCTCTCCTCATCCTAGCTCCTACTAACACAGAATATTCAGTGGGGTAGTGACAGCATTCAAATGGCTCTACTTAAAAGTATCTACAGCAAACATTTTGTTTTTTCTTACACACACTTTCTACCAAGGTGGCTCAACAAATTCCTTCCAAAATGTACTTTCTTCTTTTTGGGTTAGGGTGTTCACCATTGCACAGGCATTTAGACAGATCCCCAATTTTCTCTCCTGCTATGCCCACTGCATTGTTCCATTTTATTTAGTACATTTCACAGAATTCTATTTTCTGTGACACAGTTCTGGTTTCCAAGTAATGGGAGTAAGCTTGCTAAGAACATTCTCCATCATAAGGACATCCAATCTCTACCACCATAGTCCATCCCACACCAGCCCTTAAAGAGGAACTAGGCAAAAATCTGGGGTTCCCTTGCACTGCAAGAGTTCAATTGTTTGTTTAGTCTAGGGATGAATACATAAGGTGTTAATTAAACTTACCATGTTACTGGCTCTGGAGGGCTTCTTCCATCCATGCAATCGGTCCAACACTGCATCTCTATAAGGTGCTGCGGCCACAAGCTTGCCTCCTCCAGTACATTGCAGGGTTAATAGCCCTGAACTGTACATGATGATGTCACAGGACCACCCAAAGTCCATCTGCAGGCCACAGCTTTGGGTAAAGAATAGCACTGGAACCTGCCAGACCAAGGGATAGGGTAATATACTGGAAGTTAATTAGGTCCCCTAGTCCTCCCTCACTTGAAGATTATAGGCAACAAGTTAATACTACTATTTTGAGAGAACAACAAATATACAAGCGCAGGGGTAGTCCCAACAGATATGGGACCCATGGTTAGCAGTACCAGGTCTGGCACCATTTGCTCTGGTCTCATTAAGACAATTGTACTGTTAATCAAGCTGGATTCACATTTTTAGTGCTTTTTGCATTTTGTAGATTTGCATTGCAGAATGTGTTCCATAGGAAAACATGTTAAATGGACTGCAGTGCAAATCTGCAAAATGCAAAAAGCACTAAAAATGCATAGGTGTGAATCCAGCCTCAGGCCTGTATTTAATGCATTGCTCCTGGGGATTAAATATAAATTCTGCTTTATCACATGTATACCATGGAGTGAGGATACTACTATGTGATTTATGTTTAGATTAACAGTCACACTTACTATCTGTTAACGCAAATGGGTTTGATATGGTTGTGTTATTCTAATATCTTGTTTTGTATAAATTATGATGTCTAGTCTTGAGACTGGCCGAGGTCTTCCGCACTTGCCCTTCTGACAATTTGCTGTGGATACTTTGTAATGCATATGTTTCCACTGATATGGCTCTTATATATTGTAAGGTTTATATGACATATAGCTAGTGGTAGCCCTCTTTGAACTGATAGTTTATATGTATTTTTCTTTTTTTTTATTTTACTGTTGTTTTGTAAAAGTTTGTAACTTTTCAATAAAAAGTATTTTGGAAAAGGAATTAATCAGCTATCACCTAACACCAGTATGTGTTTGTCTATGGGTGTGTCATATCATCACAGGATACATGTCTAATCAAGCCAAGGCGGATTTGTCCTCAAGCACACACAGCAGAATGCAGTGAATTTAACAGCAATTAAAGTATATCTAAAAAACAAAAACTTTTTTTTTTCATTCTGGATAAATTAGGAGAAGGTTAACACCGTTGACTTTTTTGCCATCTGTACATCATTAGGGAGATTCCCAGTCACTTCCTGTCCTGTAGACTCAACAGGAAGTAAGAGGATATCTTTACAACTATTGTTTCCTATGTGCCCCATTCACTCTGCAACCCTGGGCCAGATGTGCAGTACAGACAGACATGCTGCATTTTATCGCAGCTCAAAGGAGGGCACCGCATGCAGTGCACAGCAGCGCAATGCACCAAGTTGTTGTGTGGTGGCATGAATGAAGTGTCATTTTATGCGCTTTAAATACATTGACAAAAAATGAACATCCTGATGCACTAAAATGCATATCATACCACCCCCTACTGTGCCTCACTGCAGCCCAATACTGACAGCTGCCTGCACTCTAGCAGAGCGTTTAGCATGCAGGCAGTGTGAATGGGCCCTTTTTTTGTGAGCATAAACTTTTTTTGGGGCACAGAAGGTTTTGTAAGAATTTACTGTGCACTAATCTTGATAAGGTTCAGAACCACCGTGTCGGTTATGAGATTGTGTAAATGTTAGCAAACTCATTGGTATCTTTTTTTCTTTACTAAATATAAAAGTTATACCACAAGTATATGAAGCAAAAGCAAAACTAAAGTGAAAAGAATACATTTTGATGAGCAAAAGAGCAAAGGAGAGAGGAAATGGAAAATGTGACAAGAGGAAGGAAAGAAAGCAAGTGCTAACTCTTGCTTAATATATATAGGTGTAACTGTTTCCTTTCAATGGTGCTCTGAGTGTAAACCATAGAAATCGATAGCCGCCCAATCACACTTCACACCCTTCATTAACAGTGAATACTTCATTATGCTTGCCTTTTGTGAAGTATGATTTTTATTTTATTTTTTTTTCAAATGAAATGGAACAGGCTACAAAAGCATCAATTCTCTGAGGCTCTGCATGCTAAATATTATATCATCCTTTATGAATGCTCCCTATGGTTCACATCTGCTGCTATTGCCTAGCATATGTCCTTTTGTCCTTCCATATGTGTCTGATTATGAGGTCATTGTTAGATTCAACATTACCTAAGTCATGTGCATTTATATTGCACGAGATAGGTTTAACTTTGGGTTTAGAAAGATATGTGCTGAATTAAGCACACTGTACTAGTTTATTCCCTTTAAAGTCATTGTTGATCGTGCTTCCCTTTTGAGTAGACCAGTGGGTCCATAGCACGCAAATTCATTAGCCTTGGTATACAGGCTCCTACCAAAGTTAAATGTATATTCTGTCTTCATTCAGAATGATATTTTAACATGTGATATGTTTGTATTCTATATATTATTTTGTTAAACCTTGTTATGCTGGTTTACAACCAACTGAGCTACCACCTCGCCGTGAATAACCTTCTTGATTTCCTTCAGTCTCGATTTTGTCCTCAACACTTAACAGAAACTGTCCTCCTAAAACTAACAAGCTATCTACTAATGGACAAAACCAATGGACATTATTCTGTACTCTTACACCTGGACCTTTCTGCTGCCTTTGAAATGGTTGACTACCCCCTCCTCCGCAAAAAAGTCAACGCCTTTGGTCTCCATGGCTGTACTCTTGTCATGTACCTGGTGGTAGAGTCTGGCTTATGCGGGGGCAACCTCTCTTGCGGCCCTGGTTCGAGAACCCCTGATAGTGGGAACAGGGAGCTCTGGAGCACAGGGGGGCACGAGGGCTGGACAATCTTCAGGTGGTAAGGAGAAGTCCAAGGTAGCTCGTGCAAGACGGGAGAATAGTGGTACAGTCCGAGTTGGCAACTGGCAGGCGGTGCGGTACAACGGGATCAGGCAAACGGATGGTCGGGTTCAGGCAGGGTCGGTAACGTGCTGGCAACAGAAGTACAGGAGGAGCAGGCAAGCGGGTGGTCGTAGACAAGCCGGGGTCAGATGCAGCCAGATATCAACAGGTCCGAGGGATAAGCCGGGGTCACAGGAACAGGAAGTCACACAGAAGTAGTCACCGGGGGGGTCGCAGGTGTAGGAAACGCTGTAGAGCGGACAGCACCGCCGAGATAAAGTCAGGCGTCTCGGACCACCGGTCACGACAGGCGAGATGTCGCAAAGGATGTGGACGCTGGGGGGGCCACTGATGAAGACACACTGAAGGACAAGGACACTGGGGCCGAATAGGGAGCCTGGACAACTATA
>BLSH010219605.1:402221-421422 GCA_018402905.1 Glandirana rugosa | reverse complement strand
GCCAACAAAGCGTTGTACCGCCTTCTTGTCCGCCGGTGGGGGCCAGTCTACAATAGCTGCGACTTTTTGGGAATCCATTGTCGTGCCAGAGGTGGAAATGTGGAATCCCAAAAATGCGATCTCCGTGCATTCAAAGGCACACTTTTCGGCCTTGGCATACAGGCCATGCTGTCGGAGGCGGCTGAGTACACGCCTGACATGTTTCCGGTGTTCCTCTAGGGAGGGGGAGAAGATAAGGATATCGTCCAGATATACCACCACAAATTGATCAAGAAAGTCCCTAAAGATGTCGTTGACCAAATGCTGGAAAGTGGCCGGGGCATTGCACAGCCCGAAGGGCATGACTAAATACTCGAAGTGGCCAAATCGCGTGTGAAAAGCCGTTTTCCATTCATCCCCCTCCCGTATGCGGATCAGATTGTAGGCCCCGCGAAGATCCAACTTGGTAAACACGGCTGCAGAGCCGAGGCGCTGGAACAGTTCCGAACCAGTGGCAAGGGGTATCTGTTCTTGATTGTGATCTTATTAAGATCCCGGTAGTCGATACACGGCCGGAGAGTGTGATCCTTTTTCTCGACAAAGAATATTCCGGCTCCTGCTGGGGAGGTGGAAGGCCTGATGAATCCCTTTTGTAGATTTTCCTCAATGTAGGCTTTCAGAGCCGCAAGCTCCACTTCGGAGAGTGGGTATATTCTACCAAAAGGTATTTCGGCTCCTTGCAGGAGGTCTATCGGACAATCATATGGCCGATGTGGAGGTAGGGTGTCTGCTCCCTTCTTACTAAAGACATCCCAGAAGTCCTTGTACGCTTCGGGGATAGCAAGGCGAGTTTCCTGGTCTGGATCAGGGTTGATGGAGAGCACCACTGGCGGTGCTATCTGGGTTGGTGGGAAGCAGTGATTCCGACAATATGGGGACCGGAACCGGACCTCACCCACGTTCCAGTCAATGTGAGGATTATGTGCTCGGAGCCACGGGAGACCCAGGATCACGGGACTCAATGGGGAGGCGATGACATCCAGCACCAGTAACTCGGTGTGGCCCTTGGCCGTCCGGGCCGGCAAAGTGAAGGTTTCCTGAGTCACTGCGCCTGACTTGATGGCTGACCCGTCTGCCAAACGGATCGACAGTGGACGTTCCTTGGGCCTGAGAGGGACCCGATGCTGGGCAGCAAATGATAAGTCTATGAAACAGCTGCAGGCCCTCGAGTCCAGGATGGCCGACACTTGAATGTCCTTGTCGGGAAGCTGCAGCAAGATGCGGAGGGTTAGGTGCGGCTGAGAACCCGGCAGGGATAACACCTCCCCTGGAACTGGGGTAGGCTTCTTGCCAGTCTTGGCGGAGCAACTATTAATGAGATGCCCCGAGTCACCGCAATAGAGGCACAATTTACCATCCATCCGCCGCTGGCGTTCTTCCAAGGATAAAGACGGGCGGAAAAAACTAGCCCTCCTAGACTCATGATGTATTCGTGAAGAGGAGGTGGCCACTGAGCTGGGACCCGGAAGGGTAGGTGCTGGAGGAGGCATCCAAGAAGGGCGCAGGGACGCTGTGGACCTCTCTGCGCTGCGCTCCCGCAAGCGACGGTCTATCTGGGTGGCCAGATTAATGAGCGCTTCCAGGGTGTGGGGAACCCCAACACGTGCCAGCTGGTCTTTGAGTGCTTCGGACAGTCCCAGTCGGAACTGGTGGCAGAGGGCCGCAGTATTCCAAGCGGTATCAGCGCTCCAGCGCCGGAACTCCGCTGCATAGTCCTCTACGGGGCGACCACCCTGCTGGAGGGCATGGAGTGTCGCTTCTGCGGTGGCTGCCAGGTGCGGATCCTCATATAGCTGGGCCATGGCCTTGAAGAATCCGTCCAGAGTGGAGACCTCAGGAGCCTTCTGCTCCAGTAGCCGATGAGCCCAGGCCTGGGGGTCGTTCTGGAGGAGGGATATTACTAAGCCCACTCTGGTGGCCTCCAAGGAGAATGTGTGAGGCTGGAGAGCAAAGTACAGATAACAGGCACTGCGAAAGGCCCTGAACTTCCCGCGGTCCCCCGTAAACCGCTCTGGCATAGGTACCCTAGGCTCTGTGGGTCGGATCACTGTGGTACGGGGAGATGTCTGCCCCCTGCTGGGGGAATCAGGAGTGGCCATGTCCTGAACTTGGTCTTCCAGGCGTGCATATCCTTCCTGCAGGGTTTGCACTGCTTGGGTTAGTCCAGCAAGGTGTGTGCATAGCTCTTCCATGGGAGAGGGCCCCGGCGCAGACTCTGACATGGCTGTCCGCTTCTGTCACGTACCTGGTGGTAGAGTCTGGCTTATGCGGGGGCAACCTCTCTTGCGGCCCTGGTTCGAGAACCCCTGATAGTGGGAACAGGGAGCTCTGGAGCACAGGGGGGCACGAGGGCTGGACAATCTTCAGGTGGTAAGGAGAAGTCCAAGGTAGCTCGTGCAAGACGGGAGAATAGTGGTACAGTCCGAGTTGGCAACTGGCAGGCGGTGCGGTACAACGGGATCAGGCAAACGGATGGTCGGGTTCAGGCAGGGTCGGTAACGTGCTGGCAACAGAAGTACAGGAGGAGCAGGCAAGCGGGTGGTCGTAGACAAGCCGGGGTCAGATGCAGGCAGGTATCAACAGGTCCGAGGGATAAGCCGGGGTCACAGGAACAGGAAGTCACACAGAAGTAGTCACCGGGGGGTCGCAGGTGTAGGAAACGCTGTAGAGCGGACAGCACTGGCCACCAGGCTCTGCGGACTGAAATAGAGCCGACAGGCGCGCGCACCACCGCGGAAAGGCTAGGGAACAGTCTTTTCCTGACAACTCTTCACTGGTTCTCTTCTTACTTATCCAACCACACCTTTAGCATTACTTTAGTGCACAATTCTACTTCCTCTCCCTTTCCTTTCCCTGTTGGGGTCTCCCAAGGTTCTGTTCTTGGAACTCTCCTTTTCACGACCTACACCTCCTCCCTGGGTCAGCTGATGGCCTGCCATGGCTTCCAATACCATCTCTATGCCGACAACACCCAAATGTATTTCTCTACCCTCAGCTCACTCCTTCAGTTTCCTCATGTATCACTAATTTACTAACAGACATTTCAGCCTGGATGTCACACCGCTTCTTCAAACTCAGTCTATCAAAAACCAAGCTCCTAATTTTTCCTCTCCCATGTGCCCCTTCCCTTGATCTGTCAAGACCCATGGCACAACTATCAGCCCATGCAAAAGATTCTAGGTGTAATCCTGGACTCTGAACTATCCTTTCGGCCCCACGTCCAATCACTGTTAAAATCTTGCCGCCTCAACCTCTGCGACATCTCCAAAATATGTTCCTTTCTAACCAACGACACCACAAAGCTCCTAATTCACTCCCTGCTAATCTCCCGCCTCGACTACTGCAACTCCCTCTCAACCGCTATACTTACTTACTCCTCTACTCGGGTCCCCTGCCAACATTCCTGGCTCCTCCCTCCAGCTTGATCCCAGGCCAGTCACAGAGTGCAGCTCGGCCCCGCCCCCCGCTCTTTGTTCACTGGCTGTGACTGACAGCAGCAAGAGCCAATGGCTCCTGCTGCTATCTCTCTGTCCAGTGAGAAGAGAGAGAGCCGAGAGAGTCTCTGTTTTCAGGCACAGCACTGGATCAAGATTGGGCTCAGGTAAGTAAAAGAAGGGTAGGGAGCTGCATACAGAAGGTTTTTTACCTTAATGCAGAGAAGCCAACAAAGGTCCCCCAAAATACATAGCAGACCCTTGGAGGGGTCTATGTGCTGCAAATAGTTGTCAATGACAAGTCATTTGCTAGCTATTTCAAATGCTTTTTTTTGTAAATGTCGGCACTTTCTGTGAATCATAGAGATATGTCCTTTCATATGCAGGAGTAGGTCACCTCTAGGCATGTAATTTAAAGGAATTGGGCATTTTTAATGTTCCCATTTAACCTTTTAAACATCACAGCTCCTGGCCGAATAGTATTTTTTAAAATTTTCTTTAGGACAGGAGGGCCCAACCTCTTCCCGATGCAATTTATTTTACACCCCCTTTCCTATTAGCCTAGAAAAATTGGCATTTGTAATTTGACAGATTCTGCTCCCATTAATTTCAGTGGGGCTTGGGTTCGGCAACTAAACTTTTTTGAGGTTTGTGGAACCCCGCTCGAGCTGAACCCAGAGCAGTTCAACTCATCCTTACTTCTTACCTTTCTCCTCAGATGTTTTTAATTGTATACTGAGCTGTGCTCATGTGCACACCATTGCAAAAGGAATGCAAACACGAATTAGAATACTTTTTTGGAGGAAAGAGGAAATATTAGAACTACTGACAATTTTTATTGCTGCCTGCGACATGGTGTTTTGATAAGAACAACACTCCTCATTACTTGAACGGGTGTCACGGGGACAGGAAGTGAGGAGTTCACCTTTAGGCTTCATGCACACAGGATGTTAAAAAAAGTCCTAAAAACATCAGTAGCTCATCAGTGATGTTTTCAGCTTTTAGCAGCGTTATATTACCGGCGTTTTTGCACGTTTTTTCGTGTTTTTAAAGGGCCAGCGGTTTTTTTTTCAGTTTATCTAAAACATCCAAAAATGTTGGGGATCGACGTTTTTGAGCGTTTTTGGGTGTTTTTGAGCATTTGCATGTTTTTACAGCTCAAAAAACGTCTCTCAGAACCCTCTGGTCTTGGGTTTTTTTTACAGCTCAAAAACGTCACTGCTAAAAACAGTTGATAACAGCCTGTGTGTGCATGAACACACAGGATAACATGATGAAGGGTTTATTGACTGTAGAGAAAAATGTCTGCAGCTGTAAAACAGTCAAAAAATGTCCTGTGTGCATGGGGCCTTAAAGTCAATGGGCAGCTTTAATCTCAGAAGTAACAATATCTGACATTTGCCTAGCACAGCAAAGCCTTTGGAGTTTTTCCTGGATACAGTATTATGCTGTTTCTTAATATGAGGCCTGTTAGATGGAGGTGAATTCTTTTCACCAGGCCCTCTTGAGCAGCAGGCCTGATCTGGTTACTGTTACGCCCAATGAGGGCTGTTATCTTATGTCTGCATCCCATTACTTATGGGTGTTTCTAGTTACTTGTATTTGTTGCAGAAAAAGAAGATAAATACTCTTTCTTAATCTTGAAATACACGTTATTCATTTCTCATTATCCAATTCCTATCAAGGAACCACAAGTTTCAGCATGGCTCGAAAGTCAACAAGTCTGAGAACAGCCACCAGTTTATAGTCAACCTATCATTGTCCTGAAGCTTTCAAGCAGGTTCAGATGTGGAGAGAAAAATTAAGTAAATGAGGTTACTTATAAGCATAGCTCTCAGCGCATAGTTATAACACTTTCTTATGAAAACTTAAGAGCAAAGCAACTGTTAAGTAGAGATGAGTAAATAGAGAAAAACGGCTCCATCCATGGTATGTAAATGTGTAAACTATGGCATTCTAGGTGACATCCAGGTTTGCAAAATCCCCTTTATTTTTCTGTACTCTGTATAGAGTTGGCATATGCTCTGCTCTCTTTAGTTACATATTTTACACTATACACTCCTATGTAAATAATCAGAAGCAGCCAGAATGGATAGAACAACAAAAGTATAGCAAGCAAGAGTATAGTGTGTAGTATGTAGACTGCAGCAGACCTCAACTCACATGTCTACCTATTGAATGAAATATTGTTCAATGTGTATAGACATCACATAGTCTTCATTTAGACAATGTGTAATAATTCTACACTCATGACTGTGAAAGTAAAGAACTGATGATGGCCATTATAAAATAAAGCCTGAAATAGTTGTTTGCAGTGTGGAATAATGGAAAAATTTAGGCTTTATTTGCACTATACACCAGCGACTCTGGATGTGCATCTGGTTGTTTGGGCATAATCTAATCTGTATAAGAAAGATGTATGTGCTTACCTATTTTCAGGCCACTCCTGTCCGATCATATTATCCAGCTCCTCAATGTCACCCAGCATGGCTGCCGGGGTGAGGAGGGAGCACCGGCAACAGATGGGCCATAGGAAGCTTTCCGGTAATGGCACCACTCCCAGATGTTGCCTCTCCCCTGCAGCCGCTGCTGGCTGACACAGGGGACATCACATGACCAGACTGGAGCGATCTGAAAATATGTATTATGTATTTACAGCTTTCTTATGCAAGTTAGTCAGCATAGGCGTTAGGAGGGGAGAGGGAGCTTTTTTAAGATTAGTTAGGTTTATTCCTGGAATTCTACTTTAAGAAACATTGCAACAGAGGATTTTTCTCACTTCAAGTTATTTCTCCAGCACAGGAAGTGAAGGGTAATCTCTCTAACAGGAGATACAGATCAATGCAAATTTCAGCGAGGCAATGACCAACCCCCTACCCTATCCATATATTGAAAAAGAAACTGTCATGCACTCTCAATGATACCCAAACAAAGTTTGCTAAAAAATTTTTGGGACCCATAAATGGGACCCATAGATACAATACTTGGTGGTGGACTAGCGAGACCTTGAAGACATCCTTTTCTAGATTTTCTCCTCTTTTTCCTACAGGTTGTATGTTTGACTTTTCTTTTTTTCCTCTTAAATCCCCTTCACCCTTCCATGTTATGAATAGGGAATTAGATCTTTGTTATTATTCGTCGCAACACTTACAAACAGGATTTTTCTACTTAAAGCTGAATTCCAGGAATTCAGCCACTTTGTAAAAAGAGTTAAGTCCAAGGAAATGCATGACATTTCCTGAACTTATTTCTATTATTTATATCTGACAGGTTT
Source organism: Glandirana rugosa (assembly GCA_018402905.1). NCBI lineage: Eukaryota > Metazoa > Chordata > Amphibia > Anura > Ranidae > Glandirana > Glandirana rugosa. The sequence continues at coordinate 414,675 of BLSH010219605.1, read as the reverse complement.
ATGGCTCTCCGGAAGCATACCTTGACACTCGGTGCTGTAAGAGAGGAGAGAGAGGCCCACAGAAAAGTTATGCCTGCCCCTCCCCTCTGCTGCCCATTCAGGTAATCCTTTGTATTTTGTGAATGAGTTCACATAATACAAAGGCTTCTGTAATTGGGCAGTAGGAGGGAAGGGGCAGGCATAGCAACTGCACCAACTCTAATGTTGAAAAAGCTTGAAGCATCAGTGTCGGGCTTCCGGAAATACAGTGATAGCCTATTCCGGGAGTGCAATAAAACTGTCAGATGTAAATAATAGAGATAAGCCCAGGAGATGCCATGCACCTCCTTGGACTTAACTTATAGTGTGCCTTCACTTTTAACAAAGGAGACAAATTCCTGGATTCAGCTTTAACTGATAATATGTTGTGTAACCTCTATGTTGACATATAATATATTCAATTTCTAGACCCGTATCTTCATTTGAACATTGTTTTGATCCATAAAGTGGAACTTCACCCAAATGGGGAAGTTCTGCTTGTTTGCACCTTCCACTGCCACACTTAGCACTTTTTGGAGGTATAGGGTACTTGGTTTTGATAGGTACCCGCTCCCACTTCTGGCTCAGATCACTACGGCGATCTGAGCCAGAAGTCCCCCCCCCTCCTTCCCCTGCAGTGTTCTGGGACACATCACAGGTCCCAGAAAACTATGGGACCACTCACAAGGCGCAGCGTGACTCACACATGCACAGTAGAAAACCAGCTGTGAAGTCGCAAGGTTTCACTTCCTGTTCCCCTTAATTCAAATTCCGGAACCTGCACCTGAAGCCAATTGAAGAATCAGCTTGGGCGAGGACATCGCTGGATCCTTCGACAGGTAAGTGTCCTTATATTAAAAGTAGGCAGCTACAGTATTTGTAGCTGTTGACCAGTGGCGGCCCCACATTTGCCTTTCTAACTGGGAACCGCTCTCAACCAATCAGGAAGCCCCGGTATGTTACCGATTTCCTGATTGGCGGAGAAGACAGGCAATCCTATTGGACGCCTATCTTGTAGGAGAAGGAGGATGTTGCCAGAGCATGGAGAGCATGCTCCCCACTTGCCGGACTCTGCACACTCCAGCACGTTCTCCGCAAGCCTGGCTCTGCACACTCAAGCACGCTCCCTGCAAGACGGACTCTGCAACACTGCCAGCCTGCTATATGATGGGGTAAGTGCGGGACTTTGTCCCGACTTCGGGGGGTCTGTCAGTGCTGCAAGCCCCTATCTGGGGCTCTGTATACTGCTCTGGTGGCTCTGTATACTGCTCTGGTGGCTCTGTATATTCCTATCTGGTGGCTCTGTATACTGCTCTGGTGGCTCTGTATACTCCTATCTGGGGCTCTGTATACTGCTCTGGAGGCTCTGTATACCCTATCTGGTGGCTCTGTATACTGCTCTGGTGACTCTGTATACTCCTATCTGGTGGCTCTGTATACTGATCTGGTGGCTCTGTATACTCCTATCTGGGGCTCTGTATACTGCTCTGGTGGCTCTGTATACCCTATCTGGGGCTCTGTATACTGCTCTGGTGGCTCTGTATACCCTATCTGGGGCTCTGTACACTGCTCTGGCTGACTCTGTATACCCTATCTGGGGCTCTGTATACTGCTCTGGTGGCTCTGTATACTGTATCTGGGGCTCTGTATACTGCTCTGTTGGCTCTGTATACTCTATCTGGGGCTCTGTATACTGCTCTGGTGGTTCTGTATACCCTATCTGGGGCTCTGTATACTGCACTGGTGGCTCTGTATACTGTATCTGGGGCTCTGTATACTGCTCTTGTGGCTCTGTATACCCTATCTGGGGCTCTGTATACTGCTCTGGTGGTTCTGTATACCCTATCTGGGGATCTGTATACTGCTCTGGTGGCTCTGTATACTCCTATCTGGGGCTCTGTATATCCTATCTGGGGCTCTGTATACTCCTATCTAGTGGCTCTGTATACCCTATCTGGGGATCTGTATACTGCTCTGGTGGCTCTGTATACTCCTATCTGGGGCTCTGTATATCCTATCTGGGGCTCTGTATACTCCTATCTAGTGGCTCTGTATACCCCTATCTGGTGACTCTGTATACCCCTATCTGTTGATGTGTATACATTATCTGTGATGTTGTATACCCTATCTGGTGATTCTGGGCTGTATACTCCTGACACAATGGGTGGAAACTATAAGGGGTGGGACTTATGAGAAGTGGGAGGGGTCAAATCAGCCGCCACTGCTGTTGACTTCTACATTTTTGGGGGGAGCCTAGAACTCTTGTACTGTATATGGATTTACAAACATTGTTGCAATATTCAAACCCTTGTCAGTCCTGAACTATTATTTGTCCCCTCTGCAAACTATGCTGTTTTGTACTCTGCTTCTATGAAAAACCTGCGTAAATAGATTGTAATATAAACATTTTTTACAGAGATACTTTAAGCTCCTAAAACCAAGGGGTTACATTTTAATGTCATTTAAATAATGGGAATAGAACACTTAACCCCAGTGCTGTAAAACTTAACAGGTTCACCCAGCTATAGTTGACAAATTATAAGTTAATTTGATTTGTAATATGTGTCCAATATATGTTAACTTGAAACATCATTAGACAACCATATAGTGATACATTGGAGAGGATTTTTGTATGGCTTTAATATCCTCTTTCACAAGCTATTTCTTATTGATCGTGTTGATCACACAAAAATGCCTATTCATACCATACATATGCTTACCAAGTCTGAATAGGAATAAAGTCAAAACCTTGTCTAAATCAGTCAAGCAACAGTGAGGTAGCAGGCATGTGATCAGTACCTCTGCGATGATGTCAGAGGAAATCGAGTCAGAAGGTGTATTGTGTCATCATGTGTCAGGAGAATGATTCGTTTCAGAAGCTTGTGTGATTTATTGTAATAGCAGGCAATGATTGTGTAAAGGTGGGTTACATAGTGACATCATATGAATCAGCCCCCTAGCAGAAGAGCTCACACTCAGGAATGTGGTGGTGGGGGCTGGCAGCACTTAATCACAATCAGTATTCTTCGGACAGATCATAGAATCTGTCAATGAATCACTTGCAGATTGCCTGATCACTAATCAGAAACAGCACAGGAAAATGATATGAAGAAACATCAGGGCTATGTTAAGTAAGATATTAGGAATGCCAAAAAAATGAGCAGAGAATGTCATCAGAGCCGTTAGGACACACTAAATCCTGCATGTTATTAGACTTGTATGGAAATAGGGATGTATGTTGCATTTCATCATTTCCATGTCCTGGAAATGTGAAAACCTCTTGTTACTCTACCAGCATGACCCTACATCCCTGTGAAGCTTTATATAATAATATGTCATGTTTGTGGCCTTGTGGGGGATTAATGAAACAATTGATTTGGAATGCATATGTGTTCCAAGTACAAAGCGTGTTCCATGATGTCAGCGCAACTGTTTGATTAATTGACGAAGCCCGTTCAAACAGAAAATTTACTATTCAGGAACCTGTTCTTTGTGACCATTATTTAGTTAAAAAATACAATGATATTTAAAAGGTTGACCAATTCAATTTTGATATTGTTATTTTTAGATGTCGGTGAGTTGAGTCAACCACACAGATTAGTATATGTCCTGGGGACTCCAGTAATGAGTCTGCATCATTTCCTGGGTAGGGTAAGTGAAATGAGCAAGACTGATTTCACAGTTGTCAAAATTTCAACAAAACGTATGTTATCTATTTTGCTCATTAAGATTCTTAGGGGAAATTTTCTTAGGAAAACAAACAATCTATTCTAGTGCCTTGCAGCACTGGGGTTCTCAGTTTGAATCACATCCAGGACGCAATCTCATTGGAGTATGCTTATTCTCCCTGCATGGGTTTCCTCTCTGTACTCTTGTTTCCTCCACACTCCAAAGACATGCTGTAAGGTTAATTGTGTCCTCTTTAAATCAACCCTAGTATGTGCATGTGTAGGTATGCATGTGACATGGGGACTTTAGACTGAAGTTGCCAATACCCCACCGATCACTGAAACTGGCGAATTGTACTGGTAACAAGTTTTTTGGCTTTCGGTACTGTTTTCCAGCTGGCAGTTGGTGCAGCGCCCATTTACTTCTTGCCATGCCCAGGAACGTGTGCGGTGGGAATATATATATATATATATATATATATATATATATACAGTGCTGCCCATAATTATTCATACCCCTGGCAAATTTTGACTTAAAGTTACTTTTACTCAACCAGCAAGTAATTTTTTGATGGGAAATGACATAGGTGTCTCCCAAAAGATAATAAGACGATGTACAAGAGGCATTATTGTGGAAAAAAAACATTTCTCAGCTTTTATTTACATTTGAGCAAAAAGTGTCCAGTCCAAAATTATTCATACCCTTCACAAACTGTCACAGTCTGTGGGAAAATCAAAAGTTCTATACCATTCCAAATAGTTCAAGCTGTTCTAAAGCATCCTATTGATTATTTGGGAACAGCTGTTTTAATCAACTCAACAGGTAAAAAACAGCAGCTCTCTGCAGTTGGTTTGTGGACAGTCATGGCTAAGACAAAGGAGCTCAGTGAGGACCTGCGGCTGCGCATTGTGGCTGCTCACAAGTCAGGAAAGGGCTACAAGGCCATTTCTAAATGTTTTCAAGTTCCAGTAGCTACAGTGCAAAGTATTATTAAAAAATACAAGATTTTCCGCACTGTGGAATCTCAGAGGACTTGGTCGGAAGCCAAAAGTGACACCTGTGCTAGCCAGGAAGATAGTTAGAGAGGTGAAAAAGAATCCAAGGATCACAACCAAGGCCATCCTGGTGAATCTGGGCTCTGCTGGTGGCAATGTCTCAAGGCAGACAATCTAACGGACACTGCACACTGCTGGGTTCCACAGATGCAGACCAAGGAGGACGCCACTTCTCCAGATAAGGCACACAAAAGCTTGCTTGGCCTTTGCAAAAGCTCACCTGGACAAAGAAGAAGACTTCTGGTCTTCTGTGTTATGGTCAGATGAAACAAAAATTTAATTGTTTGGTTACAATGATGTTTCCTTCATTTGGTGTAAAAAAGGAGAAGCCTTCAACCCAAATAACACCATCCCCACTGTCAAACATGGTGGTGGGAACCTAATGCTTTGGGGGTGTTTTTCAGCCAATGGATCAGGGAACCAAATCACAGTAAACGGCACCATGAAAAAAGAGCAATACATGAGGATTCTCAACGACAACATCAGGCAGTCTGCAGAGAAACTTGGCCTTGGGCACCAGTGGACATTTCAGCATAACAATGACCCAAAACACACAGCAAAAGTGGTGAAGAAATGGTTAGCAGACAACAACATTAACGTTTTAGAGTGGCCCAGCCAGAGCCCAGACTTGAATCCAATTGAGAATCTGTGGAGGGAGCTAAAGATCAGGGTGATGGCAAGAAGACCTTCCAACTTGAAAGATTTGGAGCTCATTGCTAAAGATGAATGGGCAAAAATACCTGTGGAGACATGCAAAAAGCTGGCCTGCAATTTTAGGAAGCGTTTGATTGCTGTAATAGCCAATAAAGGCTTTTCTATTGATTATTGAGAAGGGTATGAATAATTTTGGACTGGACACTTTTTGCTCAAATGTAAATAAAAGCTGAGAAATGTTTTTTTCCACAATAATGCCTCTTGTACATCGTCTTATTATCTTTTGGGAGATGCCTATGTCATTTCCCGTCAAAAAATTGCTTGCTGGTTGAATAAAAGTAACTTTAAGTCAAAATTTGCCAGGGGTATGAATAATTATGGGCAGCACTATATATATATATATATATATATATATATATATATATATATATAAATGATGCGGGCGATTGTACCATATATACCTACCTCTTTGACTGTATTGTAAACATATTTTGTATAATTTCTTTGTACTCACCCTTCCAATAAAACAATTTGTAAACAAAAAATAAATGATGTGGGGCGTGTCTAAGATGGCGACTGGTGCAGAAGCATAGTAAGAGTACTCCATTGCTCTGCCTGCTAATTATCCTATTTCCCTGCGGTTTGGATACCTCCTGATTACATCGCTGAACTCCTGACAGTTTTCTACCCTGCTATGACCAGAGGGCGCCCATCATCAGTGCCTCGGAAAGCCTCCACATCGTCTGCAACACCCATTGGCGCGAAAGCTGGGCCATGCGTGCTTTCCAATATGGCGACCCTAACGGAGGATGCGGACACAACGCTGCGGGTACAAGATATTTTTACTGCCATGATGCAGGCCATCACAACTTGCTGGACTACCCTGACAGGAAAAAATTACTCCATACAGCTGTAGATCGGCCTGATCCGAAGGGATATGGACAAGTTCAGGGCAAGGCTGACGGAGGTTGAGCGGCACATGAGAGATACAGAGGACATGCTGCAAGACCACACTGCCTCCCTCCATACTCTCCACACCAAAGTGAAGGCACTGAAGTATCGGGCAGAGGACTCCGAAAATCGCAACAGGAGAAACAATCTCCGGATCCTGGGGCTACCTGAGGGGTCTGAAGATCCTAACCCTGTGGCTTTCACGGAGCATTATAAATGACACAAGTGTACACTATGTAAAGCACTGCATAAGGGGCGTATTTAGTTCATTTTATTTTGTACTTGTGTTTTTTAATATTCTTGTTTTAAAATTTTCATTTGACTTTTTTTACCATCAATTTTCTGAAAAAAAATGAAACCAATAAATGGCCATTTTGTAGCATAGGAATGTAAGCAATTTAAAGCAATTTAAAGCAGATTGCACCCTTAAAAACCATCAGAAACCACCCTTTTTTCATCCCCCTAAATAACACCAATGTATTTTGCCAAAATGGCAAATCTTCAGCATTTCAAGAAAACAAAAACTCTAGAAGATTATTCCAGAGGATGGTTCAACCAGCCTGTGTCTATCCATAACTAAATATCAAGTTTAGGTTACCAACCCAAGAGGTGCATCTAGAATATATATCTTGTGGAGTGGATTGTATTCAGCACATGCCCCCCCCATGCATAAAAATAGTTTTCAGTAATAATCATGTAATGTACATAAAATCTTGCACACTGGATGTGGTATGAGAATTAGCTACTGGAGAGCAGACAGCGGTATACAATAGTCGATTTTAAATGACCATTGGTAGATTAGTACAAAATTCTCAGTACATTCGAAGACTTTACAAATGTCATTCATATACGCTGTTAGAAATCTGTGCATTCAAGAAAAATCTTCCATCCTGCTCCTTCCAATTTTCTTATCACTGTGGTCGAAAATGACTGTCAATTTAGCACCACTAATGATCTCAGTAAAATGAAATTCTTAAAATTAAACATTTCATTTGAAATTCTACTAGTGTATAGCCAGCTTTACCGAACTTAGCATATCAATCCACCTGACATACAGGAGCTCAGAGACTATACTCCCTGCATAGTTACCAATAACTGAAAATAAGAGAGATGCCTTAACCACTTCAGATCCACGCTATAGCCCATTGACGGCTACATCGCAGATCTGAATTGCTGGGGAGCCGACAGCTGACGTCCGCCCCTTTGCACGCTCCAGATGCGCTCTCGCAGCCACCGCGTGCTCGCAGCCACCGTGCTCGCAGCCACCGTGCTCGCGCCCGCCGCACACTGCGTGAGCGTGCATGCGGGTCAGGCGGACTCGATATCCGCCGGAGACCCGCGATCCCTTAATAGAGAGCCAGAATGTATTGATGTAAACACGGCAGTTCCCCGCTCTGTGAGGGGGGATGACAGATCTACTGATCCCTGTGATCGGGATCAGTTAGATCTGTTATGTCCCTGTCAGCCCCGTCCCCACACAGTTAGAACACAGTGAGGGAAAACATTTAACCCATTGATCGCCCCCTTAGTGTTAACCCCTTCCCTGCCAATGACATTTATACAGTAATCAGTGGCTATTTTTTAGATCTGATTGCTGTTTAAATGTCATTGGTCCCAAAAAAGTGTCAAAATGTCCCACGTGTCCACCGCAATATCGGAGTCCCAATAAAAAGATTGCCGTCATTACCAGTAAAAAAAATGATAAAAACGCCATAAACCAATTCCCATAGTTTGTAAACGTTATAACTTTTGCGCAACCCTATCTGTGTAGAAGAATATATATTGTGGGCCATTTATATGGATACACCTTAATAAAATGGGAATGGTTGGTGATATTAACTTCCTGTTTGTGGCACATTAGTATATGTGAGGGGGGAAACTTTTCAAGATGGGTGGTGACCATGGCGGCCATTTTGAAGTCGGCCATTTTGAATCCAACTTTTGTTTTTTTCAATAGGAAGAGGGTCATGTGACACATCAAACTTATTGGGAATTTCACAAGAAAAACAATGGTGTGCTTGGTTTTAACGTAACTTTATTCTTTCATGAGTTATTTACAAGTTTCTGACCACTTATAAAATGTGTTCAATGTTCTGCCCATTGTGTTGGATTGTCAATGCAACCCTCTTCTCCCACTCTTCACACACTGATAGCAACACCGCAGGAGAAATGCTAGCACAGGCTTCCAGTATCCGTAGTTTCAGGTGCTGCACATCTCGTATCTTCACAGCATAGACAATTGCCTTCAGATGACCCCAAAGATAAAAGTCTAAGGGGTTCAGATCGGGAGACCTTGGGGGCCATTCAACTGGCCCACGATGACCAATCCACTTTCCAGGAAACTGTTCATCTAGGAATGCTCGGACCTGACACCCATAATGTGGTGGTGCACATTATGGGTGTCAGGTCCGAGCATTCCTACATGAACAGTTTCCTGGAAAGTGGATTGGTCATCGTGGGATAGTTGAATGGCCCCCAAGGTCTCCCGATCTGACCCCCTTAGACTTAGACTGGCTAACCCTTCCCTATGCTATCCAAAAAATGTATAAATTATTTTTTAGGCTGGAGTTACACTTAAAAAATGTACCTGTTCCAACTTACATACAAATTCAACTTGTTTGTAACCCGGGGACTGCCTGTATATAAAGTACCAACTTCCAGAAATGATTACCATAGAATTCATATTCCATTGGTAGACTGGATTTTCCAGAACTCCCATACCCCTGATTCTGTTATTGGTTCAAGACTGCACAGAGCCTGCGGTTAAAATAAGACAACATATATGGAATGCAACATGGAGGCCCCTATACAGTCTTCCATAAGTAAATAAATGCATGGGTGGGGATGCAAAATACATATATCCATGCATTTATTATATTTTGAATAAGCTGCACATGTTAACATGTGACGTAGTGCGTGTTAATGCACTACAAAGGAGTAAGTAGGCCCTTACTGTTGGAGCATGGAGGATTTTGGAAGAACACTACCAGGCTTTGGTCTCACTAAGGTTGGGAATCACCGTTCTAAGCTTCAGATAACGCAAAAGGTTTTTTATGTGTGCTAACATAGACCCTTTAGCGTATTTGGAATGGAAGGGAGTTCCTGAAATCTGTCAAACATAAATATATTTTTAATCAACCACCCTTGTCACCTTTTGTGTCAACTCTATGAACAGCATTGTACCAAATACTGTATCATCAGTCTTCTAGGTGGTATTTTGCAGACCTAAAATAATTCAACTACTGACTAGACATACCAAAATCCTAAAACTGACCATTTTTGGTTGAGCCTCTCACTTTAAGACTGTAGCAGTTGCAACAGCAGATTCAGCAAAAACTGTTTTCTAACAAGTGTTTCACTTTCACTGAAATCAACCCACCAATGTTTTTCATCATTCCCAAGCAAAATAACTGACTAAGGCCAAAGGCAGATTGATGACTCTGGAGATGGGTCCGTATATGACTCCCAAAGGACACAAAACAAATAAACAATTGCATATTGGACATTCCAAGGCACATCTGGGATAAAGCGGGTGATGTCACAGGAATGGAATCGAAGCCTCTGGAAGGTGCAGTGTTATTTTTTAGTACTGAAATTCCACAGAGACCACCGGGCCTGACTACCTCATCAACTTCATGTATGCTTCACTTTTCATATACACAGTGGCCAAATCATGTGCGTAATGTATATTGCAGCATATGTCTGGCAGTAATTACATTCCACAAGAACTGGCCCTCTGCTCACATGCATTTCATTCCCTTTTTAGGGGGAAATATCATTTCGGACTGAGGAGTATGTTGGGCAGGTCTTAGAATGAATTCTTAAGAGCAAAAGATTTTTCATAAACCTTTATTTACAAATAACAAAGCAACACAATAAACAACAAACAACATGATAACAGGCTAAACAGAAATGGCATGCAAAGTGCAGGAACCAATCATATTTCTTTTCACTACAGCTGGATCTCTAAAGATGTTTTTAAATCAGTATGGGTTACTGGACTTGTTAAAGTATAATAGTGTTTCTCAACCAGGTTTAAATGGAATTCTGGGGTTCCACAAGAGGTTGCTAGGGGTTCCATGAGAAGAGAGCAGTAGCTGATTGGTCTCTTGCCTACACTGACCAATGTAAGAGGTCACTGCAATTTTTACTATGTTCCTTTTCTGGACATTATTATTTGTTTTAGGTATTTATTCTCTTATTTAACCTTTCCAGATCCGCGCTATTGCCAAAGTACGGCTCCAGCGCGGACCTGAATTTCCGGGACGATGTCCATGGAAGTCCGCCCCTTCGCACGCTCCTGGCGCGTACTCACACCGCGGGTTGGGCGGACTCGACGTCCGCTCCTGACCCGCGATCGCCTGTCAGAGCTGCAGAATGGGGAACCACCGATGTAAACACGGCGGTTCTCCGTTCTGTGAAAGGGGACATAACAGATCTACTGTACCCTGTGATCGGGATCAGTGAGATCTGTTATGTCCCGGCCAGCCCAGCCCCCATACAGTTAGAACACAATGAGGGAACACAGGTAACCCCTTCACTGCCCCCTTAGTGTTAACCCCTTCACTGCCAATGACATTTATACAGTAATCAGTGGATATTTAAATTTCTGATCACTGTATAAAATGTCATTGGTCCCAAAAAAGTGTCAAAAATGTCCGACATGTCCGCCCCAATATCAAAGTCCTGATAAAAATCGCAGATCGCCGCCATTACTAGTAAAAAACAAATAAAATAATAAAAACACCATAAATCAATTCCCATAGTTTGTAGACGCGATACCTTTTGCGCAAACCATTCAATATATGCCAATTGTGATTTTTTTTTACCAAAAATGTGTAGAAGAATATATATCGGCCAAACCCGATGAATAATTTTTTTTTTTTGGATTTGTATTATAGCAAAAAGTTAAAAATATTGTTCTTTTTTCAAAATTGTCACTTTTTGTTTGTTTATAGCACAAAAAATAAAAACCGCAGAGGTGATCAAATACCACCAAAAGAAAGCTCTATTTGTGGGAAAAAAATTATAAAAATAGTGTTTGAGTACACCGTCGCACGACCGCGCAATTGTCATTCAAATTGCGACAGCGCTGAAAGCTGAAAATTGGTCTGGGCAGGAGGGGAGTTTAAGTGCCTAGTAAGCAAGAGATTAAAGCCTATCTCCAAGGAAAGAAAATCCTCCCCTTGCAGTGGGGTTGTCCCCGCACTGCAAGGTTTAAATGATCATTTAGGTCTAGAGTACATGAAAAGATAATTTTAAAGCAGAGCTCCAGGCTCCCCCAAAAAAATGCAGTAGCTGCTAGCTTTTAGTGTAAGAACATTTACCTGCCCCTGGATCCAGTGATGTCCTCACCTGAGCGGGTGCAGGCGTCAGCATCTGAAGTAAGGCAAACAGGAAATGACGCCTTGCGGCTTCTCAGCGGGTTTCCTACTGTCCTATAGTCTTCTGGGACCTGCGATGTGTCACAGAAGACTGTGGAAGAAGGAGGGGGGGCAAACTTACGGCCCAGATACCCATTCTCCTCTCCCCCCATAAAGTGTCAAATGTCGCAGTGGAGGGAGAGGGTGCAAACAAGCAGAGCTTCCCCTTTTGGGGGGACCTTTTCTTTAATTATCTGATCCTCTGCTCCTGCAGGCTCCCTCCATGCTGCTACATTAATCCCCGCAACCCAGGGCCGATCCTGGGCGGGTGCACGGGGTGCACCGCACCCAGGCGCCGCAAGATGCTGCAGAGAGGGGGCGCTGAAAAAGCTGTGGCACTGGCTGGCACTGTCTCTCACTCGGTCACGGTGTCGAAAAAGTCGCGGGGGAGAGACGTCGTAGAACGCCGCGGACCCACGCCACGTGGGGCACGTGGGCGGGTCCTAGCCGGGACCCAACGCCCCTAATTACATCGTCGTACCTCCCTCGGACGTCCTCGTCTCCTAGTCTATTAATTTCTTTTCCAGGGGGGTTTTCCCCTTCGAGACGAACAAACGTGGGAGAGGGAGGTGACGCTGTAAACTGTGAAATACCCCCCTCTCCTCTTACCCATAGACCCGGCATTCAAACGGGGGGGAGGAAGAAGGTGTCAGAAGACACTGTGTAGCGTCCAGGGTCTTCTGA
>BLSH010219605.1:375523-399019 GCA_018402905.1 Glandirana rugosa | reverse complement strand
CCCCTCACATATACTAATGTGCCACAAACAGGAAGTTAATATCACCAACCATTCCCATTTTATTAAGGTGTATCCATATAAATGGCCCACCCTGTATAAGGCCATGGTAATGAAACTAGCTGTAGAGATAGTGAGATAAGACAGGCAGAGTTATAGACTGGGGAGGGGAGGGGGGGTGACAGTCACAGAGGGGGTCGTAAAACTTTAGAATAGTGAGTGAGAAAACCTATATTCAAGTTTAAGCCATTATTTTTTGTGTCAATAAGAAGAATCATTCTTAGTTCAAACGTTTTCCTTTCCTGCGTGGTTCTGAAATCCCCTTTAAGAACTAAAACATTGAGGTTTTCAATAGTGTGGTCCGGTTGTGAAAAATGATGTCCCACCGGTGTGCAGAAATCATCTTCTTTATGATTCTTGATGGAATGTCTGTGTAAATTCATCCTTGTTTGCAATTTCTGTCCTGTTTCCCCAACATAACATCCTTTGTTGCACCTACTGCATTGAATAAGGTATACCACATTACTAGAGGTACAGCTGTATGATCCCATGATATTGAAGGTCCCATTTGTGTGTGTGACACTTTTGGATAGATTAATCTGGTTGCACAGTTTGCAACATTTTTTATTGCAGGGTTTGCTTCCATTATTCGTGACTTCATAATCAGAATGAAGTTTCCTGCTGATTAGTTTTTGTCTGAGGTTGGGTGGTTGCCTGAAAGCCAATATTGGGGGTTGTTAGAATATTTATTTCATAGTATCATCTTCTGTTATAATGGGTTGTAAATCTTTGATTATCTTTTTTATCCCTTCTAGTGCTGGGTTGTATGTAGTGACGAGAAGGAAACGGTTATTTGTTTGTTTCTCTTTGTATTGGAGTAGATTTTCTCTTTGGGTTTTCAAGGCTGTGTTTATGCTGTTGTTTATGGTTTTGTCTTTGTACCCTTTCTTATGGAAGGAGTCTGCCAGTGTTCTGAGATGTTTATCTCTGTCCTCTGAGTCTGAACATATTCGGTGGTATCTGATGGCCTGGCTGTGTATGATGGCCCTTTTAGTGTGTTGGGGGTGAAAACTGGAACTATGGAGACAGCTGCATCGGTCAGTCGGTTTTCTGTATATAGAGGTGTGAAGCTTGTCATCCCTGATGTATACTGTAGTGTCTAGGAAGTTGACATGTGTGTTTGAATAAGCCATTTTTAGTTTGATAGATGGGTGAAAGGTGTTGATCAATGAGCCAAACTTTTTTAAATTTTCTTCACCTTCAGTCCATATCATAAATATATCATCAATATAACAATAATATCTGTATGGCTTATGTTGTATGCCATTTAGGAATTTTTCCTCCAGGTCAGCCATAAATAAATTTGCATATTGGGTGCCATTTTACTTCGCATAGCAGTACCCATACACTGGAGATAGATGTCATTGTTGAAAGTGAAGTAGTTGTTTGTGAGTATGAATACGATGAGCTGTGTAACATCCTCAGCAGTGTACTTGTGGTTTGGTGAGGATGATAAGAATCTGTGACATGCAGCCAATTGACTTACCATAAAAATCTATATTTTGGAGTACAGAATGGTTCACAGATCCTTTCCCCCCATTCTTATCTTGTTATTGTTTATTACAAAACTGAAGTTAGCTAGGAGAGGTTATAAAATTGATGTCCCTGCTAGACTAAAGATTATATGTAATGTACCCCAAGTAACAAATTTTACGGGTCAGCCAAAATTTTAATTTTTTGATAGAGTAGTAAGGGATGAGGACCTCTGCTGAGCTTTTATTGATGTATCTGTCCCCTTTGGGGATATTTCTCTTTTACCTCCTGTCTAATGAATGGGTACTGGACAGAACAGATGTAAAGGGAAATCTCCTTTATATAGAAATCAATTCATCTTTTTTTAAGCAAAGTACAGAGTTCTTGGATCTTTTGTCAGATTGTGTATACCGTGTCTGTGTCCTAATAAGAGTGATTTTCCCACACCTTTTGTCAAGGCATTGAGTGCTAGATAGAACAGGACGCAAGATGTCTGAAAGGAGACACAGACAACAGTAAAACCTGACAGGGGTTCTAACTGCTCCTGACATCTTGGCTGGAGCTGGGCTTTAATTTATGGAATTATTTGACCATATGAAGTAAATCACAGATCCACAGGATTAAATATTTCTTTGTGTCAATGAAAATTATTTTTGTAATAATTAGAAATGCAGATTCTTCTATTGGATTTACCTCCTCTGTCAACGCAATACTGGTAGTATACTTTTGCTGGTTGTCAATATACAATTCACATTTCAGTAACACACCTAAAAAATAAATCCTTGGATTACAACGCACACTGTGTGAATGGAGTTATTCTTTTTGAACTAAGAGTTTGAAGGTTTAATGTTTATATGTAAAGGATATACAAATATATTGTGCATTCTGTAAGTGAAAAGGTGACAAAAACCCATATTTAGGATGTACATGAAGTGAGCACAGGTAGTGAGTCATTTATTTTACAGTATAAACACTGGAAAGTTGTATGCAAACACAATTCTGCATACACAAATGTTTCCTCTGGCTGTATACTAAACATTAAGAGTACCTAAACCAAAAAGCAGAAAATGTCTCTGGGAATCTTGGAATGATTTGATCATTGGAGAAGGAGAGATACAGTCAATAACATGCAGCAGATAGTATACATGATGATGACGATTAGTATTAATAATAACATGGTGGCAGCATCTTTCTTGATACTCTAGAAAGTCAAAATATGCAAGGCCTTAAACCTAGGTAAATGTGTAAAATAATGAGAACTCTTCTTGAAAAGCCAACATTCACTGACACTGACACATTGCTTGCATTCAAATTATGCAAGTACCTAGTTATACTTAAGGAGGAAGTAGAGAGGAGACATTGTTCGAACTGGCAGCAGAGAAGCAGATGTTCCAGGTCCCTAACGGAATCAAGTTCAGTTGCCCGTTCCATAAGAGGTGGTCTAGTAGTTGTTTTTCAATAGCGGGTATGACTGTCCTGGCCGAGGGTAGAAAATGCTTAAGAACATCTTTTTTTGCAGACTTAAGGGGCCCGGGATTGGAGCCACCATGAGCTTACCGTAGAGTAGAGTTCTGTAATAGGAGGTTAACACGTTTTGGTAAGTAAGCAATCTTTAAGGTGGAGGCTTACATTTAAGACTACACATTTCCTGGTGACGGATAGTGAACTTTTGGATAGATTTTGTCACTACATGGATTTTTTTCATCTTCTCTTTTTCACAATTTATTTCTTGATAAGCGCAACTTTATAGGAGAATAATTTTGCGCTGTGTGTGTCTCACAGGAAAGTTGCTGCTGTATTGTTTTTTATAAAAGAATAGCGCAGTTTTTTACTTTATACCTAGTTATAATTGTATGGGAAACCTGGTTGGCTCAATGGCTCCTCCAGTAAGAAATGTGCATCTCCATGTTCCATGCACACAAAGGCACCAAAATGTTTATGAAGCAATAAGGACTCTTGGTCCTGGAATCTTTGTTGAGTGGTCCTCAAGAGTTCTTGATTTTTGTATTGTTAGCTGCTACAAAGACCGCTAGCAATAATTGCATGTAAAATCTGGCAGGCTGGCTATACGCAAGTTGATTGATTGATCAACTTGGGTATATTCAGCCTGCCCATACATGGTGCGAATGGTTCAGCAAGAACTGGCCGAGATTCGAACTGTCTATGGCCGGCCTTAGAAAAAGTAAGACATTTGTGATCAAATAGAAGATTTAGGCTGGGTATATTCCTGAAGACAAAAGTTTTAATAATTGAGTTTTCTTTCCTGATTTGTTTTTGAAGGTGTATAATCCAAGACCGTCATTCATATGCTTGGTTAACTACTTGGATGTGTACTAAGCATGCACATAACAGGTGCTAGGACACCAACAATGCCTGTTGCAGGTCAGTGAATCACTAGTTAATGAAGCTAGAATAAAGATGACAGCCCTGGAGTTTGCATCTTCAAACTCAAGTCAGCAATGGAGTTTCCTAGAGATATATATGTACCTGGTACATTAGCCAACTCACTGAGGTAGCTCCATATCAAACATCTCTTCTTATCCCCATAATCAAGGTTATTTACAAAAGTTGTTTTTGGTTGTCATATTTTGTTTGACTCAATGTGCAATTTCATAACAATGGCAATATATACTCACAAAACAGCAGACAATACACGTGAAAAAAAAACAATAGATCCTAATAAACCATAACCTAATAAGCTGTCCACTAAATGTCATTTCTGTCATCTGTCTTTTCATAGAGAACTCACTTTATTTATAAGCCATGCAGGGCTACAGAGCTATAATTGCCATAATGTTAAGCAGATTCTAAGAAAACGAGTTGTGGTGTACTACTTCAAACCACAAACCTTACATCTGCATTGCTGAAGTATTAGAGAAGGCCACTTTGCACAGGAAGTCATACGTGAAGTAAACAGCCTTCTATAATTAGCAGAAAGTAACGCTGTTTAAACTGTTTGTACGTTTTGTTGTTAACAAAAGGCCAAAATGTGCAGACCACACACTGTCCTCTGAATTAATCATGATCTCACACAGCAGCAAAAAGGTTTCAATTGTTCTCTACGAAATTTAAACATAGGAGAGGTAAATGTTTTCTTAGTACTGTAAACTGAATGAAAAATGTTACAGTATAGACACAGAAGCAGGCCTTTTTGATGGTGGAAAGCTTTGGTGCCTACTAGCACTGGTCTTGTAATACTTGCTCCTATACAGTTTAGCAACACTAGCACTTGGCGGAAGGTGCAGAGACTGCCATTGGTTAAGGCATCTGTTCCTCATGCTGCTGCGTGGGCATAGATATAGGGGGAGATATGGGGATCCAAACCTCCCTCTCACCAGAACGCCTGCCCATGAACAGTTAAAATATGATGTCCTATCCAGACCTTCATGAGCATGGGACCCTCTGTGACAGCTTACTGATTGCCACTTTCACTTGTAAACATAGAAGCTGGTGAAGGAAGTCTTCCTTTACTCACTTCTTCTATGGCTCTGACTGATGAGAGCAACTAATGCAGAGCATGGCAAAAAATGTGAGTAGTGGAAGGCTTCCTGTACCGACTTCTATGTTTAAAAGTAACAGTGGTAATCTAGTGCAGTGTTTCCCAACCCAGTCCTCAAGGCACACCAACAGGTCATGTCTTCAGGATTTCCATTATTTTGCACAGGTGATTTGATCAGTTTCACTGCCTTAGTAATTACCACAGCTGTTTCATCTGAGGGAAATCCTGAAAACATGACCTGTTGGTGTGCCTTGAGGACTGGGTTGGGAAACACTGATCTAGTGAACTATCACAATGGGTCCCTCATTGATGGAGGTCAGGATCAGGTCAGCCTCAAGCAGCGAAAAGAATGGCTACAGGAGCAAGTGAAGGGGACAGTAGGCAGGAAAGCGGCCCCATACAAGAACATAGTGTAAGATTTACATTGAAATTGCTGGAAAGTAAGTAAAGCACATCAAGTCATTATGTCCCATTTAAAGCCAAAGTTTTAAATCCTGTATGTAGTTCAAGGCTGGCACATCTCCTGCCGATTTTGTTCATTTGCCCACTGGCAAAGAAATGATCAGTCTATAATTTTAATGGCAGGTTTATTTTAACAGTGAGAGACAGAATAACAACAAAAAAATCCAGAAAAACCCATTTCAAAAAAGTTATAAATTAATTTGCATTTTAATGAGTGAAATAAGTATTTGACCCCTTCGCAAAACATGACTTAGTACTTGGTGGCAAAACCCTTGTTGGCAATCACAGAGGTCAGACATTTCTTGTAGTTGGCCACCAGGTTTGCACTCCTTTGTTGCCTTGGCTGAGTGTTTTGGTCATTGTCATGCTGGAATACCCATCCATGACCCATTTGCATTGCCCTGGCTGAGGGAAGGAGGTTCTCATCCATAATCTGACAGTACATGGCCCGTCCATCGTCCCTTTGATGTGGTGAAGTTGTCCTGTCCTCTTAGCAGAAAAACACCCCCAAAGCATGTTTCCACCTCCATGTTTGATGGTGGGGATGGTGTTCTTGAAGTCATAGGCAGTATTCCTCCTCCTCCAAACATGGTGAGTTAAATTGATGCCATAGAGCTTGATTTTGGTCTCATCTGCCCACAACACTTTCACCCAGTTCTCCTCTGAATCATTCAGATGTTCATTAGCAAACTTCAGACGGGCCTGTACATGTGCTTTCTTGAGCAGGGGGGCCTTCATCCACCTTCAATCCTTCACGGCATAGTGTGTTACCAATTGTTTTCTTGGTGACTATGGTCGCAGCTGCCTTGAGATTATTGACAAGATTCTCCCGTGTAGTTCTGGTCAAATTCCTCATCATTCTCATCGTGATCATTGAAACTCCACGAGGTGAGATCTTGCATTGAGCCCCAGACCAAGGAAGATTGACAGTTATTTTGTGTTTCTTCCATTTGCGAATAATTGCACTAACTGTTGTCACCCTTTAAGAGAGAGCTCCTATTCTTAGCTCGTTACCTGTATAGAAGACACCTGGGAGACAGAAATCTTGCTGATTGATAGGGGAGAAAATACTTATTTCACTCATTAAAATGCAAATCAATTTATAACTTTTTTGAAATGTGTTTTTCTGGATATTTTTGTTGTTATTCAGTCTCTCACTGTTAAAATAAACCTACCATTAAACTTATAGACTGATCATTTCTTTGTCAATGGGCAAACATACAAAATCAGCAGGGGATCAAATACTTTTTTCCTTCGCTGTATATCTGTCCATGACTTTGGGCACATTCTGCTCATTTTTACAGGCCCTGATTTATAGTTGTTTTTCAAATTCCGGCTAGGCCTATATGCCAGATAAGCTACTAGTATTTATTTGAATTCTTTCAAAACCTAAACAAATACATGGGGAACATACAAACTCTGTGCAAAGTGTGTCCTTTGTAGGACCTTATTATTACGTTCACCCTCTGGCTCTATTCTACACTCTCTAAACCACATCTTCAATCTCTCCTGGCATCTTTCCCCAACTCTCTAAAACATGCACTTGTCAGCGCCCTACTTAAAAAGCCCTCACTGGACCCATCCAATTTTAACAACCTATGCCCCATCTCCTTGCTCCCATTTTTATCCAAACTTCTTGAATGCCTGGTCTACAACCAACTGAGCGACCACCTTGCTGATAATAGCCTTCTTGATCCCCTTCAGCCTGGATTTCGTCCTCAACACTCCACAGAAACTGCTCTCCTAAGACTAACAAACGATCTACTAATGACCAAAACCAATGGACACTATTCTGTACTCCTACTCCTGGACCTCTTTGCTGCCTTTGATAGGGTTGACCACCCTATTAGGAGAAGACCTGTGCCCAAAGATCTGCTGGCACTTTTTCACACTACTGCGCGCGCCCGCGCGCGTTCCCGTGCGTGCGCGCCGGAAGCGGCGCCAAACGGCCCTATGTAAGCTGAACGCACCCTGCAGCAAATGCTGTCTGGTCTACAGCGTTTGTGTGTTTTGCTGAAGCGACCTGCTTATCTGTTGACCTGTTCCTGTGACCCAGCTTCTGTTGACCTTGCTTTGATCTCCGTCTGCACCGACCCTGGCTTCCACGACCACCCCTTTGCCTGCTCCCTTGTACCTTTGCTGCCAGCCTGTTAACAAACTCTGCCTGTACCCGACTACTCTTTTGCCTGCTCCCTTGTACTGCACCGCCAGCCAGTTGCCGACCCTGCCTGTACCACCATTCTTCAAAACCCGCACGAGACCGGAAAAGCTTCTACAACTGTCACCAGTGACCAACTCAACCCTCATGCCATCCTCACTCCTGGACCTCCTGTTTACTCTATCAGGGGTTCACGAATCAGGGTCGCAAGGGAGGTTACCCCTGCGTAAGGCAGACTCCACCACCAGGTACCCCCTCCTCCTCAAAAAACTCCACGCCTTTGGTCTCTGTGAATGTACTCTTCCTACTTATCCAACCGTACCTTTAGCGTTACTTACAATTCTACTTCCTCCTCTCCTCTTCCTTTCTTTGTTAGGGTCCCCCAAGGTTCTGTTCTTGGACCTCTCCTATTTTCAATCTACACCTCCTCCCTGGCTCCTTTAAGCTCTACATCCAATCACTGTCCAAATATTGCCGCCTCAAACACTTCCAAAATACGGCCCTTTCTAACCAATAACACAACAAAGCTCTTAATTCACTCTCTGGTCATCTCTCGCCTCGACTACTGCAATTCCCTTCTCATTGGCTTGCCTCTATACAGGCTATCCCCCCTTCAGTCCATCATGAATGCTGCTGCCAGACTCATCCACCTTACCAACCTCTACTCCTCTCTGTCAATCCCACCACTGGCTTCCACTCACCCAACAAATTAAATTCAAAATACTACTTACAACTACTTACAAAACCATACACAACTCTGCCCCAGCTACATCACTAACCTTGTCTCAAAATACCAACCTAATCGTTCTCTTCGTTCTTCTCAAGACCTCCTGCTCTCTAGCTCCCTCATTACCTCCTCCCATGCTTGCCTCAAGGACTTTTCCAGAGCCTCTCCAAACCTATGGAACTCCTTACCCTAATCTGTCCAATTATTTCCTACTCTATTAGCTTTTAGACGATCCCTGAAAACCCTTCTCTTCAGAGAAGCCTATCCTACCCACACCTAACAACTGTATTTTCATTTTCTCCATCTGATCATTCTCCACAGTTATTACCTTTTGTTCCACTTGACCCTCCCTTCTAGATTGTAAGCTCCAATGAACAGGGCCCTCTGACCCCTCCTGTAATGATTTGTATTGTAACTGTAATGTGTGCCCCCATGCTGTAAAGCGCTGCGCAAACTGTTGGCGCTATATAAATCCTGTATAATAATAATAATATTGCAATTCGAAAGGCCAAAGCAGTAAGTCACCCAAAGCAGTAAGCTACCCTAAAAAAAACCTGCATTGAAGTAAAGCACATTTCCTTCATCTGCTTTTATATACTTGTGGAAAATAGAGTAAAGTAGGTCACGCATAACTACAAATTTTATTTTTTTCACCTGTCATGCATATTAACTGTTTAGGGCATGTCAAAGAAGGATCTTTGAGCAAACCAGGTTTGTACTAGGGCCATAAAACCTGGACCAAAACCGGGCTGTATTTAGCCATCATGCTGTCATTGGCTCATCTGAATCACACCTGCCAATTTTAGAACTTCAGAAAGAGGGGTACCTTGATATGTAGATGACATGTGGTACTCAGCAAAATGTGGACATGACAGAATTACGGACACATTGCACTGAATGTTAAATAATTCCCCAATGTCAGTGCGAAGCAAAAATTCCCCAGCATTGTTGGTCAGTGAGAGTAAAAATTCCCCAACATTAATGGCGAGCAGAAGGCTTTTTTAATGAACAGCTTGGCTCAGCAGTCACCCTTTTACCCTTTTACTATTCCCACTGTTCACTGGAGAGCTGGACTGTGGAGGGAACAGCTGGCTCAGGCTCTCAGTGGTGTACTGAGAGGCTGAACTAGCTGCCGCTAAGGCCTCTGGGTGAATCCTGACCTTACAGTCAGGATACCATTAGAGTCTGGACTGGCTGAGTGACATCAGCTGACAGTGGGCTTTAGCTGCACAGGAGTGCAGAACTACATGCACTCCTGTGATCTGCAGGTGAAGTATGGTCAATAGAGCTTTGGCCCTACTTTTCCTTTAAAGGATCAGAGGACAGGAGTGCAGTTCATTCAGCACTCCCGTGACCTGTTTTCAGCAGACAGAGGGCTGAAGCCCATTGTCTGCTGATGCCAGAGAGCCGGTCCAGGCTCAGACAAGATTGTGACAAAGTCGAGTTCTGCCCACATGCCTGAACTGGCACCTGGCTCAGCCTCTCAGCAAGCCACTGAGAGCCTGAGCCGGCCGCTCCCACCCCCTCCACAGCTCAGCGCTCCAGTGAGCACAAGGGGGGGGGGGAGCAGACCAGCTCTCTGCTCATGGAGCTATGAGAACCAAATGATCAGCAGTGTTTGTTCTCAGTACTAGAGCCACCGGGGGACATATGCACCATCGGACCGATCCTGCATCCACCTAGGTAAGTATGATGTTTTTTTAAAAAAAAGAAAGCCCAACTTGTTCTTTTTTTTTTTTTTTTTTTTTATATAAAGATTATTGGTCCTTGGTAGGAATTAGTGAATTGATTTTAACGAGTAAGAACTCGCTGCAAATTCAAACTTTTTTCTCCAAGCTGGGGTTTGATAGCAAGTGCCAAATCATTGCACTGGCACACCTTCGCTCAGTGAACTAATAAAATGGTTCATATGATCTTAGTCTTTTGAAATTATCCTTATCCAACACACTGCTATTAAAATGAAAGTGAATGAAATAAGTAGTCAGTGCAATTGAAGACAAAAAGCATTATGGGGGAAGAAACAATGGCTGTTTCACAACATGGTTTCCAATTTCTTCACTGAAATTTCATATGAGGAAATGTCTTCATGGAGTGATGTTTCACAGAGTGAGGCCCCTTACTAGAACAGTCTGTCCTAGAAATATATTGGTCTACAGCAAAGGTTAATTAATGGTCATTTTCTCCTAAAGCCCTGGAATGTTTTGGTAATATTACTGTCAGGCTATGATGTAAATGCCATGGGAATACTAAAAGGTGTTTCTATGGTCTCTGAACCATAACATAACCTCATTATTTAAACTGTGTGTCATTTTTAACAGTGCTGTCTTTACTTTCTCATTTATACAAAATAACAAGTAAATTTATAGGAGGTAAGGAAATAGGATTTTGAGAATATAGTGTTACAGGGCTAAAGGAAGCTGTAATCTGCAAACACCAACATGGCATGGAATGTTTTGTGGTTAGGGTCATCAAAAAAACATAAATTGAACGCATGCTAAACGTTTAAATTTCATGAGCATGTGTCTTATTGTTTGCATCAAATAAACAGACCATTTATTGGTGGTAATAATTCACATGATTGCTAGTTTTAGAATAGTTTTACTATTCAATGTTTATATATTCATGGCTGTTCCAAGCATATCTCACCTGACCCTACCTTAGAGCAGCATGAACTAATCTCACCATATCAGAGACAAATTTACACTTAATGACCACCTAGGCCAACTTTTTTTGCCTATCCCCTGCTAACACAGTTGATTGACTAGCTTTACCAGGCCAAGGCTGGAAGCAGAGAAGCTGAAAGTGATAGCATACCCACTCTGAGCCAATACACTTAAAGCCACTGATTCAAGAAGCAAACTATTCACAGTAAAGTTCTTTGTGATGCACCCAGAGCGGGTAAAATTACAACAATATTCTACAAATAAAAATACATAAGCTGTATAGGGTCAAGAAAAATTTGGACCTAATATGATTTCAGTGCCAGGTAAGGAGGCCATTACTCACTGACAAGCAAGAAGACAGTATAGATCCCATTGGTGGTTTTTTTTTTGGGGGAGGTGGCAAACAACCACCCCCCAGTTGGTCAGTCGGTCAACGGCACCCCCCCCGGCACTTATCCCATCTAGGTTGCAGGCAGGTGGGTGGTGGGCAGGTTGCAGGTCCTACAGGCGGAGGACAGCAGCCGGGTTGTGGGCTCCTATGGGCGATGGGCAGCAGGCAGGTTGCGGGCTCATATGGGTGGCGGTTGTGGGCTCCTACGGGTGGGTTGCGGGCTCCTACGGGCAGTGGGCGGGTTGCAGGCTCCTACGGGCGGCGGGCAGCAACTCATGTGTCCTCTCCTCCTCTTCTGTATCACGGCGGCTTCTGTCATAGAGCTCCCCTCTCCTCCTCCTAGGCGTCTGTGGCTGACCGTGGATACACCTCCAGTTGGTCGGTCGGTGGCACCCCCCCGGCACTAACCCCATCTAGGATGCAGGCAGGCTGGCGGGAGGTAGATTGCAGGCTCCTATGGGTGGCTGACAGTGGCTGGGCCGTGGACTCCTATGGGCGGCGGACAACGGGAGGGTTGCGGGCTCCTATGGGTGGCAGTTGTGGGATCCTACGGGTGGGTTGGGGGCTCCTGCGGGCAGTGGCTCCTGTGTCCTCTCCTCCTCTTCTGCATCACAGCAGCTTCTGCCGACAGTGGACTACACCCCCAGTTGGTCGGTGGGGGGCACTTACCCCATCTAGGTTGCAGGCAGTGGGCAGGTTGCGGGCTCCTACGGGTGGCAGATAGTGGCTGGGCCCTGAGCTCCTACTGGCGGTGGGCAGGTTGCGGGCTCCTACGGGTGGGTTGCAGGCTCCTATAGGCGACCAGCAGGTTGCAGGCTCTTACGGGTGGCGGGCAGCGAGCGGGTTACGGGCTCCTATGGGTGGTGGGCAGCGGCTCCGGTGTCCTCTCCTTCTCTTCTGCATCATGGCAGCTTCCGCCATGCAGCTGCTCCCTCCTCCTCCTAGGCGTCTGTAGCCAACAGTGGACTACAGTTACCTTGTTCCGCAGATCTCCCCCGTCATTCTATATCTATTCCTGTGTCCCTCTAGTGCTGGGCTCCAGTAAACTGGCATCATAACTTTGAGCCAAGCCGGGAGGATTATGGGACTAGTAGTCTCTTGAACAGATGTCCTGGAGTTGTGAAACTATACTTGGATTATATATCCCAGAGGGCTCTCTGCAACACCAAAGATCTCTGGGAGAAAATATAAAAGGGCCAGCATATCTGGCCCAGGCTCTCTTCTTCCTGGGCCTCACTAAGTGAACACCTCTCTGTGCACGAGTGGGCAGCGGCCTACAATGCGGCAATCCAGTGACTCCAGCCCGGCCCCGGAGGGCCCAACTCTGATTGCTGTTTGCGAGATATCACCGCAGCACCACCCCATCAGACAGATCCCATGATTGCCCGTGTCTCGGTCATCTCTGTTCATTTCACAGAAGGACATCTCATCTAGGATCGCTGTTTGGGAGGTTCCTACCCAGCTCTTCAGTTGGTGAGAGGGCAGTCACCCACCATTCACAATCCCTACCTGGTTACCTTGCTGGGACACTGTGTACAGACACCTTGCCCATGGAAACACTTTATTGCATTACATAAGACACTGTAATTAGACATCTATACCCTGAACTACTCTAAGGAATATCACTAGCCAGTTTAAGCTGTCCTGCCTACTTAACATCACTGTGCCATATCTTGGATATAATATAAAGTGCTCCAACTACCGGTGAAGACTACTGCAGGCCTGCAATCTGGACATTGCTGTTACCATTAGTTAAAGGGCCCCAATTCTGCTCCTATTCTATCTGGTCTCTCATTAGGACGTTAAGGTTTTATAGACCGGCCTGGGATCCCCCCTTTCCTATGGTATCATATTGCTTTAACTAGTGGATTCTTTATAATCACTTGTTTACTGCCTAACTGTTATTTCACTGTACATATGTATATCTTGCATCTGTGTTATTGAACTGTAATTAAGCTGTTTTCTTGGGCATTCCTCACCTGAGTGTAGGTCGTTACTCATGACTCAGCTGATCAAAAACCCCTTGAACACATACCTTTACACATACCAAAACCTAAGAGATTATCTATCTAACTTGTGTTGGAGTGTCATTTAAAGGTGCCTGCAGAAAGATATCTGAACCCAGAGTGTCAGGTGGTTCACAGGGTCAGGGCGGTGCAGACGAACTGGTAATTCTAAGCAACCCCCAAGGGGGCAGTGCTACACGTCCAATAGGATCGCCTGTCCTTTCAGCCAATCGGGAGATGGGTCTCAAGACTCACTTCCTGATTGGCCGGGAGGAGGATCAGTGTTGCAATAGCAAATATTAATTTGCTATTGTCACACAACTGGGTGGGATGAGGGAGCAATGCTCTGCACCCCGAGCCCACCCTTTTTTGAAGCCAATTAGAGCCTCTGGCTCTAATCACGTGCTTCAAAAAACACACCCCTGCCATTGGAATCCATGCATCCGGCGCCCTGCATGTAGATCAGGGGGCCGGATGCATATATGGGCGGGGCGGTGTATGTGCGGCCCGCTGATAGATCCTATGGAACAGTAAGGTTATAACTCTCCTTTACTCAATCCATATTTTTTTAAAAAAAAAAGGTTTTACCTTCAGTTCTACTTTAACCTCATCACACAGTTTGTAAACAGTCCCCTGCTGCTATGGGTGCTAAGGTAACAATTTCCATCCCCATTCTGTTTGTGAGGCAGGAATGTGACGAACGCAGGTATCAGATCGTTGCCCTCCTCACCGACTGGCAACCGAGGACCCCCCTGATCTAATACCGCACTTGTCACAAACTTAACAATGCCACTCTCAGCTGCTTTCAGCACAAAGATTTCCCAGTTTGCGGGACCACCGTCTAAGTGCCAGCCGCCTGAGAGCGATTGTTACCAGGCTAATTCAAACAATTAACCCTTTCACTGCCACCACTTCTGGATGCCGGCCAGAAGATCCGTATGTTAGCAATACCAGTATTTTAGAACAACGCCTGTAACACACACTGTCACCGCAGGCAGGTATATTCAGATGCGTTATTTTAAAAACAGTAGCGCTCTTCAAAGGAACAGATTCGTAATAGTTGCATTAAGAGCTTTAGGGACAAAATGAACACTTTTCAAAATAAGGTTTAATAATGAAAAGGTCAAGTTTTAGGTGCAGTAAAATATTTTCAGAAAAATGAAAGTACAAAGTGAGACAAAATTACAGCGAAAGAGAGCAGAATGAAAATACCTGCATTTGAAATGTCCGTGCCTAATCAGTGTTTTGAAGATTATTTCCTGGTTCTCTGATGTTGCTTCATTGATGGTAAGATGAGAACTCCCCATTGATCTTGGCAGTCCTTTTTTCTCTGAATCACCAGGGGTGGAGCCATACCCCTCTGGCCATTCGTATGAGAGGGCGTGTTCTTAGACAATATCCACGGTGGGCCGTTACGAGACATGCAGCATAATCATGCATGGATTATGAAAATCATAACTTGTGATTGGACCGCCAGGCACATGTTCCAGTAAGAGCATAAAGCTTTCAAATGACTCCAAACATGAGAGTTCTGAGACCTTCTAGGACCCTGGGGAGGGAATAGACTAGTTCTATCCCTCCTTGGGTAACAAGGGGTGAATATTTATACTTGATTTATCCGGGCTGAAATTCTACATTCAAATATGTATGTTTTATCACTATGGCATATTCTTACTGGAAATTATGGGTTGATGTAGCTTTTATGTAAGTTTTAAGGCAGAGAGAGAGAGTCATCCCTAGGTTAGACCTGCCAGGGTAATTTATGGGCAAACATCAGTTTGTTGTATGTTGGTTCAAGATAAGCGAACAGGGCCTCTTCCTGACCAGTCATAAACCATAATCAGAGGCCCCTTTGAAGTTGATCTGGCCAGAGAGAGAGGGGATGTAAAGGAAAAGCTTGTTCAAACTGCCATGTTGGAAGGAGAGAAACAAAACTTAGCCATTTAAGTAGCTCCCCTTCCAAGATGGAGTCAGTGTGGCTTCCTGCATGTCTCACGCGTGATATCATCACAAGGAATAGAGGAGATCATGGGTGGAGGCTAATGCTGCTTGGTGGTGGGGATGGTGGAGGTAAGTAATAGAGGGCTAGCATGCACTTCTGTGGGCTGCTAAGTGCATCTTTTACAAAACAACATTCTGTACTATAAGAGGGGTCTTCCTATTAGGAGCTCTAGCTAAATTGGTATTAATATAGGGAGTTAATTTATTTTATTTATTTCAGGTACTTTAATTTATGCAGCGCTACATATATATTGTACATTAACATCAGTTCCTACCCTCAAGGAGCTTACAATCTAAGGTCCCTAACTCACATTCATATATATACTAGGGACAATTTAGACAGGATCTAATTTACCTACCAGCATGTCTTTAGAGTGTGGGAGGAAACCGGAGTACCCGGAGAAAACCCACGCAGACACAGGGAGAACAAAGCAAACTCCAGGCAGGTAGTATTGTGCTTGGGATTCGAACCAGTGACCCTTTTGCTGCCAGGCGAAAGTGCTACCCACTACACCACTGTGTGAGGCTTTGCGCACATTGTGGGGGTACAGAGTATCAAAAACAATGGGTACAACTGGCAGTATGTGGTGCCTACACTCATGTGAATGTTGTTTAATGCATTGTTTTCTTATGATAGGTTTTCTTTAAAATAATCTCATATCCAGATGTTACCACTTCATTGGAAATTCACAAAAAGAGCTATTATGACAGTACAATGGTCTAACTACATAACCACAAAGCAAAGATATACATCTGTATTATTTTGCAGATCCGGCAAAAGTTCCCAGAGTATGCGAGGTTTGCTGAGTGTGGGGATTTTGCTTTGAACTTTGTGTCTACAGCATGTGGTAATAACATAACACGTAATAGGGCTGGGCCATGCCAAATCAACGGTTGTAATGTAACCCTTGACTCTCTGTGCAGGAATGTCACCAAGAAGGAAGAATAATGACGAGAAAATACAGGTGTGGGAAGAAGTCGGTTACCCCTACCCTGTGATGACAGAACATGTGTTGTTATAGGTTGGGTTTACTCAGAAAAACAAACGGTGCCATCTCACTTTACAATCCAGAGAACACGCTTGTTTTGTAACTTAAAACCACTTTAGTACCTGAACATTCCTTATACTTTAGCTGTGTGGTTTCTTGAAAAAAAAGTCACAGGTATACATTTTCATGGTCTATTTAGATCAAAAACATACTATGTTACCTTTAGTTTCCCAGGGAAATTCCCCCCTATGGATTAGGTTTACAAAAAACAACATAAACCCAAAATCGAACTTTCTAGATTTAAACCAACAATGATCGCTTGAACTGTACACAAAGAGGCACAAGGTCAAACATACTGAGAATTCGATTTTCGGTTTATGTACACTTTAATTAACCACTTCAATACCAGGCACTTAAAACACTTCCCGCTCAGACCAATTTTCAGCTTTCAGTGCTGTTGTGCTTTGAATGAGAATTGCGCGGTCGTGTGACGCTGTACCCAAACAAAATCTTTATCATTTTGTTCCCACAAATAGAGCTTTCTTTTAGTGGTATTTGAGCACCTCTGCAGTTTTTATATTTTGCGTTACAAATAAAAAAAGACTGAAAATTTTGAAAAAAAAAAAGTTTTTCTGTCACAAAACTTTGTATAAAAGTACATTTTCTCCATCACTGATGGGCACTGATGTGGCTACACTGATGGGCACTAATAAGGGTAGACTGACGGGCACTGATGAGGCAGTACAGATTGGCACTGATGAGGTGGCACTGATGATGTGGCACATATATACAGCACTGATGGGCAATGATAGGCAGCACTGATAAGCAACACTGACGGTCACTGATAGATGGCACTGATATGCTGCATTGATGGGCACTCATAGGTGGCACTGATAGGTGGCACTGGGCGCTGATAGGTGGCACTGCTTGGCACTGATAGGTGGCAATCGTGGGCACTGATAGTTGGCACAGGTGGGCACTGATAGGTGGCACAGGTGGGCACTGGTACATGGCACTGGTGCATATAGCACCGATAGGGATGGCACTGGCAGGCATCACATATGGGCACAGTGCCATCCCTACAGTGCACTGTATGCCCCTTACCTGGTGGTCTAGTGTGGGCTCCCCTGTGGTCCCTGGGCAGCCTCCTGATCATCTCCCCGGTGGTCCTGGGCAGCCTTCTTATGCTGTCCTTGGAGGGGGGCTCCCTGGTGGTCCTGGTCGGCTCCCTGAGCAGAGGAAAAGCTGATAAACAGCTCTTCCTGTTTACACTGTGATCAGCCGTGATTGGTCATGGCTGATCACATGGTAAAAGGCTTCTGATGGAAGCCTTTTACCTGGGTCGGTAATGCAGTGGGTCAGACTGATCCACGGCACCACCGATCGCGGGTTATCCTGAGGACGCCAATAGATGTCCAGTCAGGATAACGAACCCCCGGCCCGGCCGTCATTTGTCAATAGGCTGGGCGGGAAATGGTTAAGTTCTTATTTGATTTTGTTGAGGTTAACAAAGATGGTTATTATGTGCTCTCATGTTTATGGGCCTTTAGAGAGTTATATAACAAAGTTAGGTGATATTGTTGATGTGATTTTTTTTTTTTAAAAACGCCCCTCTCCATTGAAATTAATGGAAAGCTCTTCAAAAGTGCCTGAAAAGCTCTTCAAAAGCGCCTGAAAAACTCTTCAAAAGCGCTCATGTTTTACTGGCAGTTTAGAAGCGCCTCAGTGTGAAAGGGGTCTTACATATACCCAGTGAAGTGACTGGAGTCAGGTGATACACAGAGATGAAAATCCTCATGCGTAAGTTGTATCTATTTATCTGCAGTCTTCTCTTCTCCCTCCCCTGTCAACATTTCTCACTTGGTGTAAGGAAAGCGATTAATGCTGATAGCAGAGGAACAAAGCAGCAGACAAAAATATCACTTTGATTTTCTACTCTGCCTAGAAACCAATCAGCTTCCGTTTTTTTTTTTTTCTTGTCAAAGCTTAATTGAACAAGCTAAAGTTAGAAGCTAACCAAGCAAAGCTGCACCAGATTTTGCACTCTCCAGTTTTAGTAAATCAACCCCTTAGTGCTCCTAATCGAGACAAATACGCAACTCCCTCCTCATTAGCTTACCTTTAAACAGACTATCTCCCATTAAGTCCATCATGAATGCTGCTGCCAGACTCATCCACCTCGCAAACCGCTCAGCGTCTGCTACTCCTCTCTGCATATCCCTCCATTGGCTGCCACTCGCCAAACAAATTAAATTCAAAATACTAACAACTCACAAAGCCATACACAATTCTGACCCCCCAGTTACATCACTAACCTAGTCTCAAAATACCAACCTAAGCATCCTCTTGGTTCCTCCCAAGATCTCCTGCTCTCCAGCTGCCTCATCACCTCCTCCCATATTCGCCTCCAGGACTTCTCCCGAGCCTCTCTCATCCTCTGAAATTCCCTACCCCAATCTGTCAGACTGTCCCCTAAGCTATCCACTTTCAGGTGATCCCTGAAAAACTCTTCAGAGAAGCCTATCCTGCCTCCACCTAACAACTACACTTTTATTCTCTTCATCTGCTCATCCCCCACAGTTATTACCTTTTTGTATCACTCGACCCTTCCTCCTAGATTGTAAGCTCTAATGAGCAGGGCCCTCTGATCCCTCCTGTATTGATTTGTATTGTAACTGTACTGTCTGCCCCCATGTTATAAAGTGCTGTGCAAACTGTTGGTGCTATATAAATCCTGTATAATAATATAATAATAACTATAGAGGGATATGCTTTGTTCATATTTCATGTCTGAACTACTTTAAGTTGTTAGTCAAGTCTGTTTAAATCTACTAGTGCATCCAACACTACACTCTCAATAGGCTGACAATACTATTGTTCAAGGGTGGCTCCATTGTTCTTCCATAGACTGGAGCTATTCCAGCACACAAAGGGTAATATACTAATACCGGAGAGTGCAAAATCTGGTGCAGCTGCACATGCAGCTTCTAACTTCAGCTTGTTCAATCAAGCTTTGACAACAAATCCTGGAAGCTGATTGGTTTGTTTGCAGAGCTGCACCAGATTTTGCACTTTTCAGCTTTAGTAAATCAACCCCAAAGTGTCTTAGACCCCGTACACACTATACAATTTTCTGTAGACATTTGTCTTCAGATTTACCAAAACCATATAATATGAGGTCAGCGGCAGCCGCGGCCCCCGCTAGTTTTAGCAGAATTTTACCAGCGATAGGGCTCCGCTGTGCGGACGGGAGCGCCGCACTTTTAACCCCCCACAAGGGGTTAAAAGTGCCGGCGCTCAGCGCTACCGAGGCGGTGTACAGCCGCTTCGGAAGCGCTTGCCATTCATTTCAATGGCAGGGGCGGTAGAGGAACGGTGTATTACCGCTCCCCTCACCGCCCCAAAGATGCTGCTTGCTGGACTTTTTGTAACGTCCTGCAAGCGCACCGCCCCAGTGTGAAAGCACTCAGGGCTTTCACATTGGGGTGGATTGGGGGGGACTTTTGAGGCGCTTTACAGACGCTATTTTTAGCTAAATAGCGTCTGTAAAACGCCTCAGTGTGAAAGTAGCCTAAAGCCTCGTACACACGGGGCGACGATCGTATACAACAGGTCATACTAACGACCGTTGTATGCGATATCGATCGTTCGTATGCGCGATTAGAACAGTCGAACATACAACGGTCGTACAAGGGAGTTGTATAAGCAAACTAGAAAACTTGGTCGTACCAACAAGCGCTCATACGACCGTTGTATTATGTGTACAGAGCAGTTGGTACAACAAAGTTGTATTGTGCAAAACACGCATGCTCCGAAGTCAGGAACAGCCGGATGCTAATTACATGCACCTGAACGTTCTTTCTGTGGTCGTACGATCGTGTAGTGCAGTCAGTATGCAAGTTACATTATGCAACATACGATTTGAGACGATCGTACATACGATCGTCGCCCCGTGTGTACGAGGCATAAGAGTTTAAATTTGCATGCAATCAGGCAGGCCCTTGCACTACATGGTTTTGGCAAATCTGAATACAAAAGTCTAAAGAAAATTGTATAGTGTGTATGGGGCTTTACTGGCTGGGTCACCATGGAAAAATAGAGCAAAAAAAAAACAAAAAAGAAAACTAAGGCAGCCATCAAATTTAAGGACTGGTGAACTGCAATAGGTTGCACTTTTAGTTTTCGGTTTAGAAACTTGATTGTGGTAAAACGGACCCCAAAACATAGCAATGATTTGGTCACACATGCACACAGAGGAAAATTAAATTGGTGACACAGGCACATATAGGAATACATCAGCGACTTCTGGCTATCATGACAACACAAAGGCAGTAAAGGGCATTTGTGATTAAACACAGGCAAAATACAATGGTGGAAATGCATGGGCAACCAATCACTGCAGCCCAGTCTGCATCCCCCCACTCTACCTTATCTCTACTCTGGGCAATCCTCAACTCTCTCTTACTCCACAGCATTAGCTCTCTGCCTCAGCCCACTGTAGTGACAATGATTTTACTCTTCTGATGTACAGTATATTCTGCTTGTCTGCTATGCTTGTCCAAGCTACCAGGGCTGGTAGTCTGCAATCAAGTTGAAGAGCCCAATGCACACTAGCAGTCAGCAGAACACTTAAGCCTCGTACACACGGTGCGATGGTCATATGCAAATGGTCGTACGACCGATCGTTGTATCCTCATCCGACCGTTAGTTTGCGCGATTAGAACAGCAGTTGGATGAGCAAACTAGAAAACGTTGCTTGTACAACAAGCGGTCGTACGACCATTGTATCGTGTGTACAGAGAAGTTGGTCCAACAAGTTGTACATGCAAAACACGCATGCTCAGAAGTCAGGAACGACCGGTAGTGTCCGTTCGTGTAAACCTACGCTCCTAATTCACAAATCACATTCACCTGAACTTCCTCTTTATACGATCCTAACACGTCACTATGTTCGGCTTGGTTGTACAATCGCTTAGTGCACGTCAGTATGCGAGATACATCAGCCAAAATATGTTTTGGGCCGTTCGGTCGTACGACCGTCGCACTGTGTGTACGAGGCTTAACTTTACTGCCCAAAAAAAAAATGGAAAATTGTATCAAATACTTACCGTAATTTGCCTTTCCTGGCACCTATCCATGGCAGCATACTACCACATGTATGCTGCCACGTTGGCACCAGGAAAGTTGCTTGTTGTTTCTGAAAGGCACCATGTTATGTTCTTAGCCTTGTAGACCCATACAACCACAAGCTGTTCCAAAGATGCCTATGCCACTGATTCTACTGCATACAAGTTCCCATACAAAGTGGTGCTATAATCTATTTTGAACCCTATCACCTATAGCTTAGAGACCAGGTTGACCAGCTTCATATATGTGGGTTGCGGAAATGTGCACATGTAACTACACATTACCACAGTGCATGAAGCAGACTGTGTTATGCAAACGCATTCCTATTGAATGTAAACTGCATTGTAACACACCGATTTAAAGAAAAAAATTCACGTGCTATAAAATGTCTGCTGCGGTGGGTTGGAAATAAACCAGCTGCCTTATGTTAAGGTATATTAAACATATATTACAACTGTGTAAAACTGGTATATTTAGTTTACTGCTTAACAGGTCCTGGACCACCTCGCGTACATTTACTGCTGCAGAATGTCGCTGTAGTGCAACTCGCCATTTATAAACGGCATGCACGGCTAGCAGGCTCTCGTGCCTGCCGCACTCTCCAGCAGTATGGCCATGGGTCGGGCGGACTCGATGTTCGCTGGCGAGCTGTGATCAACTATTGCCCATGGAAACCGGGTCTGGAAGCCTGTGCGCGGGCGCATGTAGTGTGTGCGCACGCCTGTGCGCGTGCTCATGCACATTCCCGCGCGTGCGCATATGCGCCGGCATTGACGTCAAACGGCCCCATTTAAGCAGCCAGTGCTGTCCGTTCTACAGCGTTTCTGTGTTCCTGAGCGACCTGTATCCTGATTATCTGTTCCTGCGACCCAGGCTTGTCTTTGACCCTGTCTGATCTCTGCTTCCACCGACCCCCAGCTTGCCCACGACGACTCTTCTGCCTGCACCTTCTGTACCGCATTGCCAGCCAGTTGCCGACCCCAGCCTGTACTACTATTCTATTACCTGCACGAGCCACTACCGGACCACTCACACCACCAACAGTGAACCAGTCCAATGCTCATGCCCCTCTGTGCTCCCGAACTCCCTGTCTATCCTACCAGGGGTTCCTGAACCAGGGCCGTAAGAGTGGTTGCTTCCTGCATAAGACAGACTCCACCATCAGGTGCGTTACACGGCGGTTCCCCGTTCTGTCAGGCGGCATGTAAGAGATCTACTGATCCCTGTCACTGGGATCAGTTAGATATCTGGTGCCCCTGACAGCCCAGCCCCCCCACAGTTAGAACACACCCAGGGAACACGGTTAACCCCTAGATCTCCCCCTGCAGGTTAATCCCTTTCCTACCAATGACATTTATACAGTAATCTGTGGATATTTAAATTTCTGATCGCTGTATAAATGTCATTGGTCCCAAAAAAGTGTCAAAAATGTCCGACATGTCCGCTGGCAATTATTGAACCATTCTCATCTGTAAATGGGGTTCACTCAGAACAGAGACCAGTCACTAGTGGGGTACCACAAGGCTCTGTATTGGGTCCTGTTCTATTCAACCTATATGTAAGTGATATAAATAAAGGTTTGCTGGGCAATGTATGTCTCTTTGCTGATGATACAAAGGTGTGTAATAGGGTTGATATCCCTGGAGGGGTCTGTAACATGGAACATGATTTGGCATTGCTGGAAGATTGGTCAAAGCAGTGGAGACTGCAGTTCAATATTTCTAAATGTAAAATAATGCATCTAGGAAAAAAGAATCCGCTTAGAGAGTACAACATTGGGGGTACAGTGTTAGCCAGCACTACAGAAGAAAAAGATTTGGGGGTGCTTATTTCAGATGATTGCAAAATGAGCAAACAGAGAGACAAGACTCACTTGGGGTAAATGTCTACTCTTACCAAGTTATTAACGGTCGCCTGTACAGCCTGTAAAAACTGTGAAAAAA
>BLSH010219605.1:342926-354431 GCA_018402905.1 Glandirana rugosa | reverse complement strand
CACTTCTTTCCCTTAAAAAACTCTTTGGTTGCTTTCGCAGTATGCTTCGGGTCATTGTCCATCTGCACTGTGAAGCGCCATCCAATCAGTTCTGAAGCATTTGGCTGAATATGAGCAAATAATATTGCCCGAAACACTTCAGAATTCATCCTGCTGCTTTTGTCAGCAGTCACATCATCAATAAATACAAGAGAACCAGTTCCATTGGCAGCCATACATGCCCACACCATGGCACTACCACCACCATGCTTCTATGATGAGGTGGTATGCTTTGGATCATGAGCAGTTCCTTTCCTTCTCCATACTCTTCTCTTCCCATCACTCTGGTACAAGTTGATCTTGGTCTCATCTGTCCATAGGATGTTGTTGCAGAACTGTGAAGGCTTTTTTAGATGTTGTTTGGCAAACTCTAATCTGGCCTTCCTGTTTTTGAGGCTCACCAATGGTTTACATCTTGTGGTGAACCCTCTGTATTCACTCTGGTGAAAGACTTTGACACACATACACATACCTCCTGGAGAGTGTTCTTGATCTGGCCAACTGTTGTGAAGGGTGTTTTCTTCACCAGGGAAAGAATTCTTCGGTCATCCACCACAGTTGTTTTCCATGGTCTTCTGGGTCTTTTGGTGTTGCTGAGCTCACCGGTGCATTCTTTCTTTTTAAGGGTGTTCCAAACAGTTGATTTGGCCACACCTAATGTTTTTGCTACCTCTCTGATGGGTTTGTTTTGTTGTTTCAGCCTAATGATGGCTTGCTTCACTAATAGTGACAGCTCTTTGGATCTCATATTGAGAGGACAGCAACAGATTCCAAATGCAAATAGCACACTTGAAATTAACTCTGAACCTTTTATCTGCTCCTTGTAAATGGGATAATGAGGGAATAACACACACATGGCCTGGTTGAGCAGCCAATTGTCCCATTACTTTTGGTCCCTTAAAAAGTGAGAGGCGCATATGTTTCTGAATTTACAAATTTGTTCGAAATAACGAATTTTGATCATAGCGAAAAATCCAAAAAAACTGAAAAAAAAAAGAAAACGGAAAAAACTAAAAAAATGAATTTTTCGGCCGTGCACATGTCTATAGAGGTCCTTGCAAATACCTGCAGTACTCTTCAGTTCCTTCACTACTCTCAAGTGCTAAGTTATCCTGATCAGGCAAAATGTTGGCATTTTCTGGTGTCCAGGTCTGTCTAACACCTATCTGCTTCTCTCATAGCCCTGTTTGTCAGTTAGGAACCTATTAACAGAGACAATATCAGGAAGCATAAAAGCCCAATCAGAAGGTTCCAGCATTCAAACACAGCAATGGGACTAAAGCCCACATACACACGATCAGAAAATCGTACGGAAAATACCGTTTTCGAAGCGATCGTACGATAATCGGATCATTAGTACAGAGTTTTCGAGAACCGATCATGACAGTTCATCTGATGTTTTCTGTCCGGTCATGATTGGACATGCAAGAAAAAGTTTCTCGCATGGTGCCCGATCGTACGATTTCCATTTCATCAGTACAGCTATCGTTCGAAAATACAATAAAAATACACTACAACACATGACATCACTTCCGATTTTTTATTCTGTCGTGCGAGAATTTTCGTGACTAAAGTAAACTCTTCCAATTCCATCTGAGATTAGCATGCGAAAAAAAACGGACGATCTTTCGCCCGCTAATCTCATCGTGTGTACCGGCATTAAAGCCGCAGTAAGCATCTACAAGCCTACAAGTGCCTGCACTATACCTGTCAGTAGCATTTTTTAAGTGAGTCACTTAATTCAAACGCTGGGAAAAGCGTTATTGTAAATCCTGCACCAGAAAGAAGGTGCACCGGAAAGAGGGAATAATAGGTATGCTGCATGTAAGATGCTGCTGAATCATGGTAAAATTTTACCCTACACTGAATTTCCAGGTGCTGTGGGCATAAAAGCAGTGAATGGCTCCGGCTGCACCAAACAACCCCTCCTCACTCCATGCCCATTCACAAAAAGCCTACGTAATTCTGATCAAATGGCTTGGAGAACAAAAAAGCATGTGCATTCCCACCCCTCCTCTCTCGTCCTCCTCTCATCCAGCTTTAAAGCTGGCCAAAAAAATGTATTTGCCAACAAATATATACTGCATACTTTCATTATACATCCAGTCAGGTAGATCTATGCACTATAGGTGCACATCGCTATAGGCGGAGAACATCTAAAGGAGCTTGCACAATCAGACTGGAATATGTGTGGTCATCTTTAGGCATAAAGGTACCTATATACATTTAATAGCATTTTCCTGTATTGCCTGTTTCCAATTGGATTAGGTGATGATCTAATTTCTATTCAGTGCCCAGCAGCTATGAAGGAGCATTCTTGAGATAAGTTGATCCCTGGTTCCTCCTTCCCTTCCTGCTCCGTTGCATAACAGGAATTCCATAGAATCTGAGCTTTACTGTTTAGGGATGAAGGTGAACAGCAAACATCATAGGATAGTTGGATAGTGCATATATGACCTTTCACCTTTGTCACCCATGACCAGTCTGCATTGCCTCACAGTCCAAAAATGGTCAAATCTGCTGAGAACTCATAATAAAGGTAATAAGGACAATCTGGCTTATCTAATTCCTTGATATACAGAATTTGCCTGTCAGTTTTTATGGTGGACCCGATGGGACCAGCCATTGTTCTCTATAGGGCAGTGGATGTCAGCTGATCATCTGATTTGATAAAATCTGCTAAAAACAGACATATGGCAATACGTTCGCCATCTGCCCGGCGGATCGGATTGGATGACAATGCAGTCCGTTTCCATCCGACTGCCTCATAGAGGAGAGCAGGCTGTGTCCGTGTTCACTCTGTATAGCGGAGCGGACACGGACCTGTGATCCCACTGCTCAGCGAGTATCAGCGGAGAGATCACCCGCTGAGCAGGCGGATCCCCTTGGACAGATCTGCTTCGTCTGAAAGGGGCCTAACATCATTTTTACATCTGATAGCATAAACAATAACTAATAGGTGTGCACATTTCCATTAGATTGCATCAACAATTACATTATTAGCACCATATAACTGTTGTGAAAATACATTAGGAAATGTTTCCTTCCTCCCTTCAGTGGTGTGGTGTTCCAACACATGATGTTCCACCCTTGCGGAAATGCCCTTCTCATAGACCTTTTAATATGCACTTTTGAACTTAAGGGCCTGATGCACTTAAGCTTGTTAAAGTGAGACAACACTGAGAAAAACAATCTACATTACGCCAATTATATAGGCTAAAAGGATGCTATCACAGCACTTCTTATGTGACAACTTAGGGACTTAAAGTAGAAGTTCACCCTAACATTAAAATCTGTAAACCTACTTGCATCCACAATCTAAGACTAACCTATCTAGCTCTGTAAAGGAGAAATCACTATACACACCTTTTCTGAAGCCATTCTGGTCCGGTCCCACGCTATGCTGTCAGCGACGGCTTCGCTGTGGAGGCGGGTGTAGAGGATACATCCGACAATGGAAGACCCAAAGTAACTATATGGGTGACGTCACTTCCCATTCATTTCACAGCTGTTGTCAACTGTGTCCTCTGCAGAGCTTCCACCGCTGGTGACTGGACCACAGCGGCTTCAAAAAAGGTATGTACACTGATTTCGTCTTTACAGGGCTAGGTTAGTTTTAGTGGGGTCCTGTAGATTTACAGATTTTAGTGTTAGGGTGAACTTCTACTTTAAGGAGGCTAAACGCCTTAATTTATGGAAACTGGTTATGGACATTTTTGGACATTAGCCCCATACACACGGGTGTTATGAAAAACGAGCTGTACAGCTAGTACCAGGAAGAAAAGCCGCGTTAAAAATGCAATTTTATCAACATTTTGCATTGGCATCAATGCGCGTATTTACGCGCTAGCTTTAAGCCACATTCCTCTGTCTCTATTCAAAATCAATGGTTCCTTATGGGAGCACATTGATTTGAATAGAAGTTGCACCAGAAGTTGGATCATGAGGATCTGACTTGCTGTGCGACTTGTGTGCCGAGGAACACCCCACAAAAATGAAAAAAAAAAAATTGTGTGGGGTACCCCCCAGGAAATACCAGACCCTTCGGTCTGGTATGCATTTTAACCGCTTGCCGACGGCTGATCGGCAATTGACGGCGACAATGTGGCTCTGTAATGCGAATCGCCGTCATACGACGGCGGCCGCGATACAGAGCCACTGTGAGCGCGCGCGCGCTCACTGTGTCCGGGGGGGTCCAGGGAGCGGGTCCGGCGGCTTCGATTGCCGCCGGCCACCCGCGATGCCCCCCCCGGAGCGAATGAGCGGAGGTCCGTGTATGTAAACACGGACCTCCGCTCTGTGTGAGGGGGAAGGGAAGTGATCACAGCCTTCCTGTAATGCACCAGGTCGCATGCCCTCAACATGGGGGGGGGTGAGTGTCCTGTTGATGAGGACAAGGGCCTCTTCCCGACAACCCTGGTTGGTGGTTGTCGGGGTCTGCAGGCGGGGCTTATCGGAATCTGGAAGCCCCCCCCCACCTAATGAGTATGGGGTACATTGTATCCCTACCTATTCACCTAAAAAAAGTGTAAAAAAAACACACACTACACAGGTTTTTAAAGTCTTTTATTAAATCAGCTCCGGGGTCTTCTCCTTTGTGTGGGGTCTTCTTTCTTCTGAGGGGTCTTCTTTCTTCTGCTCTTTTGTCGGGTCTTCTCTGCTGTCTTCTCCCTCTGTTCTTCTTCTGATGTTGACACAACGTGATCTACCGGACTAATGCTGGCTCAGCGCTGTGCATTGACTTATATTGGCATGGGGCGGGGCCACCCACTGACGTCATCCAGAGGCTTTGCCCTATATGATGTCACCACCCCATCATGCCTCGGGAAGAAAGAAGGCGCCGGAGGAGGGAAAAGAGCCAGAGAGAGAGAAGACGCCAGAGCTGATTTAATAAAATACTTTAAAACCCTGTGTAGTGTGTTTATTTTTGACATTTTCCTTTTAGGTGAATGGGTAGGGGTACAATGTACCCCATACTCATTCACATAGGGTGGGGGGCCGGGATCTGGGGATTCAGATTCCGATAAGCCCCCACTCGCAGACCCTGACAACCACCGGCCAGGGCCGTTGGGAAGAGGCCCTTGTCCTCATCAACATGGGGACAAGGTGCTTTGGGGTGGGGGTCGCAAGGCCCCCCCTGCCCCAAAGCTGCCCACCCTCCCATTTTGAGGGCATGCACCCTGGTATGGTCTAGGAGGGGGGTGCACTTGCTCGCCCCCCCTTTCCTGAACTGCCGGGCTGCATGCTCAGATAAGAGTCTGGAATCTCTTGGGGGGGAACCCAACTAAATTTTTTTCATTTTCATTTTCCCCTTTAAGATCCTCAGCACACAAGTCGCACCGCAAGTCGGTGCGACTTCTATTCAAGTCAATGGGCTCCCATAATAGGGAACCATTGATTTTGAATAGAGACAGAAAAACGCCTGCCGAGGTGTATACAAAGTTAAGCCGCGTTTTTGAGCATTTACCGGCATCTGCTCTAGCACTGGAGCACCAAAACGCACTGGTCCTGGTTTTTTTTTGGAGCTTAAAACGCCTATGCCACTTACAGCTCAAAAATGTCTGTGTGTGTATATGAGGCCATTGAAAAACACGGAGAGGCATTTTTAAGCTGTAAAAAAAGCTCAAAAACGCAGCTGTAAAAACATCCGTGTATATGAGGCCTTACTGTTCACTATTGTATACATATTATTTATTTCTATCACATAGGTTTGATATTGATTTTCATTTGGTGTAAAGATTGCACACCTAGTGGTTATAATTTAAAGAATATGCATACACTGCAGAATAATGAAAAAATGTTTTAGGATGACAAAGAACATCCATACACTGCAGAGTCTGATTATGAAGACAAACATAATGTCTCTGTGACTAATTCAGGGTAACACATGACTGCCTAGCATAGTCTCCATAAGAATTTTAAAGAGTCTAGCTGTGAATACACTACTTGTAATTATTCTAATAGACAGCATCCCTCTCCAGGGTAGCTCTAATAACACAGGTGAACAGCTGGGGGGATCCAAGGACAAAGGGTCCCTCCAATGGACTGGAATACTCTGGTAGCAATCAGGGCTGTGCACAGTAGTAGATCTTCTGGAGAAGCTGCGTGTTATTAGGCTCCAGCCCAGGTGCTCACAGGCCTGTCCTGACAGTGGAGGGCCTCAAATTTGGCTGCAGACCACTTGCCCAGCTACCTCTGCTTCATCAGGTGTGGCCTTTCCTTCTGATGGAGGGGAACTGATGCATTTATACTTCCTGTGTCCAGGAACCTGGGGAGTTAAAGGGGCCTGTGCCTGCATTAGAGTATGGTAAATAAATAGGCACCACAAAACAAAAGTAGCAGTGAAATCATTGCTGGTCTGTACATAGCCTGTTCAGGGAACTGAGCTTTGGGTGGAACCTGAACATAAATAATACACATTTATAGAGGAAAGTCATTTATTCCGCTCCCCCCTCTCTCATACGTCCCATAAACTCACACTACTAGCAGTCTTCTCCAATCCCTTTCCTTTCCATGTTTTCTACTCAAAAAAGTTCCCCTTTTATCCTTTCTTATTCCTGGACAGTACCCGGACCTCCCCTTGCTAACTCCCATTTTCACTCTACAGTGTTCCTTGCCCCTGGGATGACGCCCTCTAAAAAGACCCAGTGAGAAGAAAACATTGCATTGGGCAAGCTTAGCTTATTTTTCACCCCATAACAGAAACAGTTCAATAAATTAAAGATTTAATCAGGGACGTTTTATGAAATCAGGGGCCCTGTGTACAGGATAATATGTGGGACCTAGACATAGAGGAAAACAATATGTTGCGCGCACCGCGGTGAAAACTGGGCATGTTTAAAATGAGCTAAATATTAGGTGTGGCCCTACAGGTCATCAGTTTAGAGTGAATTGTTAATAATGAGCCTATAAGTATTGCTCTCATTCCTCATATTATCAGCAATAGGTAACATGTGTAGTACAAGCAACATTTGTACATACTTTGGGAGGGGATGGGGCATAATATTTTTGGGGGGGTTCCAAAGTGCTTGCATATAACTATTTTTTTACACTTTTCTATTTTTCACTAAAACTAAAGTTCCCTATATAAAGATGTTGTTAGGTTCTTTTTGATAAGATACCAGGAGTCTCACATGCCCTCCAGTGAAGCTAATAGTGCACAGGTTACCCTCCATTAGCTTCCAGAGATCAGAGATTGCAATTTTTATTTGAACGCCATCAGTACGCCGATACAGTATACACACACTCTCCCCATGTTGCCACTGATATATAACATACACTGGAGGCAGTAAAAGGGTTAAACAAAAAAGGAGGGGCTACAATGCAACTGCTGGTGTAAGCCCTTGCCTGGACAATATGGGAATCAATGGCACACATGAAAGAGGTCATTGTTTTCTATGTGTGCCTTTAAAGCCTAACTCCATTAATGTTAATGTTGTCCATGTTAATGTCCCT
This sequence comes from Glandirana rugosa, assembly GCA_018402905.1. Classification (NCBI taxonomy): domain Eukaryota; kingdom Metazoa; phylum Chordata; class Amphibia; order Anura; family Ranidae; genus Glandirana; species Glandirana rugosa. The sequence continues at coordinate 346,937 of BLSH010219605.1, read as the reverse complement.
TTAAATAGTTTATTTGGCCCAACTGGCTGAAATTAACTATTTACTGTACTAACACTTGTGCTCTGTACTAATTGGGTGTAGCCTCAGCTATATACAGTATAAAGTGCTTTGTTCTGGCAGCAGGACAGGGACTTCTTGTCCCACTCCCGAAAGAGAGTCAGGCTCAGTGCTCACAGGAAGCTTTGAATTTTTTGAATGATCACAAAACTTCCTCTGATTGGCTGAGGTGGACTTCATGATGTCATCTGTCCACCTCTACGCCAATCAGAGGAAGTTTTCTATTTATTAAAAAAAAAAAAACAATGGCTGCCGCCAGGGAGTAGGAGTAGTAATGCTGTAGGATAGCAAACAAGGAGGAGGGGGCGGTCTGAGGAGGATAGTGGGGGGTCTGAGGAGGAGGAAAGAGGGGTCTAAGGAGAGGGGGTGTCTGAGCAGGAGAGGGGAGGTCTGGAGGGTCTAAGGGGAAGAAGGGGGGCCTGAGAAGGAGAAAGGGAGGTCTGGGGGGGGTTGAGGAGGACAGAGGGGAGGTTGGGGGGGTCTGAGGAGAGGGGGGGTCTGAGGGGAAGAAGGGGGGGTCTGAGGAGGAAAGAAGGATGTCAGGGGGATCTGCGGAGAAGAGGGAAGTCTGGTGGGATCTGAGGAGTAGAGGGGGAGGTAGGGGAGTCTCAGGAGGAGAGGGGGGTTGGGGAGGAGGGAGGGGAGGTCTGGGGGGATCTGAGAAGGAGAGGGGGTGTGGGGAGTAGGGCTGAGTTGTCCCCCCCCCTTCCCCCTTGTACTCACAGTTCACAATGTGAGGCAGGTTCTTCTTCTCTCCAGTTACAGTCAGGTCCATAAATATTGGGACATCGACACAATTTGAATCTTTTTGGCTCTATACATCACCACAATGGATTTGAAATGAAATGAACAAGATGTGCTTTAACTGCAGACTTTCAGCTTTAATTTGAGGGTTTTTACATCCAAATCAGGTGAACGGTGTAGGAATTACCAGGGACTGCCTCCCCTTATATATCAAACAGAGCATTCTCCAGGCCCCTGTAAGGAATCACCTATGGCCTCTGGAATGCCTATGTGCAGGCGCATGTAGTGTGTGTGCACATCCGTGAGCGAGCGTGTACGCCAGCAATGACGCCAAAATGGCCATTTAAGCGGATAGCACCCTGCAGCCAGTGCTGTCCATTCTACAGCGTTCCTGCACCTGTGACCCCAGTGTCTATTCCTGAGAGACTTCCTGCACCTGTGACCCCGGCTTCCTTTGGACTCTGTTTGCTATCTGCCTGCCCTGACCTCGACCTGTCTACGACTACTCTTCTGCCTGATCCCCTGTACCTGTGCTGCCTGCATGCTGCCGAACCTGCCTGTACCCGACTATCCGTTTGCCTGATCCTTCTGTACCGCACCACCAGCAAGTTACCAACCCGGCCTGCATTACTATCCTTCTGCCTGCACGAGCTCCAGAGACAATTATATTTTGTCATGTGACAACACTGAAGAAATGACACTTTGCGACAATGTAAATAGTGAGTCTACAGCTTGTATAACAGTGTAAATTTGCTGCCCCCTCAAAATCGCTCAAAACACAGCCATTAATATCTAAACCGCTGGCAACAAAAGTGACTACACCCCTAAGTGAAAATGTCCAAATTGGTCCCAAAGTATCAATATTTTGTGTGGCCATTATTATTTTCCAGCACTGCCTTAACCCTCTTGGGCATGGAGATCACCAGAGCTTCACAGGTTGCCACTGGAGTACTCTTCCACTCCTTCATAAAGACATTGCAGAGCTGGTGGATGTTATAGACCTTGCGCTCCTCCACCTGCCATTTGAGGATGCCCCACAGATGCTCAATAGGGTTAAGGTCTGGAGACATGTTTGGCCAGTCCACCACCTTTACCCTCAGCTTCTTTAGCAAGGCAGTGGTCGTTTTGGAGGTGTGTTTGGGGTCGTTATCATTCTGGAATGCTGCCCTGCGGCCCAGTCTCCGAATGAAAGGGATCATGCTCTGCTTCATTATGTCACAGTACATGTTGGCATTCATGGTTCCCTCAATGAACTGTAGTTCCCCAGCATCGGCAACCCCAGACCATGGCACTCCCGCCACCATGCTTGACTGTAGGCAAGACACACTTGTCTTTGTACTCCTCACCTGGTTGCCGTGACACATGCTTGACACCATCTGAACCAAATAAGTTTATCTTGGTCTCATCAGACCACAGGACATGGTTACAGTAATCCATGTCCTTAGTCTGCTTGTCTTCAGTAAACTGTTTGCGGGCTTTTTTGTGCATCATCTTCAGAAGAGGCTTCCTTCCTGGATGACAGCCATGTAGACCAAATTGATGCAGTGTGTGGCGCATGATCTGAGCACTGATAGGGTGACCCCTCACCCCTTCAACCTCTGCAGCAATGCTGGCAGCACTCATACGTCTATTTCCCAAAGACAACCTCTGGATATGACGCTGAGCACGTGCACTCAACTTCTTTGGTCGACCATGGCGAGGCCTGTTCTGAGTGGAACCTGTCCTGTCAAACTGCTGTATGGTCTTGGCCACCGTTCTACAGCTCAGTTTCAGGGTCTTGGCAATCTTCTTATAGCCTAGGCCATCTTTATGTAGAGCAACAATTCTTTTTTTTAGATCCTCAGAGAGTTCTTTTCCATGAGGTGCCATGTTGAATTTCCAGTGACCAGTATGAGAGAACTTCCAGTGACCAGTATGAGAGAGTGAGAGCGATAACAACAGATTTAACACACCTGCTCCTCATTCACACCTGAGACCTTGTAACACTAGTGAGTCACATGACACCGGGGAGGGAAAATGGCTAATTGGGCCCAATTTGGACATTTTCATTTAGGAGTGTACTCACTTATGTTGCCAGTGGTTTAGACATTAATGGCTGTGTGTTGAGTTATTTTAAGGGGACAGCAAATTTACACTGTTATACAAGCTGGACACTCACTACTTTTCATTGTAGCAAAGTGTAATTTATTCATTGTTGTCACATGAAAAGATATAATAAAATATTTATGAAAATGTGATTGGTGTACTCACTTTTGTGAGATACTGTAAGTGTAAGGGATTCTACTGCACATGCTTAGACAGTGAGAAAACAGTGGAGGTGTGAGGGTGGGTTAATTTTGTACAATGGGAGGGGGTAAAGGTTAACAAATGTTTCAATAAGCTGCTTTAAAGTTTTCTGATTCTTTAGGTTAAAATCCATCATAAGACAATTACTGTATATACCATATGTGTTTTTCAATATGACAAATCTTTTAACAATAAAATCATCTGAGTTGCTTTAAAACCTACATGCCAAGATCTCAAACAAATAATATAGCAGCTCAGATTTAAGAAGCTGGAAGTTTCTTCAAACATATAGATAGGATATGCACAGTCTGCAATTTTGAGAACCCCCGCCTAAGTCCTTATAGTCCACATATCACATGGCCAGTAGTGCAGATCAAAGTGTTAAGGACTCCTACACACTATGCTGCTCCATTGTGGTGCACTACTGCATACAGGTTGACATGTTGCAATAAGGCAGCCAATGTATCAATAATAGACTGCAAATATATCAAAACAGAAAATAAAACAGGCCTTTTTTGCAGCACACCACAATGCAATGCTCGTGCTTTGCGATGTACTGCAGTGTAAGTCCGTTACCACCTACTGTAATTGTGCCTTGAGGTCCATTCTAAATTAATCATATCGTGACACTGCAATGGATATACTACTACTACAACTACATTTCTTAGAAAACCACAAACACCATTCAATTATTGACTTTGTTAAATCAGAGCTCCACCCAAAAGGGGAAGCTCCACTTGTTTGCTTCCTCCTCCCTCCGCTGTCACATTTGGCACTTTTTTTGGGGGGGGGGGAGCAGATACCTGTCAAAACCAGGTACCTGCTCCCCCTTCCGGGTAAGATTGCCACAGACGTTGTGCAGCGATCTATGAAATTTCTAGCCCCTCCCCCCACTGCCTTCTGGGAGACACACAGGTCCCAGAA
>BLSH010219605.1:295671-342916 GCA_018402905.1 Glandirana rugosa | reverse complement strand
CAAATATATCAAAACAGAAAATAAAACAGGCCTTTTTTGCAGCACACCACAATGCAATGCTCGTGCTTTGCGATGTACTGCAGTGTAAGTCCGTTACCACCTACTGTAATTGTGCCTTGAGGTCCATTCTAAATTAATCATATCGTGACACTGCAATGGATATACTACTACTACAACTACATTTCTTAGAAAACCACAAACACCATTCAATTATTGACTTTGTTAAATCAGAGCTCCACCCAAAAGGGGAAGCTCCACTTGTTTGCTTCCTCCTCCCTCCGCTGTCACATTTGGCACTTTTTTTGGGGGGGGGGGAGCAGATACCTGTCAAAACCAGGTACCTGCTCCCCCTTCCGGGTAAGATTGCCACAGACGTTGTGCAGCGATCTATGAAATTTCTAGCCCCCCCCCCCCCCACTGCCTTCTGGGAGACACACAGGTCCCAGAAGACAGCGGGCCCATTCAGAAAGCGCAGTGCAACTCGACCATGTGCAGTAGGAAACAGGCTGTGAAGCCGCAAAGCTTTACCTCCTGTTTCCCTTAGTGAAGATGCCGGCGCCTGCACCCAGAGCCGATGGACAGTTCAGCTTGGGGTGATGACATTGCGGGATCCCAGGACAGGTAAGTGTCCTTATATTAAAATTCAGCAGCTAAATTATTTGTACCTGCTAACTTTTAATTTTGTTTCCCCAGGCTGGAGCTCCTCTTTAAAGTCATTGTCATACATGGGACATTTTCCCACCACTGTGTTTCCTGGGATCTTACTGGAACTCTAGGTCTGTTTTGAAGATGGGATTTCACCCGGTGCTTATATCATACAAAAAGCACAATTTGACTTTCCCACAAGACTGCCAGATCATGTTAGTTCCTCATTTTGATGACCTACGTAGAAATGTCTGACTATTGAACCATATATGCTATGACTTCATTATGTTTCCCAGACAAGACCTTTGGAAAATGATGCTGAGATCACAAAGTCAGAAGTCTATGATTTCCACAATCACCTTCTAGATGGTCAAAGAAACCACAATGTAGAATATGCCAAAATGAAAGTAAATAGCTAACAAAATTCCCAACTACATAGCTAATTATTGGATATTTTGTTCAGTAGAATCTTGTGAGATGGGAAAGAGTATGTAGGCAAAGGACACATCTCTGCTATGCTTCTAGTAACGTGGACCGTGCGGATAATTGGCTGAAAAAAATGCTTTTTTCATCACTACTTTTCCTATATTTCGGCTTTTCGAAATAACAAATGGAATAATTTAAAGGTTTGATAAAAGGTTTGTACAGTAAAACACTTATGATAGTTAAAGCCAAACTGCATATTTTCTTTAACTTTAAATAGTTAGTTTGGGCCACGCTAGTTCAAACAAATTACTATCTATACTAATAAATGTGCCCGCTGTCAGCATCTGATAAACTGTATGTAGCATCAGTTACATACAGTATACAGCACTACATTTGGTAGCAGTACCAGAACTTCCCATGGAGGGACATCGGGTGGTAGGCAGCTGACGGCGCTACCTTCTAAACAAATTTCAAACGGTTCCTGATGAATCAGCTGAAATTTTCTTTGTCTGTGGCCAGCTTAAGACAGTTGTCACTGCAACAGGTGTTCCCATTGAAAGGACCTACCTTACCCTTTTTTCTATTGACAACTGTATAATGTTATATTCCCCACCACTTTCTGTCTTGAAGACAATGGTCACCTAGACAAATTAAGAAACACATAGAAATCACTAAAATCTTAAAATTAGATTCCAATTCTTCCCTAATTTTCAAAAATGTTAACTGTATACACACTTTAGGTTATTCTATGTTAAAAAAATGTACCACAATTTATTACCATTAGAAAACGTAACTTACAGTAATATCTGAGCATGTCCCAGTTATAAATGGGGGGAATCAGTAGTTTCAGTGTGACATGTACACGTGAGATATAGTTGTCCTGTTTAAACTAGTTATACATTTAAAAATTTGTACTTTGCTCATACAGGAAGCTTTAGTTCTAAGGGGTTAACTGGAAGTATTAAGAGGAAGTGACTTCAGCAAGCCACAAATTTGCATCACACATGAGCGAAATGAATTTCTTTATCCCGTAACAGCAAGGCAAAAGGGAAACAGAGTGAAATCAATGCATAATGACATAGGCATTGGTCCTGTAAAGTAAATGTTTGTCCAATAAGTTATAAACGTAATGTGAAGTTTTTATAGCTGTTCTTAATTTATACATAATCCACGATGTTACGTACAGTTTTACACAAATTGTTTATACCTGAAGATCTGATTACGTGTGTGTACAGCTCATGACAACCCCTCAGATATAAAACAATAAATCTTGTAAGAGCAAACTTTGGGCCTGTCAGGGCACTAATCAAGCATTCTGTATGTGTGCGAAAATAAACTTCACGCCCATCAGAGCTATGTTATGGCAGCCCAAGAAGAAGTTAATGAGGCAATAGTGGTGAATAAATGCTCCAATCCCCATACAAAGATTTCCCCATGCAGATATAACCAACATCTGTAAAAGTACAGAGCTTACAAAATCCCCTTCTAATAGGGATAAACCCTCCAGCCTCTACCAAAATCTCAATTCAAAGTCATATTAATATCCAGATATGCATTATCACAGCCCCCTTATTTAAACTACACCCCCCCTCACTAGCCTCCTTCTCCATACTCATTCTCCCATTCATCTCTGCAGTACACAAAACCTCTCATTCTCATTCACATGCTCAGGTTCCCGCTTTCCCATGGTAATCTCACACACCGTCCATAAACCAGAAGCATCAGCTCTCATGAGCCCATGGTAGCAGGATGGTGCTTCCTCCATGGTGACTGGCACAAGATGATTAGTCCATGAGTCCTTTAGCGAAGCCAGAGACCAGCTTGCACCACATCCTGCCACTGAAAATTGGGAGATTCTGTCAAGATTTTGGGAAGTAGGTATTTAATGGTCAAGTATTATGTATAAAAGCAAATTTTTATGTTTCAGAGCAATGTAATAGTCAAGTACCTTGTATGTGTGTGAAAATAAACTTTGGGCCTATCAAAACCATATAATATAATGCTCAAGATTCCAGTATGTGTGTGAAAATAAACTGTGGGACTATCTGAACCATATACTGGTAAAGCATCCTGTATGTGTGTAAAAATAAACTGCAGACTTATCAAAGCCATGCAATGGTCAAGTATCCTGTATATGTGTGAACGTTGGAACTTTCAAGGTCATGTAATGGTGATGCATCCTGTATACAGTATGTGTTAAAACAACTTTTGGGCCTATCAGGACCAAGTAATGATCAAGTATCCTGTACATGTGTGAAAATAAACTTTAAGCTTAGCAAAGCCATGTCATACTGTAAATACATTTCAGCCCTGGTCCCTGGGACACCATTATCCCTGTTCACGGTCCGCCTCAGGCCTACTCAGTGATTGGGTGGCCCTGCCTTCTTACTGGAGTGGCCCAACCAAACTTGACATTAATTCTGTGGGAACCCCCTATTACCATCATAAATGCCTTGTTGAGTATCTTGGCGTCCACGGTAACTTTAATATGGGTGACACTGTGATCTTGGAACATTGTTCAGGACACAGCATCATCAGGAGGTCCATGATGTGGGACTGTTCCAACAAATCTGGGACAGATGACTCTATGGTAATGATCAAGTACACTGTACATGTGTACAAATGAATTTCGGGCCAATTAGAGCCATGTAATGGTCAAGTATACCCTACGTGTGAAAGTAAACTTCTAACCTATTAGGGCCATGAAATGGTCAAGTAGGCTGTACTTGTGTGACTAATACTATTACGGCTAACTCTTGCAATCTTTCCTCTGTGCCTTACAAAGGGAACTTTAGGTTTGAATATGGAAATAATCCTCTAAAGGCTTCTGAGTCATACAGTACATATAATGTTGTCACTCTTGTTTTTCATTCTTCCAGTTTACAGCCTTTCTTTTTAAATTTCCAGTTACTTAACGTAAGGTTTTACGCTTATTACACCATGAGCACCAGGTTACAGTTTAAAAGTCTACAGTACTAAACTATATGATTAATCACCTTTATTGACCTCTGCCTTCTAACAGTGGGTAGTTTAGTAGGTCCTGAACATGGTGGATTGCTTGGACCAAGGTAGATTAGTCAGAATCATTAAGTACACTTATGATGGGCATTTAAAAAATACTATAAGAGAGGGGAAAGTGGGAAACGAGGCATGGCCCTTAAGAAACTAACCCTATCTAATGGACGGTCCAACTCAAATGGATACTTTAGTATTTGGTAGATGCTAGAATGTAAAACCACTGGACAATTTCTTAAATGTAGCAGTGATTCTGTGGTTGATTTGTTTTGTCTTTGAGTACCTGGGTCTGCACATCTATTATCATCGTTATTATGGTGCGGTATTACTGTCCTTGTATTTTTTTTACTTACTTTATATTATGGAGAATGCAACAGAAGATGCTGGGACACACAAAGGTGAGCAGGGACACCCAGAACACATAGGTTAATAAGGACAGAGTTTGAGAATTAGGGCAAATGGAGAGAGTACATTTTCCCCAGTAGGCACACAAACAGCAGTAAAAACCATATTAAAAAATACATCCCGTACCAATATATTTTACCAGACTGGATGGTGCAAGGCCAATGGTGATACCGTGGTACACATAGAGAACACAGATAGGACTGAATGTTAGGATCCCAGATCAATTACAGGTATTCTTGGAGGCACATGGAGAGAACAGAGACTTATTATTTTGGGACACCCTGAAGGCTTACCTGAGAGGGTCTCTGAGGTCCACTATTTTTATACATTAAAAAATCCTAATGTAAGGAGGAAGAAGACCTCACACAATCCTATAAGGAGGCTGAGGCAAGGTTTCTGGACTCTCCCACTGCCTCTAACAAGACACACTGGGAACAGGTTTCCAGAAAGTACTCAGCACAAATGGCTGCTAGTGCCAAGAGGAAATCATTCTTTATTCAACAAAAGTACTTTGAATTTGGAAACCAATCCAGTCATATGCTAGCTCATGTGGCTAAACAACAATCTGCAAGTTCTGTGGTGTCTACAATAGTTAGAGCTAATGGAACAGAGGCCCATACAGCAAAAGATATCCTCGAGTGCTTCCATGACTTCTATGTAAAAATGTATGTTACTACTCTCACTCATACCATGGAAGACACAGATGGGTACCTGACAGAATTGCAATTCCCCTCCTTGATGTTAGAACAAGTGGCTGCATTAGATGCTGAGATCACTGGGGATGATGTCAGAGAGGCCATAGTCTCGATGGCAACAGGGAAGGTTTAGGGGCCGGACGGTATTCCGCTTGAGGTTTATCATATTTATGCAGATGTATTGGCACCGGTTCTCACACGCACACAAGGGGAAACTTCCTGCTTCCATGTACGCTGCTACAGTTGTGTTGATACCAAAGCCTGATAAAGACCCAGCCGATTGTGCTTCATATCGACCCATATCTCTTTGAAATTATAAAATTCTTTCAAAAATTTTAGCTAAACGCCTTAATGACTCCATTCTTAGTATAATACACCCAGATCAAACTGGCTTCATGCCAGGGAAATCCACTTCCATTAACATCCGTAGGACTCAGCTTATAGTCCAGTTTAGAGAACATTTACCTGACATTTGCGTATTGGCTTCTCTAGACACAGCAAAAGCTTTCAATTCTATCAAATGGCCATTTTTGCTGGCTGCCCTCATATTCTTTGGCTTTGGTGAAAAGTTCCACAAATGGGTCACTATTTTATATGCTAACCCCACATCCCAATTGTTAGTCAATGGACTTCTGTCCATGCACATACCACTCCATAGGGGTGCGCGGCAGGGTTGCCCTCTGTCGCCGCTCCTCTTTGCAGTGGCCATAAAGGCACTGGCGTTGAGATTTAGGTAGTTTCCTTTGGTGAAGGGCATTACTCTGAGTGAAAGAACTGATGTAATTGGACTGTATGCAGACGGTCTTATCTTATATTTACAGGATGCCACACTGTCATTGAAAACCGCAATGCAAATAATTGATACCTTTGGGGCATTCTCAGGTCTTAAAATAAATTGGCAAAAGTCAGCCTTAATGCCTCTGCATTCCCAGGTATTTGAGGACTGCAGCACTGTTACTCCTCTGAAAGTGGTTACATCATTCAAATACCTGGGCATACATGTTACTAAGGGTTAATATGGACCCTTTCATGCAAACGATTAAAACTAAGTTGGCGGCTTGAACCAGGTTACCCTTATCATTGGCGGGCAGGATCAATCTTATTAAGATGGTGCTTTTACCTAAATGTGTCCTCCCACATGCCTGTCCTGGTGCCTAAAACCTATTTCAAAACCCTAGACCCTACCCTGCAGCACCCTAAATTGGAGGCCGGAATGGCACTCCCAAATTTATATTATTACTTCCTAGCAGGAAAGTTGAGACATCTGACTGACTGGCTATCACCTATAACCCTAACACCTATAACGCTAGTGGTGGTAGAGTCACATCTAGCCCATGTCCTACAGGTAAATAATCTCCTAATTGCCTTGGAAGCTCAGAAGTCAGTCTTGGCAAGGTTGCTGATTTTGAATTTGGCCAGAGTAGTTTGGAGAGAATCCAAACGTATTTCGGGGTTCAAAGGTATTGAAGCCACATTACCTCTGTGCCATAATCATATGTACCCTCAACCTGCAGGTGATTCCTTCTTGGAACAGAAGGGTATAAACACACTGACAATGTTCTCATGCCATTTGAAAATCTGCAAGGAAAATATGATTTGAAAATCTGCAAGGAAAATATGATCTTCATCGTACTAGCTTTTACAGATACAGTATCTCCAATTTAGACATGCCCTACATGCACAGTTTGGCAGCAGCACGCTGCAATTCTCGATTTATCCCCACCTTTTGACTGCCACGATTAATGACTCTCCACTGTCGGTACGCTCTCACTGGCAAAGGATTATCCCCGATGTGACCGATGAGGACTGGGAAGAAGCCTGCTCCTCACACTTACAAGTATCCCCGGCCATTAACAACAAGTTAACTCACTTATATATCATCCACCAGACTTACCTCACACCAGTGCGACTGCACGCCATGCATCGCATGCCTAACTCCACATGCACAACAAAAACGCTGATTTTAATCATGTCATTTGGACATGCCCTGTAGTGGCCTGGTACTGGAAATTTGTGACAGACCTTCTGTCGTATGTCTTGTCAGTGCCGATCCCCTGCACCCCTAGAATTTGTCTGCTTGGTGTATTAGACGAGGAACCCTGTTGAAAGAAACATTATTTCTGCCCAGGAAAAATATTGCTCTTATATTGATACAACCCAGGTCCCCATCGGTCCGCAGGTGGATACAGTTAGTTAATCAGGTTTTACCATTTGAAAAAGTAGAGGCTGCCCACAAAAATACCATAAAATATGGGATTGTATGGTGTTCCTACACCCTTACGATTTCAAAAAATTGATATACGCATAGTTCTTGATGTAATTGATTTATTGTGTAAATTTGAATGCTTAGAATCTAGATGTGCATCAGTGACAAGATCAGCTACACTTTCAACTCCAAGCGCTGTCAATTTCTTTTAATGTATACTCCGCTATTTTTGATACACACTGTTGTACTCTAGCTGGATGTACCTTGATGCACATGTTGTGCTCAATCAATGTATATGTTTTATGATATGAACACTTTTCAATAAAAAGTATTAAAAAAAAAAACGTAGAGAAATGGCCAGCATTCTAAATAGAAAAAAAAAATCAACAAAAGCGTACTATGTGAATGCATTTCATTTGGTCATTGACGTTTTTAAAGCAGAATTCCAGGATTTTTTGTTTTTCAAATGTGATGTGTAACAATTAGTTAGGTCTCATGAGTTGTATCACACCTTCAGGAACCTTTACTATTGACGCTATTGATCATTGATGCTGGATAGTATACCTGTGGGCAAGGCCACTCACCCTGCACGTGGGGGCACCTTTCGCATGAATGTGCTCATCAATGCCTGAGACCAGGCGGAGACTGCGGTCATGTGAAAATCAAACATTAAGGCAGTTCCCGACTTAGAGATAAGCAGTGACAATGTGTGCAGTAATAAATGTACAGAGTTCCTCTGAAAAGTGGAGCCCACTGTCACTACACACTGTTGCCTGATGTATGTTGCATTTATGAGGGACACTGCTGAGCCCACACCCTCTCCACCAGCTCAACGTACCTCTGTTACCTCACTCCTAGTAACAGAATGGGGTATTAGCATGCACATATCACGGACCTCATGCGTGCACTTGTTAACTTCTTCCTGCCTTAACAATGCTGTTAGGTTAACACAGTGGTTCTCAACTCCAGTCCTCGGGACCCACTAACAGGCCAGGTTTGTAGGATAACTGAAATGCATCACAGGTGATATCATTTGCTGCTCAGTGATTGCAGCATTCTAGTCTGCATCTCCCAAGGCAATACTTAAAATCTGGCCTGTTGGTGGGTCCCGAGGACCGGAGTTGAGAACCACTGGGTTAACACAAGTTCGGTGCCAGTTGCTACAGGACACTGACCACTGGGGAAGGAGCCAGAACCAGAGGACCCATTCCCTGTCCAGGTACCATGCTTTACGACTGGCTGTGATGTACCTTGTGTTAGTTCTTGGTTAGCAATTGCAATACTTCTTTGCTAGATTTGCTGCTGGCTTTGGTTCATACCCCACATGTGCTTTACTGACCTTAGTTCTTTTGATACTCCAGGAACCATCATGCACCCCTTTCAATAACTTTAGACCAGGCTTAGATCAGCGGATGCAACTTTACTTAAATGTCTTGGCCACACAGTTCAACATGAACAATAACATTAAAATTACTCTATCTATCTCTACTTGACTGCCCAGGCATACCTCCAAAAGGTAGCAGTTCAATTTAGGCATTCTCCAAGTCCTGTCTAGTCTTTGGATCCCTGGTGCCTCCAAAGGGCTGCAAGGCACAGCAGTCCTCCTCCAATGCACTCACGGCATGTTCGGATAAGAGCCTGTCCCCCCAGACCTCAGCCTTCCCCCTCTTTATATCACAAGTCAGCAGTCTGGATCCAAAAAGCCCAGGAACAGCAGCATACAAGTTAATTCTTTCCCCCCAGCCTGGGTCAGCCACTAACTGAGCTAACATTTCCGTAGGCAACCTGCCTACATACCTATCACTATACTTCTGGCTAGGGATGGGCGAATGGTTAGGCTCGAGCATAAGTTCGGGCCGAACGTTCGCTGTTCTTTCGGTGAACAGCCGAACAAACGGGTCGTTCGACTGTCTGTCGGCACCCCTAACCGACCAAAATGCATTGCGGGACTGAAAAGTGCATTACAAGCCTTGATTGGCTGAAGCAGTGAAAGCTTCAGCCAATCAGGGCACAAAGCACTGTCAGAGTCATGATTGGACACTGTCATCATGATTTTATCCAATGATGGCTCATTCCCACTCCACAGTATATAAGTATTCGTTTACTGGCAGCCATTTTCAGTGTGATTTCGGCTGGAGAGAGATAGAACAGAGCTCTGTTCAGTGCTATTAGTTAGATAGTGTGCTATACTGTGCTATTGTGCTTCAATAGTCAGTGTAGAATATTAGTTTAGTGTCAGTCTAGGGATAGTGTGAGTGTAGTGAGGAGGACCATCCTTCAGCTTTGCATTATGTGCAGCTAGAGTAGGGACAGCTCAGATAGTTTCAGTGTAGTGTAGTGAGACCGTGTCATTCATACATACTTGAGTGTATATGTAGAGTAGGGACAGCTCAAATAGTCTCAGTGTAGTGTAGTGAGACAGTGTTACTAATCTTTACATTAGTGTATAGCTAGAGTAGGGACAGTTCAAATAGTGTCAGTGTACTGACAGTGGAACACTCGTATATTTGATTGCATTACTGCCAGTTTAACGCCATATAGTTCTGTGTGCGTTACTGCACGTTTAACGCCATTTACTTCTGTGTGCGTTACTGCCAGTTTAACACCATATATTTCTGTGTGCGTTGCTGCCAGTTTAACGCCATATAGTTTTGTGCCTTACTTCAAGTTTAACGGCATATAGTTTTGTGTGCGTTACTTCCAGTTTAACTCCATATAGTTCTGTGTGCGCGTTACTGCCAGTTTAACTCCATATAGTTTTATGTGCGTTACTGCAGTTTTAACGCCATATAGTTCTGTGTGCGTTATTGCCAGTTTAACACCATATAGTTTTGTGTGCGTTACTGCCAGTTTAACGCCATATAGTTCTGTGTGTGTTACTGCCAGTTTAACGCCATATAGTTTTGTGCGTTACTGCAAGTTTAGCTCCATATAGTTTTGTGTACGTTACTGCCAGTTTAATGCCATATAGTTCTGTGTGCATTACTGTCAGTTTAACGCCCTATAGTTTTGTGTGCGTTACTGCCAGTTTAACGCCATATAGTTCTGTGTGCGTTACTGCCAGTTTAACGCCATATAGTTCTGTGTGCGTTACTGCCAGTTTAACGACATATCGTTTTGCGTACGTTACTGCTACCTTAACGCCATATAGTTCTGTGTGCGCTACTGCCAGTTTAACGCCATATAGTTTTGTGCATCACTGTACGTTTGAAGCATTATATTTCAGCATATTATAGTGTATCCGTGGAGTGTGTCTGTGTAGTGTGAGTAATCAAATTAAAGTGCACCAAACACCACTTTACACTGATAAAAGTGCATCTACATACAGATTGTCACTTCTTTACATTTGCTAATAAGTACCGCCCCCTCCCTCCCAATAATGTCTGGGAGGACAACAAGGAGAGGCAGACATTCCCTTGGCACTGTAAGGGGGCCAGCAACAAATGTGTCCAAAGGCAAAGGTGGACGTGGTGGTCAGTCCTCAGGCAGGGCATCATTTCCTCTGTTTAGTGAGTTTGCCCGAGCTATCCAGCCACAGCATGCAGAGGAGGTGGTGGACTGGCTTACTAAACCTTCCTCATTCTCCTCATCCTCTATCATGCAAGCAGAGACAAGTGTGCACTCACCTGTACTTGCCAGAGTGGATAAACCTACCTCCTTGTCTACATCTATTCATGCCATAGCCCCAACATCAGCCATAGCCCCAACGTCAGCCACTTGCTCCTTCCACTTGCTCCTTAATGATGCCCAGCCATTACTGTATTCAGACGTTGGTTCTGAGGTTGAGGATGACAGGAACATGAGCCTAGAGGGGGGGGACACTGGTAGACAAATTGGCATTCATGTTCCCCCAGCCGAGTTGTCTCCAGTGGTAATGATGATGATGAAGATGGAAATGATGATGATGATGTCACTGATGCAACTTGGGTGCCAGAGCAGAGGCGGAAACTGAAGGTGAGGCGGCACAGCCCCAAGGAGGCCGACGTCAAGAAAGAGTAGAGAGCAGCCACCCTATTCCATCACATTCTGCAGCTGTTATCTCCCGGCCCACTTCCCAAAGCTGAGCTGTCTGGGCCTTTTTCAACACATCTGCAGCAGATCGCATTGTTGCTATCTGCAAACTGTGTCTCAGGCACATCAAACGTGGCAAAAACACTAGCCATTTGGGTACCACATGCTTAACAAGGCATTTAATGTCCAACCACTCAGCCCGTTGGCAAGAGTACCTAATAGCCACTCAAAAGGGGCACAAACTGTCCCTCTTCCTCCTCACCCACTTCAGTCTGCCCCTGCTATACCATGTCATTACCTCTCAGCAGCCTCCACTGACAGGGATGATGGTATAGCACAGGGTGTCCCAGGTCCTAGCAGCATATCTGCCAGCAGCACACCTCCAGCTGTAGATTGTAGCCGGCAAATTTCTCTGCCTCATCTGCTGCAGCGGAAAAAAAAAATACAGTCCCTGCCACCCACATGCCCAGCGTCTAAATGCAAGCTTGTCAAAGCTGTTGGCTCTCCAAATTCTGCCTTTCAGCCTGGTGGATTCTGCCCCCTTCCGTGAATTTGCACAATGTGCTGTACCACAATGGCAGGTTCCCAGTCGCTTCTACTTTTCACGTAAGGCTGTTCCATCTCTTTACCATCACATGGAAGGGAATGTTCTGGCATCTTTGGGCAAGGCAGACAGCCATAAAATCCACCTGTCACGTACCTGGTGGTGGAGTCTGACAGTGCTGTGGGCAACCTCTCTTGCGGCCCTGGTTTGGGAACCACTGGTAGAGTGGACAGGAAGTTCCGGAGCACAGGGGTGCACGAGGGCTGGAATGGACACAGGTGATGATGCGAGGATCCTCCAGAGGCTTGTGCAAGGCAGAAGGTTGGTCGTACAGGCCGGGTCAGTAACTGGCAGGCAGGTGCGGTACAGTTGGAGCAGGCATGCAGATAGTCGGGTACAGGCAGGGTCGTCAACAGGCGGGCAGCAGAAGTATAAAAGCATCAGGCAGAAGAGGGGTCGAAGGCAAGCTGAGGGTTGGTGCGGGCAGAGTTCAAGCAAGGTTAGGCAAGCCAGGTCACAGGTGCAGGAAGTCTCAGAAGTAACAGCTACGGAACACTCAGGGAACGCTGTAGATGGACAGCATCTGCTGCAGGGTGTTGTCAGCTTAAATAGACCGTTTGGTGCCATTGGCACGCTTGAACGCATACAGGCACGCGCAATGCGCACAGAGAGCCAGAAACAGTCAAAAACATCCATCTTCCTAACATTGCCCCCCCCAAGGGGCAGCCTCGGATTCCCAAACGGGCTCTCTTGGCTGGGTGTCTTCTCCAGAAGGACTTGATCAAGGCTTCCGCATGTAAATTCTCTTCTGGCTCCCAAGAGCTCTCTTCGGGCCCATAGTCCTTCCACTTAACCAGATACTGGATGCCGCCACCTTCTTCCTTCAGTCCAAGATGGATTCTACCTCAAATTCCTCCATCCCGTCAACCAGCACTGGTGCAGGTGGGCCTGTCTTCCAATCTGGAAAGGGGTCGGAGATCTTAGGCTTTAACAGGGACACATGGAAGACAGGATGGATACGAAAGGACTCAGGCAACTCCAGTTCATATGCCACCTCATTAATCTTCCTCTTGATAGGAAAAGGCCCCAAGAATCTTGGACCCAATTTCTTGGACGGGCATGCCAGTCTTAGATTGGCAGTAGATAGCCAGACTTGACTGCCCGGTTCCAGGTTCAATTCGTCTCTTTTTGTCGTAAATCTCCTTGTTGGCAGCCTGTGTTCTTGCCATTGTTTCCTATAAAAGTTTATTGTTGGAAGTGAAGAACTCCAATAAGTCAGCCACAGCTGGCACCGAACTCTCAGAACATGCATTAGACAAGAAGGCTGGGTAGAATCCATAGTTAGAGAAGAATGGTGACTGTTGAGTGGCAGAGGGGGCAGAGTTATTGTACACGAACTCAGCCAGCGGTAGGAGCGTAATCCAGTCATCCCGGGTGAACGAAGAAAAACAACGCAGGTATTGCTCTAGCGTTTGATATGGCCGTTCGTCTGGGGGTGATAGGCAGAAGACAAGGACGGCCCAATGTTCAGGGATTTGCATAGAGATCTCCAGAACTTGGAGGTATAATTGTACTCCACGGTCAGACACCACATCAGTCGGTATCCCGTGGAGCCTAACAATCTCCTTAATGAAAATTTTAGCAGTCTCTGCGGCAGAAGGTGTGCCCTTCCTGGACAATACGTGGGCCATCTTGGAGAACCTGTCCACCACCACGAAGATGGTGGAGAACCCTTCTGAAGGGGGTAGCTCCATGATAAAGTCCATGGATATGTGACTCCAAGGTCTCTCTGGGATGGACAGTGGCTTAAGGAGGCCCCAAGAGTCTTGCTTCCCTTACACCGGCTACAGGTGGTGCAAAACTGTTAGGAAATGGACGTTTTTTGCATCTGTGCACTGTTGGGCCTCTGCACGCCAATGGTGCCAGAATGGTCTATTTAAGCAGGCAATGCCCTGCAGCAGATGCTGTCCATCCTACATCATTACCTGTGCCTACAGCAGTGTGTTTTCCTGAAGTCTCCTGTTTCTGTGACCCAGTCTTGTCTCCTGTTCCTGTTGTCTTCTGCCTGCACTGACCCTGGCTTGCCTATGACCACTCTTCTGTCTCATCCCTGTGTACCTCACTGCCAGCCTGTTGACGACCCAGCCTGCACCTGACCACTCTCTTACCTGCCCCACTTGTACCGCACTGCCCGCCTGTTGCCAACCCGGACTGAACCACTACGCTATTTTCCAAGCAAGAGCTCCGGAGGAACCCTCCACGCTTGCACCACTACTCATCCAAGCCTTCGTGCCTCCCTGTACTCTCGAGCTGTCTGCACTACCAGGGGTTCCAGAATCAGAGTCGTAAGAGAGGTTGCCCCCTGCATAAGCCAGACTCCACCACCAGGTGTGTGACAAAGACTCCACATAAAGTTTGCAGTCCCCACTTGAGGCCACCAGAATGTATGTTGTAACAGTTTGGTTGTCTTGCGAACACCAAAGTGCCCAGTGAGCTGGTGGTCATGGCAGAGGTCTAGGACTGTGGCTCGTAAGTTCTCTGGCACAAAGATCCTGTGATTGTGCCAGAGTAACCCGTCTTTATGTAGGAACGGGGTTCCAGGAAGGGGGTTTGCCCCCTTGGTAGCTTGTCAAATCTGTGACAGCACATCTTCTTGTAGTAACAAGAAACTTCCGGATGGCAGGATGGTATCAGGCGATACTGGGGTTCCAGGTGCATTGAACATGCGCGAAAGGGAGTCCGGCTTAGTGTTCTTCGACCCAGGCCTGTAAGTGATGTGGAAGGTGAATCGAGTGAATAACAGTGCCCACCTGGCTTGTCGTGGTTTCAGTCTTTTGACAATCCTCAAATATTCCAGGTTTTTATGGTCTGTGTAAATGAGGACTGGATGTGCTGCTCCTTCCAACAGGTACCGCCATTCCTCTAATGCCGATTTAATGGCCAAAAGTTCACAATCACCCACATCGTAATTTTTCTCAGCAGATGACAGTTTGCGAGAAAAGAACGCTACCGGGTGCAGTATGGTTCTAGTACCTTGCCTCTGGGAGAGAATTGCCCCGACCGCTACCTCAGATGCATCGACCTCCAGAACATAAGAAAGAGCAGGGTCTGGGTGCTTCAGAATAGGCGCCGAGGTGAACAGATTCTTGAGCCTCACAAAAGCAGTTTTTGCCTCAGGAGTCCATTGGAACGGGGTACCCTGTTTGGTTAGCTGAGTGATGGGTGAGATTATGGAGGAGAACCCCCGGATGAATTTCCTAAAAAAGTTTGCGAATCCAACGAAACGCTGGATTCCCTTTTTATCGACGGGAGCTGGCCAGTCCAGGATGGCGGACACCTTTTTGGGGTTCATCTTGATACCTCCAATGGAAATGATGAGTCCCAGGAATTGTATGCTCTAAGGAAGAAGCTCTAAGGAAGAAGAAAAGATCAGAATATCGTCCAGGTAAGCAATGAAGAAGAGGTCGAGGAAGTCCCTGAAGATATCCTTAATAAAGTGCTGGAACGTGGCAGGAGCGTTGCATAGGCCGAACGGCATTACTAAATACTCATAAAGGCCGAAGCATGTGCAGAAGGCCGTCTTCCATTCATCGCCTTCCCTGATTCGTACCAGATTGTAAGCTCCACGGAGGTCTAGTTTGGTGAAGACGGCTGTCCGTTTCTGTCACCTACCTGGTGGTGGAGTCTGACAGTGCAGTGGGCAACCTCTCTTGCGGCCCTGGTTCGGGAACCCCTGGTAGATTGGACAGGAAGTTCCGGAGCACAGGGGGGGGGGGGCACGAGGGCTGGAATGGACACAGGTGATGATGTGAGGATCCTCCAGAGGCTCGTGCAAGGCAGAAGGTTGGTCATACAGGCCGGTCGGTAACTGGCGGGCAGATGCGGTACAGTTGGAGCAGGCAACCGGATAGTCGGGTACAGGCAGGGTCGTCAACAGGTGGGCAGCAGAAGTACAAAAGGATCAGGCAGAAGAGGGATCGAAGGCAAGCTGAGGGTCGGTGCGGGCAGAGTTCAAGCAAGATTAGGCAAGCCGGGTCACAGGTGCAGGAAGTCTCAGAAGTAACAGCTACGGAACACTCAGGGAATGCTATCGAACGGACAGCATCTGCTGCAGGGTGTTGTCAGCTTAAATAGACCGTTTGACGCCATTGGCATGCGCAATGCGCACAGAGAGCCAGAAACGGTCAGAAATATCCATCTTCCTAACACCACCTTACCGCTGACATGTGGTCCAGCAAGCATGGGCATGGATGATATATTTAGTTCACAGCACACTGGATAATGCTGTTTTCAACTTGGAAGGATGCAGGACAGGGCTCGGTGCTGCAGCTTGTTGTGCCCCCACATATCAATACAGCTGTTGGTGATGATGTCAGACCTGTGAGTTCTACCCCCTCTTCCTCCTCCTCCTTCGCCACCTCCATGCCCTCCTCTACAGAATTGTCCTATAAACATCAGGTACCCCCTAAGCGTTCAAAGAGCTATTCCATGAGTCAGGCTAAAAGGTGCCATGTAGTGCTTCAGCTGGTGTGTCTAGTGGACAGGAACCACACCGGAGCAGAGATTCTTGCAGGCTTGGAGGGAAAGGCCCAGAGGTGGTTCACACCACGCCAGCTGGAGAAAGGAATGGTGGTGTGCGATAATGGCTCAAACTTCCTGTCCGCCCTTAGACAGGGAAAGTTGACACATGTGCCATGCTGGCACATGTCCTCAATTTGGTGGTGCAGCGTTTCCTAAATACGTACCGAGGGTTGGAAGATGTGCTAAGCTGGCCAGAAGAGTCTGTAGCCTTTTCAGGCAGTCATACACAGCCAGTGATCGGTTGGCTGAAATTCAGCAGAAAAAATTCACCTGCCCATAAACCGCCTGATCTGTGACATGCCCACCAGGTAGAACTCCACTTTGGCAATGCTGCAGCAGTTATACATGCAGCAGAGGGCCGTCAATGAGTACCTGTGCGAATATAGGCTCAGGCCGCCTCTGCTTTTTTTCCCCACGCCAAGGATGCATGCGCTGTACTGTCACCATTTGGGGAGGTCACAAGGATGATGAGCCGTGACAGTGCATGCATCAGTGACACAATCCCTATTGTGTTCCTGCTGGAACAGACTCTGCGTGGCATTATGGACAGGGCACTGGAGGCAGAGCAGCAGGAGGAAGAGGACTTACTTTCCTCTCAAGGCCCAATTTATCCAGACACCATCATTCCTATGTCACAGAACACACAGGAGGAGAGGGAGGAAGATGAGGAGGAGGATTCTAGCACTTTCGCAGGCTTCGAAGAAGAGGAAGACATGCATCAATCTGTAAGCAATGGCTTTCCAAACCCAGGACCCTTGGGAGTAGTACGTGGCTGGGAGGAGGAGGTTCCAGATGCTGTCATCCTGAGTGATGTCAGGAAAGACGGGAGAACTCGTGTTCCCATAAGAAGCACGGTGCGCAGGCGTGTGCACGAACGAACAGACGGCATTAACTTTCATGTGCACGCGCGACCGGGAGGCGCGCATCCCCGTTCGTAACCGTTCTTGGCACCAAAGGAGCTATTTAAACCAGACAATGACATGGGATCAATGCCGTTTGGTCTACAAAGTTCCTGAGATTCCTGTTTATCTGCTGAACCCGTTCTTTTGATCTACCGGCTTGACCCTGACACCGCTGCTATCTGCCTGCCCTGACCCTTGGCTTTCCTTGATGATCCTTCTGCCTGCTCCTTGGTATCTCGCTGCCCGCCTGTTGCCGACCCGGCCTGTGTCCGACCATCCTTCTGCCTTGGTTCCTGATCCGCCTGCCTGCTGTCTGATCCAGTCTGCTTCCGGCCTTCTCATCCAGCATCACCTGCTTGGTCCAGCCGGACAGGGCTATTGTCAGCTGTTCCCTGGAGTTCCTCCTCTGCTCCAGCTAGCTGCATCTCCAGCCCTGCCTGTGACCACCCCACCTGTGTTCCAGTCAAGCACTCGTGCCATTCTGCACTCTTGAGCCTCCTGTTCACCATATCAGGGGTTCCTGAGTCAGGATTGTAAGAGAGGCTGTCCTCGGCAGTTGCAGACTCCACCACCAGGTACGTGACAGTACCAAACAGCCATGTCCGAGTCTGTGCCAGGACCCTCTCCCATGGATGAACTTTGCCGACATCTTGCTGGTCTTATGCAGGCTGTTAAAGACCTTCAAGACGGCTATCACCGCTTGGAAGAACATGTCCAAGAACTTTCCTCACCCCGCACCGGTCAGCCCGTTGCTTCCACCAGCACAGCTGCTTCACCGACTGTGGTTATGTTGCCTCCAAAGCCCAGAGTCCTGACACCTGACAAGTTTTCCAGAGAACGCAGCAAATTTCGCTCTTTCCGCAACACATGTGAACTGTATTTTGCATTGCAGCCCTGCACATTCTCCCTGGAAGCAACCAAGGTGGGATTCGTAATCTCTCTCTTAGAAGGGGAACCACAGTCCTGGGCTCACCGGCTCCTAGAACAAAAGGCAGCATCTCTGGGGGACCTGACATCCTTTTTTGAATCCATGTCCCATCTATACGAGGACCCGCACCAGTCCACAACAGCAGAGGCAGCATTGCATGCACTTCAGCAGGGGCGCAGAGTGGCAGAGGACTATGTATCAGAATTTAGACTTTGGAGTTCCGATACCAATTGGAACGACGCCGCTCTGTGTTACCAATTCCGCCTGGGCCTCTCGGAGCCCCTAAAAGATGAACTGGCACGAGTAGGGGTCCCTCAGACTTTAGACGCTCTGATTAAACTGTCTATTCAGATTGATCGACGTCTGAGGGAAGGAAGGTCTGAACGTCAGGCGGGTCCATCTCGCCCCACTTGGATGTTGCCTCGAGGTCCTGTTTTCTCCAGTCCAGCTTTGCCATGCCCAGCTGCTTCTCCACCTGACACCTCTGAACCCATGCAACTGGGCCTGCTCCGTCCTTCTGTTATGGCTGAGGAATGCCAGCGACGTTGGTTGAGCAACCTCTGCATGTACTGTGTTGCCCCGGGACATTATGTGAGGACCTGCCCTGCAAAGCTACATAAGTGTCTGACCGTTCCTGTGCCTGCTTGCTCCGACAACCCTGCTCAGATTTCTGTGCTTACCTCATTCCAGCTTCCGGACAGGAACATCCTGGTCCCCGTCATTATTGATTCTGGAGCCTGCAGCTGTTTCATAGACCTGTCCTTAGCCACCAAGCACCAGATTCCGCTTCAGCCTAAAGCCCGAGGAATGACTGTTCATCTAGCGGATGGGTCAACTATCAAATCGGGACTGGTCACCCATGAAACAGTACCACTGCCTGCCACCATCACCAGCACCCACCATGAACTCTTACGCCTTGACGCCATAGCATCCCCGTTGTTTCCAGACATTCTGGGTATGCCTTGGCTACAGGCGCACAATCCGCTCATCAATTGGGCCAAGGGGGAGATCCAATTTCAGTCGGCCTACTGTTCCCAGCATTGTTTGCAAGAAAACTCCAGTTCTCCTCCTACCTTGCTTTGCTTGGACTCTGATGTCGACTTAGAAACCCGCCAATCTGTGCCAGAAGTGTACCATGCTTTCGTGGACGTTTTCAGTAAGAAAGGGGCAGAGACCCTTCTGCCCCATCGGCCTTATGATTGTCTCATTGAACTTCTGCCAGGAACTGAAGTCCCGTTCAGGAGGATTTTTCCCCTATCTGAACTTGAACTGGGTGTTCTTAAAACTTATTTGGATGAGAGTTATAAGAGGGGATTTATTCACCCCTCCACATCACCAGCAGGTGCAGGCATTTTCTTTGTGGAAAAGAAGGATCATTCCTTACGGCCTTGCGTTGACTACAGAGAATTTAACAAGATCACAGTTAAAAACCGCTACCCTCTCCCATTGGTACCTGAACTATTCCAGAGACTTGGAACGGCAGTCATCTTTACCAAGCAGGATCTCCGAGGAGCATACAATCTTGTTCGCATCCGAGAGGGTGACGAATGGAAAACTGCCTTTCGCACCCGTTTTGGGCATTATGAGTACCTAGTAATGCCATTCGGACTCTGTAACGTACCTGCTACGTTCCAGAATTTTGTAAATGATATCTTCAGAGACTATCTTGATCTTTTTGTCATCATCTACCTGGACGATATCTTGATTTTTTCACCATCCTTGGAAGAACATCGTCAACATGTCTCACGTGTTCTGGAAAGTTTGAGACAATATGGACTTTACGCCAAGCCTGAAAAATGTACTTTTGGGCAGCAAAGCATTCAATTCTTGGGACTGATTATTTCTGTCAAGGGCATCAAGATGGACCCCCAGAAAGTTTCAGCCATCTTGGATTGGCCCACACCCAGCAACAAGAAGGGGATCCAATGTTTCATTGGATTCGCCAATTTCTATCGAAAATTCATCAGGGGATTATCTGCTATTATTTCGCCCATTACTCAGTTGACCAGGCAAGGCATCCGGTTCCATTGGTCCACAGAAGCACAGTCTGCTTTTGAAACCCTCAAGGGCCTGTTTACATCTGCACCCATCCTGAAGCATCCGGATCCGATCCTCCCATATGTCCTTGAGGTTGATGCATCTGAAACAGCGGTTGGGGCAGTACTCTCCCAGCGACAAGGCGCCAAAGCTCTGTTGCATCCAGTCGCCTTTTTCTCTCGCAAATTATCTGTACCTGAGAGGAATTATGACATTGGTGACCGGGAGCTACTGGCAATCAAGGCTGCATTGGAGGAATGGCAATACCTGTTGGAAGGAGCGGCGCATCCGATTCTGATCTATACGGATCACAAGAATCTGGAGTATTTAAGAACTGCAAAAAGACTAAATCCACGCCAGGCCAGATGGGCTCTGTGGGATCTAAGAATACGAAGCCAGACGCACTTTCACGTATGTTCAATGAGCTTGGGAATCCTCCTTCTGACTCCATTCTGCCCTCCGGGAATTTCTTCTTGCTCCAGGAAGATCTGTTGTCACAAATAAAACATCTTTCCGCTGAGTATGTTGCTCCTCCTGGAAACAATCTCCAGTTCAGAGAAGGATTATTGAGGCATGACAACAGGATCTTTGTACCTGAAGATGTGCGTAACGCGGTTTTGGGACTTTGCCACGATCATGAACTTGTGGGACACTTCGGTACCTACAAAACCGCTGAACTGCCCAAACGCACATTTTGGTGGCCACAAGTGGGGGATGATTGCAAACATTACATGGAGTCTTGTACCACTTGTGCTCAAAATAAGGGCAGCAAAAACAAGGCTTGGGGTCTATTGAGGCCACTGCCAGTTCCGGAAAGACCTTGGAAGATGATCTTGATGGACTTTATTGTCGAATTACCACCGTCGGAAGGATTTTCCTCCATTTTTATGGTGGTGGACAGACTGTCTAAAATGGCCCACTTTGTACCCATGAGGGGTATACCTTCTGCCCCTGAGACCGCTAAAGCTTTCATTAAGGAAATCGTGAGGCTCCATGGGATACCAGCCAACATTGTCTCCGACAGGGATGCAATTCACCTCCAGATTCTGGAAAGCTTTATGTGGGGCCTTAAAGATTGAACTTTAATTTTCTTCAGCCTATCACCCGCAGTCCAATGGGCAGACTGAAAGGACTAACCAAATTCTGGAACAGTACCTGAGATGTTTCTCGTCCTTTTCCCAAGATGACTGGGTGTCTTTACTACCTATGGCTGAATTTGCCTATAATAACTCCGCTCATTCTTCCATCAAACAGTCCCCGTTTTTTGCAAACTACAGGTTTCACCCGTCCTTCCTGTCCAGCTCCATCCCTGAAAGTACAGTCCCGGCTGTGCAAGAGACTATGGATTTTTTCAGCACCAACAACAAGCTGCTGCAGGAAATGATGTCAAAGTCCCAGGAATGTTATAAGAAAGTGTTTGACAGGAAAAGACGAAGTGAACTGAACTTGGAGCCAGGGGTATAAGTTTGGTTGTCAACTGCAAACTTGAAACTGGCGTGCCCATCAAAGAAATTGGGACCCAGGGCCATTCCCTGTGAACAAGAAGGTTAACAGTGTGGCTTATCAACTGGAATTACCAGACTCATTACGAATTCACCCAGTGTTTCACGTGTCTCTATTAAAGCCTGCAACTTCTAATCCCTTTCCGGGACGAAGCACTGGACCACCCGAACCTGTGATTGTTGATGGGGAAGAAGAATTCGAAGTTGAAACCATCTTGGACTGCAGGAGAAGGAGTAACCAGGTGCAATATCTCATTAAATGGAAAGGGTATGGTCCGGAAGAGAGCTCTTGGGAACCCAAGGCTAATATTCATGCTCCAAGGTTGATACAGACTTTCCAAAGATCTCACCCTGAAAGGCTTGCCCGATTGGGCATCCGGAGGCTGCCCATTGGGGGGGGGGGCAATGTCAGGAAAGACGGAGAATTTGTGTTCCCATAAGAAGAAACACGGTGCACAGGCGCGTGCACGAACGGACGGCACGAACGTTTGTGCGCACGCGCGACCGGGAGGCGTGCATCCCCGTTCGTAACCTTCCTTGGCGCCAAAGGGGCTATTTAAACCGGACAATGACATGGGATCAATGACGTTTGGTCTACAACGTTCCTGAGATTCCTGTTACCTGTTTATCTGCTGAACCCGTTCTTTTGATCTACCGGCTTGACCCTGACACCGCTGCTATCTGCCTGCCCTGACCCTTGGCTTTCCTTGACGATCCTTCTGCCTGCTCCTTGGTACCTCGCTGCCTGCCTGTTGCCGACCCGGCCTGTGTCCGACCATCCTTCTGCCTGCTCCTTGGTTCCTGATCCGCCTGCCTGCTGTCTGATCCAGTCTGCTTCCGGCCTTCTCATCCAGCATCACCTGCTTGGTCCAGCCGGACAGGGCTATTGTCAGCTGTTCCTCCTCTGCTCCAGCTAGCTGCATCTCCAGCCCTGCCTGTGACCACCGCACCTGTGTTCCAGTCAAGCACTCGTGCCATTCTGCACTCTTGAGCCTCCTGTTCACCATATCAGGGGTTCCTGAGTCAGGATTGTAAGAGAGGCTGTCCTCGTCAGTTGCAGACTCCACCACCAGGTACGTGACAGTGACCCCGAGGAGTCTGCTTCTCAAGCCTTGGCAAATTTGAGGTGCATGGGCAACCTCATGCTTCATAGCTTGCGAGAGGACCCAAGAATACGTGGCATAAAGGAGAATGATCCATACTGGTTGGCAGCCCTCCTTGACCAACGCTATAAGGGGAAGGTCTCAGAACTCATCCCACCCCCACAGAGAGTGCAAAGATAAAATCTCTTGAGGACACGTTAAAGAGGATTTTGTTGAATGTTTTTCCCGACTCCAGTAGGTTACAGTGTCACGGAAAACATAGTTTTGAGTCTTCTGTTGGTCAAGAGAGGAGTGTTGGAGAAGGCGTCCACCTAAGTGATGCATTTTGTAATTTTTTTTAGTCCGCACAGGGCTGTCAGCTTCCACATCCCATCGGCAGCGTCTGTATCACATGGTGGATGATTACCTCGGGGCCAAAACAGAGATGGACAGCTTTAAATTTGACGATCCACTGGCTTATTGGGTCATGAGAATAGACCACTGGCCAGAACTTGCCCAGTATGCTATTGAGTTGTTGGGCTGCCCTGCATTCAGAACGGGCATTCAGTGCTGCAGGAGGTTTCGTT
This sequence comes from Glandirana rugosa, assembly GCA_018402905.1. Taxonomy (NCBI): domain Eukaryota; kingdom Metazoa; phylum Chordata; class Amphibia; order Anura; family Ranidae; genus Glandirana; species Glandirana rugosa. The sequence continues at coordinate 319,350 of BLSH010219605.1, read as the reverse complement.
ACTGACCATAGAAAGCGTCTGTCCACAGACTCCGTGGACCGTTTGACTTTTCTAAAGATGAATCAGTCATGGATTTCCAGCTATGAAGCCCCTGATGCTGATGTCACTGATTCTTTTTTTTTTTGGGATGTGGAATCTCTGCAAGATTTCAAGGCTGCCTAGGTTTGAGGGTGTTCAATCATTTCATCTGGAAGAATGTTTTTAGTATTGGTTTCATGGGCACAATTAACATCCAAAGACCAATTTTTCAGGTGCATATCATTGCAATTTTTTTGCCTTCATCAAGAGCACCTCTATAGGGTTACAGTGGTAAGGCGCCACCAACACCCAAAGACCAATTTTTCTGCACCTGCTTGACAGACGCATATCATTGCAATTTATTTTTGCCTTCATCAAGAGCTGGTCATTTCTGTACAAGCAGTGAAAACCAGACTAGGGATTCAAAGTACAATAAAGTATCCCCTGCAGCATTTGCTGTTATCTTGCTATGATGAATTTATATAGTAGCTTTATCTTTGTGACATGTCTTATTTTTTTTTACACATTTGTGTATGTGTATATAGGTTTTAGAATCAATTTCACAATGACAGAAACTATTTTTAAATGATCATTATGTCAATGTGTCAATGAGTGATTTATTACAACATTGTCTTTTCTGCTTATTTCCAAATAACTGCTGAGTGCATTACAAATGTTCCACACTTTCTCCAGTTTCTTACTTTAGTATCAGTTCCCTAGAAATCTCTTGATAAAGATTTGTAAGATTTTGCAAGCTGATCACCTCATCTCCGTCCCACGTCCTATACTTCACCCGTACACTCTGTTTTATCAAACCTTACCATGCATTTCACCCTTTCCCAGACTCCTGCTCTGTCACTTCCAGTTTGATGGCTCATCCAGCAGTTCATGCAAAGGCCACCATGACACCAGTGGTGAGAGATCCTTGCTTTCTGGTGGAAATCAATTAAGAAGTAAAAGATGAATAGCTCTCTGTGAAGTGTTTAATAATAGGCCAGACTTTATTTCCACAAGGGGGACCAACTGCTAGAACAGCTGACGTGTTTGTAACAACTAGTTCTTATTCAAAGCTGTAAAATTGTTGATATGTGTTGTGTCAGGAGTTCTATAAGTTAGTGCTTTGATTTTCCAAAAAAATATGAAAAATTTGGCTTTATATTGGAACACTCCGCAAACTATTGACTGATCTCATGACCATTGCTCAAGGGACCCCCTAGAAACCTCTGGAGGAACCCTGCTTGAGAAACCCTGGTCTAGAGGGAGCCAAAAGCATTTAACCCTGGCAGTGGGAGGGCACCCCCTTATTTAGCTTAGGCCCTTTTCACATGGGCGTTCAGTAAAGATCTAGTTCTCAGTTTTTCAGATGGAACCAGACTGAGTCTCAATGTATGTCTATGAGTGGGTGGATGTAAGCGTATGATTATCCATTTACATTAGCCTACATCCGTGTCCATTCAGGTCTGTTTTTTTAAATGGAACAAGGCTGCATCCATTTCCATTTAGGCGCATCTGAATCAATGTAAATGGATGCCATTAGTTTACATTCATTCTGTTTATGTCCGGTTTTAGGCAAGAAACATTTTTTATTTATACTTTTGTCACCTCTGATTGGTCTCTGCAACAACTAAGCAAAAAACGGATGCAAAAAGGGATGTAGACTGATATAAACCGAATTTAACTGATATACACTGATGTAAACTGAACTGAAGTGCAAACTGAGGAAGGCCCCTTTCAGATGAGCAGACTCCGTCAAGCGGATGCACCTGCTCAGCGGGGAATCTGTCCGCTGATCCCCGTTGACTAGGCGGATGATGGGTCCCGCCCGCTCTTCTCTATGGGGCGGTCAGTTCGAACCGGATCACCTGTCCGTCTCTATCTGACTGTCATCCGATTCGCTAGGCGTATGGGGAAAGGATACCCATCCATCTGTTTTTGGCGGCCTGGATCAGATCGGATGCCGGCGGGTGTCAGCGGACACAGAGAAAGCTATGGGTGTTCTGATTGCATTTGAAAAACTGACAGGCGGACTTGATTAGCTCATCAGTGTCAAAGGGGCCATAAACTCAACTGAACTGAAGACGGATTTGCAAACCCATGTAAGCTAAATCTATTTTTTCTTTGAAAAAATATGACTGTATGGATGAAGCCTGCGTGAAAGCTACATAAAAGAAAAACTTCTGACAGATCCAGCAACTGGGTATAGATTGTAGAGCAAATATGTTTCTGATATCTGTGGTAACACACAAATCGTGCTATTACTGTTTAATACTCCATTTTATATAATTTCTAAAATGATATATTATAGCAGCTGAAAATCTTAAAACCCAACCCCAGCCAAAACGTGTTTCTTACTTTTACTTTAGGCCGATTGAAGAATGAACAGAACCTCTTCCAAGTTTTTTTTTGTGTTTAGATGTGCAGATAAGTGCAAACAGCCTTGTTCAGGATACACCTATGAACCCAGCTGTAAGAATTTGCTTGCCACTTAAATCCACTGTATGCACATAATCACCTGTGTGAAGAAGGCCTAAGCAATTTCAATACTAGATAAAAAAAAGTTTTGGCTGGATTTGGGCTTGAAGCCAGATAATGGCTCTGGATCTAGGGTGCCCAAGAAACAGCTATGCTCTGCCCTGGCTACAAAACATTGTCCTTCTAGTTTGGATGAACAGTGTGCTGTGCTTAGAAACGTCATACTTCAATCACTTACTCCCCTTTTGCATTTTCCCATAGGAAGATACTGTCAGCACACGGCAGATAAAAGAGGAACATGTCCTGCCACTTTTGTGCCGCTAGTGTGAAGCCAGACATCAATAAAATTGGCATCTCTATGCAACCTTTCCATTCGGCGCCTCAGATTGGAGGAGGAAACAGTGTTTTGTGTTATATCCTGTGCAAATGTTTATCTAACTTCTCCAACTTGCAATATGCCTTTTGTGTCACTGTGAGTTATATCTTTCACTGGAAGCAGATATATTTACAATGCAAGTTCAGAGGAATGCAGTCTAAATAGGTCTTTGGATGACAATCACGTCAAACATATGGTGGGAACGGAGAGTAATTCACAGAGCATGGAGTCAGTGACGTAATTATGAGCTTAGAATGTGTTTTATAGTCAAAAAAATTCTTTATATAAAAAGGTGATTACTCAGTGTATTTACTTGGTATGATTAGATCATCTCTTTTCTGCAAGTTCCAAGTAGTACAGTTCAGTGCATGAAAAGATGCTTGTCTGACAGTGAGTCCTCATAAGTCCCAATTGTCCATAATTGGGAATAGACTGAACAGGAAGGCTATATATCCCTAGTAAGGAAAATGTTAGGACATGGCTATCATTTTTAATGACCCATTAAGGCCTGTTGTACACTAGGTGCATGGCCCTGGTACATGGTGCTCCAGCATTTACTCATTGATGGAAGGCTCAGGTGCACCATCCAGCCAGGCTGCCAACAACCCATCAAACTCTATGAGATGCTGATATTGCACTTAGCAGTACTGGTGTTTAGGGCAGTATGAGCCCAGAGATGAATGCTTCAAATGCAAATTTCTTGCATTCTGGGCATTTATTCCTGTGTGCATACTGCCCTGCGCAGAAGTAACACTGAGTGCACAGCCCAGCCCTGTCTAGCAGTGTGCATGTAGGCTATAAGGGAAAAAAGAATAGTCGGGGTTCAGCCTTTTTTTTTTAAACATAGATATATACAATCTGTGCTTCAAAATCAAACATTTCATATATGACACAGAATTCCCTGCAAACTATAGGTTTTCTAAAGGGATAGCACAGCAGTACTTTCTCTTTCAGACTTGCTTTCTCTGATTAGAACCTCAAATCCATACAACGAAAGGGGGGTGAGTCAGTCCTTTGACTCATTTACTTGTGTAAAAATCACAGCTTGAGTGATTGAGCTCTATAAACAACCATTTTTTTTTTGACAACAGGGGGCAATGATAAACTGGAAATTGTAAGACTAAAGTTCTTCTTGCTGGAGAAGCTTTGGTGTCTCTGTGAAATGTTTACTTATTTTCCATATGTGCTATTCATTTTATTAATATTTTTTGTAATCTTATAATAGTGATACGGTTTTATATTTTTTACAATCAGGTTCACCAGACTGACAAATTTTCTGTTTAAAAAACAGTTAAAGTGATGCTAAATAGCATCCTTGTTCTCCAAGATTAAGTCATACACATCCACTACTTTATGGCCTTAATGTACCAGTTTGTTTGGAATGGACAGTGCAGGTTAGTTGTGGTCATATGCACTGCTCTATGCTCATTACAAATCCATTGGCCCATAGTTCCTAGACCATCTCAGGAGTAAGAAAGAGTGGCTACATTCCTACAAACAGTGGGACCATGGAGAATGAGCGCAACCACCCTCTAACAGGAAGTTCACAGCAGAAAATAATAGGAATTTGGAAGAGGCAGAGTAGGAGTTTAGTGTCAGTGTCACTTTATAATGACCGTAAAGGGTATTTCTTTAGTCATTAAAGTAAAAACATGTCATACTTACTTGCTCTCTGCAATGTTATGGAAAATATTGGCCCCTTACCTCCTCTTTTGAAGTTCCCCGCTGGAGCTGTCCACTCCTCCTCCTCACTCCTTCCTCACAGGATTTGCCTATGGCTCACACTGATTCCTGTTTAACCTGTGAGAAGAGGAAGAGAAGAAAGCGGGACTGCAGAAGGACTCAGTGCTGGACACAGGTAAGTGTTTAGTGACAGGGAATGGGAAATCAACCTCTTGCCACCTGCGCTATAGCCGAAAGACAGCTACAGCGCGGGCCTAAATTGCCGGGAGGGTGTCCATGTACGTCCATGCCATACATGTGATGCCTCAGCGAGGCCCGCATGGCACACTCTGTGATCAGCAAGTCCATGAGACTCGGCTGATCACCGATTGGAGTAAGGGGCCAATCCCTGCCAACGCAAGGAGAAAAAAAAAAAAGCAGATTACCATCTGCACCCACTGCTGCTAAGCAATGCCCACCAGTGCCACTACCAGTGCCACCTAACAGTGCATATCAGCACTGCTAAGCAGTGCCCACCCGTGCCACCTACCAGTGCCCATCAGTGCCTCATCATCAGTGCCACCTATCAGTGCCATCTATCAGTGCTGCCAATAAGTGCCCTTCAGTGCTGCCTATCAGTGCCCATCAGTGCTACCTATCAGTGCAGCTTCATCAGTGCCCACCAGTGCCACCTATCAGTGCCCATCAGCAAACATCAATGAAGGAGAAAAAATACCTGCAAAATTTTATAACAAAACTATGAAAACTGTTCCAAAATGTTCTTGTTTATTTAGCAAAAATTAAAAAAGCCAGTGATGATTAAATACCACCAAAAGAAAGCTCTTTCTGTCTAAAGGCAGTGAAAGTGTTGTATATTGAAGTGGTTAAGCAAAAGCATTGTGCATCATATGAAGCACAGCCTGCATATGAAATAGGCAAATGTGGTTTGTACAAATATTTTTATTTTAATTTATTATTACAACCATAAATTAGAATGAATATAAAACATTCATATGCACTGTGTATCTTGAATCTTTAAAAAGACTACAAATTTCCTTCAAAAATTTACAAGGTTAAAAAAATGTTCCATAAAGGAAGTGGTTGCTGGAACAGCTAGGTCAACTAGATTAACCTCGCTTTAACTATGTGAGTATTTTGATATCCATTGGTTAAAATCAGCAGGAAATCTGAAAACAGTAATAAAAAACAAAAAAAAAAGCCCAGACCGATAACAAAAGCCACAGCCATCTAATCAAAGCCATAGATGCCAGATGTAGATGTAGATATAAATACTTATACTTCTTGGAAATAAAATCCAATGGCCATACATGTAACACGTGAAATGCTTTTAGCAAAAAGTACAAGCTGAGCATGTTTTATGAATGTGGTACTTGGTCTTGCTCAAAAGTCGACTTGAACTGTGATTATAGCTATAAAACTAAGCTCACTGCAGATACAACGTGAAACATGGTGCCAGACAGTACATTCAAGTATAATAAAGGGAAAACTTTCTTTAGTTTTGGACAGACTGGAGAGGGATTAGAACACCGGTCAGGTTTTTATTGCCGTCGGTGCCCCAGGAGAGTTACCATCTTTCTTTGCCATGTTTTTTTCTATTATCAAAAGTAAAAGAAAATTCTACATTTTGGGTGGTCTCCAGCACAGTAACAGAGGGGAAAGCTTCTAATGGGGACACTAGCTCTGGTGACCTTGATGACAACCAGGGATTCCCTTATTTTGGAGGGATTTCCTCTCACTTACTGTTTCCTCTGCAATTCTCCTGATAGTGAGCCTTCTGGCCAAAAAGGAACAGAATGTGGACGGTAGTAGGGTCTGTTCTCAGCCCTGACCAATGGCTCACTATCAGAATGATTGCAAAAGAAATGGAAATCACCAAGTCAATTGTTCGTGAAATTGTGACTTAGTATTTGAACATGAGAAAGGACACAATTTTGGTAGTGTGGATAACGTCCAAAGAACCCCATGCCACTTGAAGACTTCCAGGAATGCTACGAAGAATGGAAAAATCGCTGGGAGTGTTGTGTACACTCACAAGGTGCATACTTTGAAGGAGACAATGTTCAACTTTAACATTTTTCAATAAAAGAATTTTTAAAATATAATTTTCATTACTTTATGGATACACCTCATATCTTTCTGCATTGATGGTGCCTTTCCAGATTTGCAAGCTGCCCATTCTATACTAAAGCACCCCTATATCAACAGAGGTTTGCAGGCTTTTGAACTGAGTGCTGGTCTATGTGATCTTACAGCTCTGACTTCCCTGTATAAAGGAGTGCTCAACAAAGGCTGTGAATTTTGGGAGCTGTGACACCACCTATAGGCTCCAATGGCCCAGTCAGCATCAGGCTTTTTGTCCACTTTTTATACGTAACTCAAGTATGTCCATCAGCATACAATACCTTTGAGCATGCTGCCTGGTAAGTGATATTAAGACTTTTGTAAAAAAAATGAATTGACTTTTATGGCACAGACTTTTCTGATGCGACTTGAGTCCCACCGCAATGCATAACAATGGAAAATCACATTGTTTTTAGTGGCGTTTGTTCACATCAAGCATCCCAGCATAAAGCGATTTTGGAAAAAGGTTCCTGCACTACTTTGGTCCAATTCCGGCTTAATTTTGGCCCCATAGACCTCAGTGGAAATGCACAGAAATTATGTGTACATGTGATTCTGGTGCGATTTGCAAAGTTTTTCCATTTTTTTAACCCTTAGTTCACCTGCCAGCTAAATCCTTGATCCCTCAAACGAGTAGCAGTAGTAGGCAACCCAAGGCATAAAATGTCAAACAGCTTACACTATATAACCGCACCTGAAATTGCATCTTACTAGGGTGAACCAGACCTTATAGAACTTTACACTCACCAACTGTATAATAAGAAGTATATATTTTATTAGTACAAAAACCATCACTGTAGTACAAATGCAATATCCTAAAACAGTATATAAAACACATTATTAGCTTTATTTTATCCTGACCAAAAATGGGGTATCCCATCAAATAATAGACATCTTGCAATGTGACTGTAAACCTAGCAATAGAAAATCTTGTTAAAAAGTTATTTTCATTTGTCATCCTGCATGCTGGAAATTTATTAGGCCGCTTGGACATGGGTGTCTGAGCCTGTGCAGTGTAAGGCTCCATGCGCATTGGGTGTTTGTCCAACTCTTTTAAATGCCAGGAGAAAGGCAGCATCAAAAACACGCCTAAAGCCGTGTTTTTGCAAATGTATTTAGGATCATCAAGTGCTTGGGCGTTCATTAGATTGGCCAGCATGTAGGTACATCAGGCACATTTTCTCCAAAAATGCTGCTTCTGAATGCCCTGGCAGTGTTTTTTTTTTTCCTACCTCTAAACTGCTGTAAGGCTGCTTTCACACTGGGGCGGTGCCGGCACTTGTGGTAAAGGGGAGCTCATTTTAGTGGTGCTTTACCGCTGTTATAGCAGCGCTTTGGCGCTGCTTTTAGGGCGGTAGCAGGGTGCTTTTAACTCCCAAGAAGGGGTTAAAAAGAGGTTAAAAGTGCCCATGATCCGGAACGCTTTTTAGGCACTTCGGAAGTGTTGCCCATTCATTCTAATAGGCAAGGGCGGTTTGGGAGCGGAGCGTCTAACGTCCCGCAAGCGCACTGCCCCAGTGTGAAAGCACTTGGGCTTTCACAATGGGGTGGATTGGGAGGCAGTATTCAGGCACTTTACAGGCACTAAGAAATGGCCCTTTGCTACAATGTAAAGTAGTGAGTGTACAGCTTGTATAAGTAATACACTCAAAATAACTCAACACACAGCCATTAATGTCTAAACAGCCAAATATTAGATCATTCCTGCGCTCAAGGAGAGGAGGCTTCTCCACAGTGGTGAACAGGGGGTATCTGCTTGTGTGAACACCAGGTAATGCGCCACCGTGCTGTGCTGCCTCTTGATGGACTGGGGAAGTCCAGACACACTAGAAGAACAAGAAAGCACACAAGGGCGCACTGGCCTAGCGCATTATCAGTAAAAAAAGGTCTTAGGCTCTGAGGTAGAGGCTGTAACCTCGAAACACGTTAGCCAGCCTGTCTATGACACCAGAAGTATACAGTGGATTGCATGCGTAGCTGTTTAGTGCTCAAAATGCCTGTTATCTAAACTTGTTTGTGAGTATGTTTTTATGATCTTTTAATACTTTTTTTTACTGAGGATAATGCGCTAGGCCAGTGCGCCCTTGTTCTTATATTAATGTCTAAACCGCTGGCAACAAAAGTGAGTACACCCCTAAGTGAAAATATCCAAATTGGGCTCAATTAGCCATTTTCCCTCCCTGGTGTCATGTGACTCATTGGTTAAATTCAGTGCTATCGCTCACTCTCTCATACTGGTCACTGGAAGTTCAACATGGCACCTCATGGCAAAGAACTCTCTGGGGATCTAAAAAAAAAAAAGAATTGCTGCTCTATATAAAGATGGCCTAGGCTATAAAAAGTTTGTCAAGCCCCTGAAACTGAGTTGCAGCACGGTGGCCAAGACCATACAAAGGTTTAACAGGACAGGTTCCACTCAGAACTGGCCTCGCCATGGTCGACCAAAGAAGTTGAGTGCACATGCTCAGCATCATATCCAGAGGTTGTCTTTGCGAAATAGACGTACAAGTGCTGCCAGCATTGTTGCAGAGGTTGAAGGGGTGGGGGGGGTCAGCCTGTCAGTGCTCAGACCATACGCCGCAAACTGCATCACATTTGTCTGCAAGGCTGTCGTCCCAGAAGGAAGCCTCTTCTAAAGATGATGCACAAGAAAGCCCACAAACGGTTTGCTGAAGACAAGTACACTAAGGACATGGATTACTGAAATCATGTCCTGTGGTCTGATGAGACCAAGATAAACTTATTTGGTTCAGATGGTGTCAAGCTGGTGTGGGGCAACCAGGTGAGGAGTACAAAGACAAGTGTGTCCTGCCTACAGTCAAGCATGGTGGTGGGAGTGTCATGGTTTAGGGCTGCATGAGTGCTGCCCGCACTGGGGAGCTATAGTTCATTGAGGGAACCATGAATGCCAACATGTACTGTGACATACTGAAGCAGAGCATGATCCCCTCCCTTCAGAGACTGAGTGGCAGGGCAGTATTCCAACATGATAATGACCTCCAAGATGACCACTGCCTTGCTAAAGAAGCTGATGGTAAAGGTGATGGACTGGCCAAGCATGTCTCCAGACCTAAACCCTACTGAGCATCTGTAGGACATCCTCAAATGGAAGGCGGAGGCAAGCAAGGTTTCTAACATCCACCAGCTTCGTGATGCCGCCATGGAGGAGTGGAAGAGGACTCCAGTGGCAACCTGTGAAGCTCTGGTGAACTCCATGCCCAAGAGGGTTAAGGCAGCACTGGAAAAGAATGGTGGCCACACAAAATATTGACACTTTGGGTCCAAGTTGGACATTTTTCACTTAGGGGTGTTCTCACTTTTGTTGCCAGCGGTTTAGGCATAAACCACTTCAGCCCTGGAAAGATTTCCCACTTTAGGACCAGAGCACTTATTGCGATTCGGCACTGCGTCGCTTTAACTGACAATTGCACGGTCATGTGACGTTGTACCCAAACTAAATTTGCGTCCTTTTTTTCACACAAATAGAGCTTTCTTTTGGTGGTATTTGATCGCTTCTGCGTCATTTCTGATCACCGCTATAAACAAAAAAACAGTGACAATTTTGCAAAAAAAAACAAAAAAAAAAAAACAATATTTCTTACTTTTTGCTAAAATACAAATCCAAAAAAAATATGTAAAAAAACAGGCTATAAAAAGATTGCCAAGACCCTGAAACTGAGCTACAGCATGGTGGCCAAGACCATACAGTGATTTAACAGGACAGGTTCCACTTAGAACAGGCCTCGCCATGGTCGACCAAAGAGGTTGAGTCCACGTGCTCAGCGTCATATCCAGAGGTTGCTCAGACCATGCGCCGCACACTGCTTCAAATTGGTCTGCATGGCTGTTGTCCCAAAAGGAAGCCTCTTCTAAAGATGATGCACAAGAAAGCCGGCAAATTGTTTGCTGAAGACAAGCAGACTAAGGACATGGATTACTGAAACCATGTCCTGTGGTCTGATGAGACCAAGATAAATGTATTTTGTTCAGATGGTGTCAAGCGTGTGTGGTAGCAACCAGGTGAGGAATACAAAGACAAGTGTGTCTTGCCTACAGTCAAGCATGGTGGTGGGAGTGTTATAGTCTGGGGCTGCACGAGTGCTGCTGGCACTGGGGAGCTACAGTTCATTGAGGGAACCATGAATGCCAACATGTACTGTGACATACTGAAGCAGAGCATGATCCCCCTCCCTTTGGAGACAATATTTCAACATGATAATGACCCCAAACACACTTCCAAGACGACCACTGCCTTGCTAAAGAAGCTGAGGGTAAAGGTGATGGACTGGGCAAGCATGTCTCTAGACCTAAACCCTATTTAGCATCTGTGGGGCATCCTCAATCAGAAAGGTGAAGGAGCGCAAGGTCTCTAACATCCACAAGCTCTGTAATATCTTCATGGAGGAGAAGAAGAGGACTCCAGTGGCAACCTGTAAAGCTTTGGTGGACTCCATGCCCAAGAGGGTTAAGGCAGTGCTGGAAAATATTGGTGGCCACACAAAAAATTGACACTTTGGACCCAATTTGGACATTTTCACTTAGGTATGTACTTTTGTTGTCAGAGGTTTAGACTTTAATAGCTGTGTGTTTAGTTATTTTGAGGGGACAGCAAATTTACACTGTTATACAAACTGTACACTCACTACTTTACATTGTAGCAAAGTGTAATTTCTTCAGTGTTCTCACATGAAAAGATATAATAAAATATTGACAAAAATGTAAGGGGTGTACTCACTTTTGTGAGATAGGGGTTTATTTACTAAAGCTAGAGAGGGCAAAATTAGTCACAATTCTGCAGAGGAACCAATCAGCTTCCAGGTTTTATTGGTAAAGCTTAATTAAACAAGCTGAGGTTAGAAGCTGATTGGTTTATCTGCAGAACTGCGATAATTTTTCCCTCTCTAACTTTAGTAAATAAACCCCATACTGTATATATCTATATACAGTGCATTTAGGGGTGTAAAATATATAGTAAACTTCAGGCGGTGTAATATATATACACACACAGTCTAGTATATATCTATATACAGTGCATTCAGTGTTGGCTATATATACAGTGCATTTAAAAGGTGTACAGCAGGGATATGCAATTAGTGGACCCCCAGCTGTTGCAAAACTACAAATCCCATCATGCCTCTGGGTGTCTTGCTTGTTGCTGTCAGAGTCTTGCTATGCCTCATGGGACTTGTAGTTCTGAAACATCTGGGAGGTCTGCTAATTGCATATCCCTGGTGTGCAGTATATAATACAATGTAGTGCGGTGTTCCAAAAAACAAATCCCCATCATGTCTGGAAGGTCACCAAGGAGAGGCAGATGCTCACGGGCCACTAAAAGAGGGCAAGCAGCCTATGTGTCTATAGTAAAAAGTGGTGGTGGTGGACAGTGCATCCTCTGCAGGCAGGTCATGCTTGTCCTTTTTTCCTGCCGCTAGCTGTGTTATTCAGCCACAACATGCAGAAGAGTTAGTGGAGTGGATAACTAAGCCATCCTTATCTTCCTCATCCTCTGTCACCCAGGCTCATACTAGTTTGCTATCCAATGCAGCTGTCAAATTGGCTTATTCCACCAGATACTTTTCCACAGTTACTCCTTCCGTAGCCCCCCCCCCATCATGCACAGATGAGTCACCAGAATTATTCGACCATAGTGTCGGTTACACGCTGATGGAGGATGTGCAGCAATTTGAAGGCTCTGATGTTGGTTCCCAGGTTGAGGAAGGGAGTAACGTGACCCTAGAGAGAGGGGGTGCCATAGAAGGACAAGAAACTAGCAGTCATATTCCCCCAGCTGCAGCATACTGCCAAGTTTGCTCTAGTGATGAGGAGGGAGGGGATGATGAGGACACTGACTGTACTTGGGTGCCTGAGAGAAGAGAGGAGGAAAGTGAGGAGGAGGAGGCACAACTCCAATGAGGCAGGATGTCCTCCAGGGGCCAGCTTACGGGCAGCCACCCTATTTCATCACACCACAGAACTCCACAGGTGCAGGGGACCTGCTGACTCCCCTTTGACTTCCAAAAGTTCATTGGTGTGGGCTTTTTTCAACACATGTGCAGTAGATTGCACAGTTGCTGTTTGCAATCTATGTCTGAAGTGGATGAAGCGCGGGCAGAACAGCAGCCTCTTTGGCACCACTGTCTTAACAAGGCATATGACGACCTGCCATGCAGTCCGTTGGCAACAGCACTTGAAAGACCCACATCATAAAACAAGGCAGACTTCTTTGTCCTTGCTCTTCACCTGGGATCACAAACCCTACTATACCTCCAATCCTCTCAAAAACCTGCAGAGGAATTAAGGTATAGCAATGGGCGCCACAAGTACTTTGCAGCCAATCTGCTAGCAGTACGCCACCAGTTGAATTCAGCAAGCAAATTTCCCTACCCCAGTTGCTGAACCATAAAAAATACTATCCCAGCCATCCACATTCTCAGCATCTAAATGCTAGCTTGGCCAAATTGCTAGCACTACAACTGCTGCCGTTTGAGCTGGTAGACTCTGCCCCCTTTTGTGAATACGTGGAATGTGCTGTACCACAGTGGCAGGTTCCAAAAATACATTTCTTTTCATGTAAGGCCATTCCAGCTCTCTACCATCATGTGGAAGGCAATGTTTTAGCCTCGTTGGACAGGGCGGTCAGCAGCAAGGTCCACATTACCGCTGACTCATGGTCCAGCAGGCATTGTGAGGGACATTGCCTTTCCTTCACGTCGTACTGGGTAACTCTGCTGGCAGCTGGGAAGGATGCAGGACAGGGTTCAGTGTTGGAGATAATTCCGCCACCATGCCTCCAAAAGCTGTTGTTGATTCTGCCACATCCGCCTCTTCCACCCCCTCCTCTTCTTCCTCTGTGGCTCTGATTTAAAGCACCTGTGCAAGATAAAGGAAAACCTGCAAATATGGCCTGTTGGGGGTACTTGAGGACAGGGTTGAGAACAACTGGTCTAGGGGACACGAGCCACACTGGGTCAGAGACTCTGTCAGCTCTGTGGGGGCAGGCTCAGAGGTGGTTGACGCCATGGCAGTATAAGCCAGGAATGGTTGTATGCGACAATGGCACCAACCTTCTCTCTGCCCTGCGACAGGGGCACTTGACACATGTCCCATGTTTGGCACACTTCCTGAATTTGGTGGCGCAGCATTTCTTGACCAGGTACCCAGGCTTACCAGATATTCTCAGGCAGGCAAGAAAAGTCTGTGGTCATACAATGCCAGTGCTTGGCTGGCTGACATTCAGCGGGAATTCAACCTGCCTACCAATCTACTCATTTGTGACATGCCCACCAGGTGAAACTCAACATTGGCAATGCTGCAAAGACTGCACACACAGCAGAGGGCCATAAATGAGTACCTGTGGGAGTATGACACCAGGACGTGCTCAGGGGAGCTTGGCTTCTTTTCGTCACCCCAGTGGCTGCTGATCAAGGATGCATGCACTGTCCTGTCACCATTTGAGGAGGCCACAAGGATGGCGAGCAGTGACAACGCATGCATCAGTGACATTGTCCCTCTAGTCTTACTGCTGGAGCACACGCTTCGTGGAATTATGGACAGGGCACTTGAGGCAGAACAGCGGAAGGAAGAGGAGGACTTCCTTAAGGCCCCCTTTATGCAGACAGCATCCCTGCAGGGCAGCCAAACACACAGGAAGAAGAGGAGGAGGATTGTGTCAGCATGGATGTAGAGGATAACACGCAGCGGTCTTCAAGGAATGGTTTTCAGTCCCCACAATCCCAAGGAGTTTTACGTGGCTGGGAGGAAGTAGTTCCAGACAATGTCATTCTCAGTGACCCAGAGGACTCTCATGCCTCCTCAAACTTATGCTGAATGGGTTCCCTGATTCTGCAAAGCCTGCAAAAAGACCCAAGGGTTTGTGGTATCAAGGAGAGTCTGTGGTATCAAGGAGAGGGATCATTACTGGATGGCAACCCTTCTTGATCCACATTACAAGGGTAAAGTTGCAGACCTCATCCTGCCTTCTCAGAGGGAGCAGATGATAAAAAATCTTCAGGATACCTTGAAGAAAAGTTTGTGCAATGCCTTTCCAGACCCTGGGAGGTTACCATTTCCTGGTGCTGGACAACGTGTTTCTGAGGCTTCGTTCGGTCAGGGGAACAGCGGTGGAGAAGGTGGCCAGCTGACCGATGCCTTTAAACAATTCTTCAGTCCTCAACACCCAGGGCTGATAGATTCAAGCAAACATTGTCAGTGTCTGCATTATATGAGCAGGAATATCTTGGGGCACGAGCAGACTTGGAGACCTTTCCAACTGAGCATCCACTGAGTAACTGGGTCTTGAGGGTGGACCACTGGCCGAAACTTGCTCAATATACAATCGAGCTACTGGCCTGTCCTGCATCCAGTGTGCTTCCTGAACAGACTGCTGTTGGGTTTGTAACGGATCAAAGAGTGCGACTGTTCACAGACTCGGTTGATAGGCTCACATTTATAAAAATGAATCAGTCCTGGATCAGCAGCTATCAAGCCCTTGATGCTGATGCAACTGATTGAATTTGCTAGGGATCTGGGATCCCTTAAAGACTGCCTATATATTCATCATGAATCCTGATGATGATAGCTTCCAACAATATTTTGAGTTTAGGGCAACACCAACACCCAAGGCCCAATTTTTATGCACCTGTTTGCCTGGGGCATGTCATGACAATTTTTTAAAAAAAAATTACAACAGCGGGTCCCGTTCCTGCACCCAACAAGAGTAATTATGATGGGTTATAGTGTTCTGGCACTGCCAACACCCAAGGCCCAATTTTTCTGCACCTGTTTGCCTGGGGCATGTCAGGACAATTTTTTAAATAAATTACAACAGCAGGGCCCATTTCCGCACCCAACAAGAGTAATTGTGAGGGGTTACAGTGTTCTGGCACCACCAACACCCAAAGCCCAATTTTTCTGCACCTGTTTGCCTGGATCATGTCATGACAATTTTTAAAATAAATGACAAAAACAGGGTCCGTTCCTGCGCCCAACAAGAGTAACTGTGAGGGGTTACAGTGTTCTGCCACCACCAACAACCATCAAGGTCCAATTTTTCTGCACCTTTTTGACTGGGGCATGTCATTACAATTTTGTAGAGGCCAGTTCCCATAGTATATGTAATACAATTCATACTATATGGTGCAGTCAGTGTAGTATATATAACACGGTGTATTGAAGTGGTTAGGGGAACCCTATGATATAATTAGGAAAAAAATGGCATGGGGTCCCCTCCCAAAATCCATACCAGGCTCTGGTATGGATTTTAAGGGAACCCTGCGCCAAAATTTAAAAAATAATTGTGTAGGGGTCCCCCCAAAGTCTGGTATGGATTTTAAGGGGAACCCCGCACCAACATTTTTTTTAAAAATGACGTGGGGGTCCCCCCAAAATCCATACCAGACCCTTATCCAAGCATGCAGACTGGCAGGGCAGGAGGGGGGGTGAGCGAGCGCCCCCCCTCCGAACCATACCAGGCCACTCGCCCTCAACATGGGGAGAGTGCTTTTGGTCCCCCGGAGCACCTTGTCCCCATGTTGATAGGGAGAAGGGCCTCATTCCCACAACCCTTGCCGGTGGTTGTGGGGGTCTTATCGGAATCTGGAAGCCCCCCTTTAATAAGGGACCCCCAGATCCCGGGCCCCCCCCCCATGTGAATGAGTATGGGGTACATTGTACCCCTACCCATTCACCAAAAAAGGAGTGTAGTAGTATTACAAAAAACAGTAGACAGTTTTTGACAAGTCCTTTATTAAAAATGTCTTCTTCTTTCTTCCTCTGATCATCTTCACTGCTTCTTGTTCAAGTCTTCTGCTTCTTCTTTTGGTCTTCCTCCGCTTCTTCCTTCCTCTTGTCGTCGTCTTCTTCTTTCTACGCCGCCGCAGCTGTGCCATCCAGAGGCGACTCCCAGAATGTGCGGTCTTCAGTTTGACAGTTATTTTGTAGCTAAGGGCGGGGCCACCCAGTGACATAAATGAGTGAACCCGCCACCGAACTCACGTACATCAGAGGGGGCGGGGTCACCCGTTTAGGTTACTGGGTGGCCCCGCCCTTACCTATAAAATAACTGTCAAACTGAAAACCGGCCATTCTGGGAGTCGCCTCTGGACGGCAAGGCAACAGCAGTAGCGGCGGAGAAAGAAGACAATGACAAGAGGAAGGAAGAAGCGGAGGAAGACCAAAAGAAGAAGCAGAAGACCAGAACATGAAGCGGGGAAGAAGATGGAGGAAGAAAGAAGACAACATTTTTAATAAAGGACTTGTCAAAAATGGTCTACTGTTTTTTGTAACACTACTACACTCCTTTTTTAGTAAATGGGTAGGGGTACAATGTACCCCATACTTATTCACATAAGGGAAGTCAGGATCTGGGGGCCCCCTTATTAAAGAGGGCTTCCAGATTCCAATAAGCCCCGCTCACAGACCCCCACAACCATTGGCAAGAGTTGTGGGGATGAGGCCCTTCTCCACATCAACATGGGGACAAGGTGCTTTGGGGGAACCCCAAAGCACCCTCCCCATGATGAGGGCATATGGCCTGGTACAGTTCAGAGGGGGAGGGGTGCTTGCTCCCCCCCTCCTGCATGCTCAGATAAGGGTCTGGTATGGATTTTGGGGGGACCCCAATGCAATTTCTTTCTAAAAAATTGGCGAGGGGTTCCCCTTAAAATCCATACCAGACCTGAAGGGCCTGGTATGGACTTAAGGGGGGGGGGGGGGCCCCACTCATTTTTTTTAAAACATTTTGGCGCAATGTTCCCCTTAAAATCCATACCAGACCTGAAGGGCCTGGAACGGACTTTGGGGGGGCCCACACAATTTTTTTTAAATTTTGGCAGGGGGTTCCTCTTAAAATCCGCAAGCGATTTTAAATTTCAAATTTACTTTTACAAATGTCATTTTGCGGTGGCACTGTTCTAAACATCATACAGATGCACCACTATACAAGCTGACTAAGGGACCCCCCCAGACACGGTATTTAAAGGATAATTTCTTCTTTATTTTTTCACTTTAATCATTATTAAAATCACTGCTCCTGAAAAAACAATTGATTTAAAAACTTTTACCCATTGATACATGTCCCCTAGGGCAGGACCTGGGCCCCCATACACTTTTTATGGCAATAACTTGCATATAAGCCTTTAAAGTTAGCACTTTTGATTTTTCATGGTCGAGTCCCATTCATTTTAATAGGGTTCACACAAATTTTTTGGCTGTTTGCAAGTTCTGGTGCGAACCGAATCGCGGGGTGTTTGGCCCATCCCTAATTTTAACCATAGATGCATGTTAGTGCAGAAATACTTAGAAATAAGTAAATAAAATTGTTGGTGCCCTCTGACCCTGCATGTTCAGAGGGAAACTGCACTTCCTCTATTTTTTTTTTTTAACAGCAAAGGCTTTTTTCCTGGCACACCTCTAATACAGTTTTAAAGGAGAAAGCTTTTTCTCATAGTAGATGGATGCATTCTGACACCAACTGTCACAAAAATTACCTGCAGCTCCTGCAATGAAATTCTTGGGTTCTAGAAGTCTTCATTTAACATCAAATGATCAGCTCTTGGGCTGAATTTGCTGGTCTGGCCAGTCCTGGACAAATTAACAGTCATTTGAAATCTACACCACTTGCAAATTCTTTTCCTTGCAGTGAAATGATTGATTTCAAATAATCAATCCTTAGACCCATAGGCATCCATAACTTTCTTTGTGAGGTCTTGAAAGAGTTCTTTTGATCTTGCCACAGTAACAACACAGGAAAAGGAAAGAGCCTAGATGTCTGAGGTCTCACTACACCTTTCTACACCTACTGTAATTTTAATTACATGGTTTTGACGTAATGGTAAATATAGGGGTATAATTACTTTTTTGAGGTAAGGCCCTCAGGGGGCGTACTAAAACATATGCCCATGTTTACCTGCACAGATGTTCAATGCATTCCTGTGCAGGCACTCCTATTGATGGGGATGAATAGGGAAGAAGTTGCTGCACGCACACAGACACTGCTCCCAAATGTGACATTCGTGCAGGTGTGTCGGGAAAGGCTTAATGTGCTCAGGCGCATAGGTAGGTGCAAGTGCAGAATTCCAGTTAGCCATGCTCACGTTTGTGTGCATGCACGCCACTAAGGCAGACACCAAGTGGGCTATTTAAACAGCACTGATGCACTAGGACCTTGCCTTATGGTCTACAGCAAGGGTGCTCAACCGCTGGCTCAATGTTAGAGAAGATCCTGTGAAAAAGGCACTTTCTGAACTATTTGCGCGCGCACGCGCCGGAAACGGCGCCAAATGGCTCTATTTCTGCTCAGGAAGCCCTGCAGCAAGTGCTGTCTGATCTACAGCGTGTGCCCTGTTCATGAGAGACCTGTAACCTGTTGTTTTGTTCCTGTGACCCGGCCTGCCCTGACTCCGTCTGATCTCTGCCTGCACGACCCCGGCTTGCCTATGACCATCCGATTGCCTGATCCCTCTGTACTTCTTTCACCTGCCTGTTAACGAACTTGCTTGGACTTGACCATTCTCCTGCCTGCACCCTTGTACCGTACCGCCAGCCAGTTGCCGACCCTGCCTACACCCAACTCTTCTCCAGTGTCTGTGGCCATCCAGACCACCGTGACTGCCAGCTCCGCAACTCTGCTTCAGCCCTTCCGGATTGTTACTTCCCGGCTGCATCTGTTGCCCCGCAGGTCATTTCTATCTCCAGCAACCCTACAGACCTTCAGCTGGTGGACATTACCGGATTACCACAGGCACTCTTACCTCCCCGTGCTCTTGTGGCCACTGTCTCACTCCCAGCGGTCTCTAGAACCGGGGTCGTAGGGGAGGCCATCCCCTGCCATCAGACTCACTACCTGGTACGCAACACTCGCAGTGGGTCGGCAAACCCAAATCACAGGTTACCGACCCACCATCCCCGATCATCAGTGAGAAGAATGGAGCCGGCACTAGAGGAAGCAGGGCCGATGCTTCCTGTATAGCACGGGCTCCTGTCACAGGCGGATTGATACCAAATGTACTCCACCTGTGACACGAGCCAGCGCGATACAGGAAGCTTTGGCTCGGCTCTGCTCTCTACTGCAGCCGCATGCTTCTTCCAGCGGTGGCTCCGGTCACACTGATTCTTGGGGATGGCGGGTCAGGAACCCGCCATCTGGGACAACAGCCATGAGGCATACACGCCAGCAGTACCCAAAAGCAGGACCAGCCAGAAGTACCCACCAGTAGTACCAGCCAACAGTAAAGGCTGGCAGTACCCACCAGTAGTTCCAGGCAGCAGTACCTGCCCTGGAGGACAGCCAGCAACAACTGCCAGCCATACCTGCCCTAGGGACAGCAGCAGCCACCAGCGATACCTGCCTGGGGAACAGCAGCAGCTAGCAATACCTGCAGGAATCCTGAGGAAGAAGTGAAGATTGAGGTCAGTTGAAGTGCAGGTAAACTGCAGTGCAACAGTGTGAAAGCAGCCTTAGGCCCCTTTCACACGATCAGTTTGATCGGGTCCACCTGTCCTTTTTTCATGCAGACCCACACGGACTCTCCATTTACCCCTAGAGCGGCAGATGTAAACAGACTTGTGTCCGTTTACACCCGCCTATCTCCAATCCGATCTGCTTACAAAAACAGAAGGGAATCTGTCCAATTCTGTCAGGGTGGATCAGATCAGAGGGCTCATAGAGTAGAGTGGTCGTACGACCGTTGTACCGTGTGTACAGAGAAGTTGGTCCAACAAGTTGTATGTGCAAAACACGCATGCTCAGAAGTCAGGAACGCTCGGAAATGTGTCAGTTTGTGTAAACCTACGTTCCTAATTCACTAATCACATTCACCTGAACTTCCTCTTTATACACTCGTAGCACGTCACTATGTTCAGTTTGGTCGAACGATCGCTTGGTGCATGTCAGTATGCGAGACAACAGCTGACATGCGATTTTGGACGTCCGGTCGTTCCTAATTAGGAACGTAGGTTTACACAAACTGACACTTCAGCGCGTTCCTGACTTCTGAGCATGCGTGTTTTGCACATACAACTTGTTGGACCAACTTCTCTGTACACAAGGTACAACGGTTGTACAACCAAAGTTTTCTAGTCTGCTCATCCAACTTTCGTTGTACGAGCGTCGCACGTCGGCTGTTCTAATCGCGCGTACTAATGGTCGGATGATCATACCGTTTTCATACGACCATCTCCCGTGTGTACGGGCCTTAAGAAGCAGATTGGCTACCATACACAGCTGCACCAGATTTTGCACTTTCCAGTTTTAGTAAACCAACCTGTGCGCTAAGACCCCACTATACAACTTTTGTTGTCCGATATCCTTTAGATACTAAACCCACAACAGTAAAATCAGTCTGTATATGCAGCATAGCATGCTTGTTATACTCACTGTGAAACTTAAGGGGTTAATCCTCTGAATTGTACAAAAAGGCTGTTTTATCCTGTATGCATAGATTCTTGCCTCCTGAACTGTCTATCTGGGGATGGCCAGCTATCACAGGCAGGTTAGCCGACCTGCACGTGCTCAGTTGTGTCTTTTATGCTGAAGAACATTTACTTGTTCTCAGAGCTAGCCAGGTCACATGATATTGATATCACACATGTGGGCGTGTATTCAGGCTATAGTGGAAATATCCTGCTACCTGAACTCTCAGCACTGGAGAAACTGTGCAGTTTATCAGGAAACTGTGGTATACAGATCATCCCAAACGGTATATAGTGGCAGTATTTTATCCCCTTCCTTTTTTTTTTTAATCAGAAAGAAGTTTATTTGAAAAATATAAACAGTTAAACATGTTTCTCAGACAACTATGTCACATTTATGCATAGGTTATTCAACATTTTCGGTATACTTATATTATCCTTGAATTGACTTATACAGTACATATATCACCCCATGTCACCCTACCCTTTTCCGCTCACCCAATAATTATCCAGGCCCATCTTATAGATAGTTGTCTATTCACCCACCTATGTGGTTGTTCCGTCCGGGGAGCCTGACTCCCATTCTACGCCAGTAGTCGGTCCAGGATTAATTCTACCGGGGCAAGCCCCGGGGTTTCCAACCAGGGGTCCCACAAGTCGTTAAATTTTCGAGGTCTGCCCCTGTGCCGATATATGTACTTTTCCAGTCGCAGCGTGTCACCCATCTGTCCCATCCATTCCCTGAGTGTGGTGGGATCCATCGCCCTCCAATGTGTCAGTATTAGCCTTCTGGCCTGAAATAGTGCCCTTGCGATTGCCTGCCTCTGATTGACCTCTGTAATGAATTCTTCCAGTATACCCAGTATACACGGCCTAGGGTCGACTGGGACTTCAACCCGGTACACCCTGTTAATGGTGTCCACCACCCCTGTCCAATAGCGGTGCAATTTTGGGCATCTCCAGAGGAGGTGTATAAGATCTCCCCGGTCTCTCGAGCACCTGGTGCACTCTGGGCTATCCTTCACCCTCATTTTGTGCAATCTTGCTGGTGTGCGGTGTGCTCGGAGTACAATGTATAATTGTGACAGGCGCTGGGAAACATTTAGAGAACATGAATGGATAGCCTCCAGAACCTCCTCCCACTGTGTGTCCTCAAACGGGCCCACATCCCTCTCCCACTTATCCAATACCCCCACCGGGAACCCCTTCAGGTATAAGGAAGCCAACATGCTGTAGCAGTGTGAAATAAAGCCCTTAAATTGTGAAACCTCACTCATAAAGTGGAAGACTGGGGTGGGGGAATTGACCCACAGCTCTTCCCCCTCCTGTTGAACCACTGCGTGCTTAAGTTGCATGTAGTTGAGCCACATAGAGTCTTTTACCCCAAATTTGCTTTGCAGCTCCGTAAAGGAGAGTAATTTGCCTTGAACGAAAATGTGTTTTAAGTGCGTAACCCCATGTTTCCTCCACCTCAATCCTGCTGTCAAAAGTTTTAGTTCAGGATACCTGCCATTATCCCATATGGGGCTGAAACTGGTGTAACCCTGTACCCCCTGGAGTTGCCTTGTTCTATTCCACACCTTCTGCATCAATGCATATGTGGGGAATTTCCTGTTTGATTTGGCATATGCTAATGCTTCCAGTCCCTGTGCTATCTCCGCTGTCCCTGTAGAACGGCTAAGTATAGTGATTAAGGGATCTTTACGTTCTGTCTGGTTTACTTTTTCCCCATCCATCACTCTAGCAATGTGTTGGAGTTGTCCTGCTAGATAGTACAGCCAGGGGTTGGGCAACGCCAACCCCCCTGCCTCCTTCGGCTTTTGGAGTTGTTCCAGTTTGATCCTTGGGGGCCTATCCAACCAAATAAGGGACCTAAACATCTTGTTAATGATTCTGAATACCTTAATAGGAGTTACCACCGGGGCATTGTGTAGTACATACAGGAGTTGAGGCATAATGATCATCTTAATTAGGTTTGATCTTCCTGCAACTGAGAGCTTAAGTTTCGACCATACCTTTATTTTGTCCCTAATACGGTTCAACAAAGGGGCCAAGTTGAGGGAGACATATTCAAGGGGGTTAGGTGTAATGTGAATTCCCAAGTATTTGAATGTCTCCACCACTGGGATATGTGGCGTCGAAGGGTTTATATCTCCTGCAGGCTTGTCCAGCCTCATCATAGAGGACTTAGTCCAATTAATGACCAGGCCGGAGAACCTTCCAAACACGGTGACCTCAGACATGGCCTCCCGCAGAGACCCTGCCGTGTCCCCAAGTAGCAGCAGAGCATCATCAGCATAAAGCATGATTTTCTCTTCCGTATTATCGTATTGAAACCCCTTTATCAGAGACGCCCTCCGGTACAGACTCCAGTGGCACAAACCTTCCAAGAGGCCGGACCAGTAATTAACCTGATTCAGGAGATACTACTCCGACCTGTTCGGACGTCCTCTATATTTGGGAAGCTGCGGTGTATAGGGTCACCACCTCTGTAAGTTTATGAACCCTTAAGTGTAATGTGGATTGGGGGAACTTATACAGAGGGAGTTGAACCGGGGAAACAACTTGGCATAATCCCTGTTTTATTTCCATACCAGCTT
>BLSH010219605.1:243391-255014 GCA_018402905.1 Glandirana rugosa | reverse complement strand
TTTTTTTTTTTTTTTTTTTTTTTTAAGGCATTCCTGAACTCCTGTTTCTAGGGGTGAACACAAAAAGAGCCTGGACATACTGCTCCATAAGCATGCGCCAAATGGATAATTTAGAGCAGAGGTCTCCAAACTATGGCCCTCCAGTTGTTCAGGAACTACAATTGCCATCATGCCTAGTTTTGTCTGTGAATGTCAGAGTTTTACAATGCCGCATGAGACGTGTAGTTCTGCCACTGCTGGAGGGCCGTAGTTTGGTGATTCCTGATTTAGAGCATGTTTGTGACATGTTTACTTGAATGGAAGCATCTGGCAAGGTATTGTGGGCAACATCAAAATAAATGTTAAGCGTCACATACACAATGCAGCTAGGTCATTTACTGAGCAGGCATTTTGCTTTACAAATCGTTTGGAAACCTTTTATTAACACAAAGCAAACACCTGTTTATTGTACACCAATATAAATGAGGACTTGGGGCCTACATGACAAAATATTTCATTATGCCTACTTTAAAGTGGTACATTGTTGCTAGCTTACCCATTAAATTGACATGTTATTTTTACATGTACACATTATTAAAACTTAGAAAATGAGGAAGTAATTCAGAAACGGTCATTCCTGACCAATTAGCTAGCCATCTCGTTAGTAATGCTTGTATTCATACTGGCATGTACCTGGTGTCATGTAGAAGGAATTTCCTAGTGATCAGCTAACATCTTCCTTGTAGTATAAGCCCAGGAAACAGGCAGTGAAATACATTCCTTCAACCCATCCTGTTCTCACCTTCTCTGCTCATTTGTTTGTCTGGAGGAATGGCTGGGAGCCACCGCTCGGCGTCAGTCCTCTGTATGCAGGAAGCCCATTGCTTTCCTCTGAGCAGAGCCATGATGTCATGCTTTTGGCTGTAATGTAAATAGTGTGATGGAGCATAGGAAGCTGTCAGTTTTTTCAGGGTTTAGATGTGAGAAGTGTCCTTTGGGTTAAAGAGACTAATTAACAACAGGTTGGGTCTATATCAACATATCTGTGCTTGGTGAGCTATTTATCACAGGAATAACACTTCATAAAGGAAGAAGACGTATCCAGCTGGCTAACCACACTGAATTGGGAGTGGAGAGATGTAAAGCCTTTTTTGAGGCCCCTCTTCAAATCCAGGGTTAGATTTTTGTGTGCTTCTAGTAAAAACCCAATCTCATAAAGCGGCTTTAAAGCTGAACGCTAGCCACAGATAAAAATATAATGTAATGCAGGACTGCCATCCCATAGCAGAAATCCTCAAGTTTTTCTGGTGCAGCTGGACTAGTAGCCTGTGGCCATATTTGTAAATTGCCTAAACAAGGTGTCTATTTTCTGTAGAGAGACCGGTTACTCCAGACAGCAAATTGTGCCTTAGGTGACCGGTCACCCTTAGCACGTCCAACGTTAGATGCCCTGTGGATTACCATCTCCTGTGGCTATGGGATTTTTTAATGCCCCTGTGATGTCAAAGGGGCTAAAAAGAAAATAAGTAATTACATGGGATTCCAGACCCTATAAGCACCAATTTAATGCACATGAATACAATTCTTTAAACTTTTTTTTTTTTTTGGACCATAAACAAACCAAGAATATTTGAAATGAATAGCAAACACAAAAGCTCAGTCCATTACCTCAGACAATACCCCCAACATAGGATACCTGCAACAAGGGGAAGGGTGCGTGGGACAGCTGGTCTTGATTGAAGATCTAACTGCTGAGAATCACTCCAGGAGTAGATACATTAAAGGTAGGTGAGAGTCCCGATTGGGTGCAAGTTTTCCCTCTATAAATCCCCAGCCAATCCAAGAGTGATGGGCAACTAGAGGATCTACTAAGGCCCCGCACACATACACTAGCCAAATGTCTGGAGACATCAACCTGTTCAATAAAAAATGGGCAACATTCGGCCCTCGTGTATGTCAGCTGGTCGGACAGAAGCTGGCCATTAAGAAACAATGGCATCGCAAACGCATCCCACGGTTTGCAGCAATGCTATCCGCAATTCAAATCGCCTAGGTGTGAATGAAGCCTTGAGTGGAGATTTACTAAAACTGGTAAAAAAAAACTGGTGAACAAAGAATCCAGTAGTAACCAATCCACTTGCAGGTTTTATTGTCAAAGCTTAAATGAACAAGCTGAAGTTAGAAGCTGATTGGTTACTATGTACAGCTGCTCCAGATTCTGTGTGCACCAGTTTTAGTAAATCTCCCCCAAAGTTCTCTTAATTGAGACAAGTACACACTTTGTTGTCTTTTTTAATAAATATATATATATTTATTATAGTGTGTGTGTGTGTGTGTGTGTGTGTGTGTGTGTATGTATATATTAATATAAAACCCTTTCTTATATGTGCCTTATTTTGGCTTGCACAGTCTGTTAGAAAGTGCCTATGACTTGTGTTGGCTATAGCAGACCCTCTAAAATGACCGACCTGAATTGTTGGGAATCCTGTATTCTGATAAGAGGTAAAAAACCTTAAAGCTTTAGAACCACTTTAAGACCACCACTCCCATGTTACAGTCCGATTGTACAATCCCTTTAGATCTACCAACAACTATGTAGTAGAAATGCCTGCCCGGTTGGTTAAATTAGGCAGGTCCTCCTATGACATAGTTTTGGTAAATGCAAAACTAAAGTACAAAGTTTGCATGGTGAGATTATAACATGTATAGTGATCCTAAGATGCACCCCGCATTTGTTTTATTTCTCTGTTTTATAATAAAAATGACCTCAGCGCCTAGGATAAATCAAATAAGCAGTACAAAAACTGGCATTATACAATAAATAGTTATTAATATATAGATAAATGCCACCCAGTGGCATCAAATGGTGTCTGTTAAGAATATAACCAGCTGCAGTGGTACACTAGCTGACAGCCACAATACAAATAAACAAACAATATAAACCACCGTGCTTAGTCAGACACACAAATGGAAGTGAGTACAGTCTATTATTTAGTCCTTTTATGGAAAAAACAAGCAGGTATAGACCACCCCAATTGGTGATGAAAAAAGTGCTCGTGCTCAAATAAGTAAAAGTGCTGCGTTCGTGCTTGCTGTGCCCCTCATGGATGTACACTCATCCCTCCTCCAGTGACTACCTATCTCTAGCGTGGTCTAATAGAGCCTGTTGGGGGGTGACCCCTGTGAGTATCCTGTAGTTGTGCACCTTCAGCAATTACTCTATCACATAGGTAGCCATGGGTAAGGAAAGAAAAAACCTCATAGTGCAAGTATCGTCTTTAAAATGTATTCAGTAAACAAGTATAAAAAGTTTAAAACAGAAAAAATCCAAACTCACATTTTCAGGTGCCCGCAAGTACTGGCACCGAACGTAAAGGCAGCCGATTTGCTTAATGGGGAAATCAACCCGTATTAGGTGTATATGAACAGGTCGTCCGTGCCGACTCTTGTTCGTTTTCCCGTCTGCAACTGCGGAAGTACGTCGCGAGACGTAATCAAATCTCGACGCATTTCGGCCTATGGGTAACGTCCATCATCAGGAAGTTCTGTTTGCATTTGCCCATACTGTGAACTCCATTTATATAGTGTAAGCTCTGTGTCGGAGATTATACTGGTTTGAAAATGGCATTCTAACTCACATGACCGTGCATCATGGGATTGAGTCGCAAGCTTCCTACATGGAAGTGCCAGGTATTTTGGGAGTGTGGATAACAAGAATGGGCAAGCCAAGTGAGCAACCTTTTGTTGTTTACTAAGCAGCAGGACAGATCTCAATAGAAGTGGTGCCTACTACAGTGATTTCCACTTGGATCGGCCAGGTATGGTTAATACATACTTACATTGGTCCAAGCTGGACCCATGGAACTATGCATAAATATCCATACCTGGTTCAAATCCCAACCACGGCGCTACCTGCCTGGAGTTTGCATGTTCTCCCTGTCCCTGCATAGGTTTCCTCCGGGTACTCTGATTTCCTCCCACACTCCAAAGACATGCTGGTAGGTTAATTGACTCCTGTCTAAATTGGCCCTAGTATATGTATGAATGTGAGTTGGGGACCTTAGATTGTAAGCTCTTTGTGGGCAGGGACTGATTTGAATATAATATAAAGCGCTGCATAAATTGTAAGTACCAAAAATGAATAAAATTCCAGAAATTCATCTTTCATTCTGCTGAATGCAGACTAGTAGAAGTTTAGTTTTTGATTGGCTGCACTAGGTTTCTGCATTTAGGAATTGGCACCTAAAAATAAGCGCTCCTTTACTGAATGTGGTGGATGGTGTCATTTTATAATTACCATTTCAATCATCCAGTGATTAGAGGTGACTTTTGTAGTCTATTTTTATAATCACCCACTCTGTTAAGCCCACACAATTTTCAGCATTCATATCCTCTTTATGCAGTAATTTCTGTCCTCCCACACACACATCCTCTGCCTGGGATTGTACCAGCCAGCCACGCTTCAGTGACAGACATTTGTGTCTGCTTAAATCCATTCATCTCATTTTTGATTTGCTTATTTATACCAAATTATGAATTCTGTTCTTTCTGCTAGATATTGTAAGAAAGGGAAGTTTATGGAAATGTTGTTTGGGTTTTTTTGTGTTTTTTTGTTTTTTTGTACTATTTAATCCTGAGATCAGAATTGAAGTGAAGAAATGTAAAAACGTTTAAAAATTGGTCAATCTGTGGCAGTGTGCAATACATGTACATATACAGACCGTAAATAATAGGTGTAAATAAATGCAGTGCTCAGATGGTTAAAATTATCCCTTTTATGTATCAAAAAGTAGAAAGAATCAAGTGAATAATAATCAATGATGTAGTTAAAGACTGTAGTAACGTAGTGTTATACCATACTGTATAGTAAAAATGTGTCCTTTTTTAAAAAGTCGACCGATAATAAAGTTCATAAGAAAACAAAGGTGGTTATCAGTGTGGGAACCTCCACCTTTGTGTTCTTGCCTCCACCAAACAAAGAGTGCAAACTCGCCAGAACCAATTGCTGTCTAGCATATAGAACAGCAAAACTCGTTCATTATTTTCTGGTCCTCCTCTTAAGGGGTACTTGCAGCATTCACTGGACATGTATATTCTTCCGACTTTAGACATGGACATCAGAGGGAAAACTCATTCGCATAGTGAAACGCCAGTACTAGAGAGAAAAGGCTTATAGTGTAGTATTTATTTCCAACAAGAGATTAAAAGTATATAAAACCATAAACACAATGGTATGCAAAATTAAAATGCTTTGACTTATACGCTGGTGGGTCACACCAACTTGCGTCTGATGCCGCCAAACTACAGAAAGAATGGCGGCTGGACCACAGGCGTATCACAGTAGTAAATAACATCCTTGCATGTAGAGTCCAGAATAAATGCTGGAAACAAACAACTTGCATCAGGTGCCACCACCCTGAGACAGACTGGTGGCTGGACCTCGGGCATGTAAGATGAAGCTCAACGGCTGTTTAGAGCCACGCGCATCATCAGGAGCGTTTATTTTTTATTACACATATTTGGAATGTAACATGTTCTGAAAGGTGAACTTCTCCTTTTAAAATGCTAGTTGCCTGGCTGTTTCTAGTTTCCATACTTTAGAGTTGTTGAGTAAGCATGCAGCTGAGAATAGTCCGTTGCACCTTTGAACCACATATCAGTGATTCGGACAGATTTGTGTATCTGTTGAGAAGAGGTTCATGAATTTGTCATAGGAAGCTGCTGGCATTAGAGCTAAAGTGTCCATAACGGATCCTCCATGCAGACCAGTCACGCTGAGCCTGTCAAAATCACAGGCTCAGCAGTGTACTCTGCTTGGTCAATATGCCCATCAGAAAGACGGGTGCAGTGGAAAAAATTTTGTTGTGAGGTGGGCAAAACCCGTTGGGGCACTCCAAGACTAGTTCCCGATCAGGCTTATGATTTTATAGTGGATGGAATTCCATAGCTGCTATTGGACTGAATAGAGGCCATAGATTCTGCCCACTGGCATTAACTGTCAATTACAAGGCAGGGAGACCTGATGGGGAACTAATCCTCTTAAAGTTCCAGATTGGACTCTGCCCACTGTCGGTGTGCCCTTGCATCACTGAGTGCTAGTATTCTGGAGGCCTGTGTCTTCACAATTAATAAAGATAACAAAAACCAGTCATAATGTTAACACAACACTGTCCCCTCACTGATAACTCTGGCCTGTCTGTACACTAATATACATGGAGCAAATTTCTCCTGAACCTCTCGTTTTCAATGTTGGTTGGGATCATGTGTACTGCTCTATCAACACTACAAATCCCATAGTCCCTAGTCCATATTGGGGGTGAGCAAAAGAAGTAGGTGATGTGCCTACATATACAGTAGGACCATGAGAAAAGAACATAGCTACCCTCGAACAGGAAGTCTGATCACATCAACAAAGGACTTTTTTGAGATTTGGAGGAGGCTTAGAGCAAATAGAAGGTACTTTTTTAAGTTGAGTTGAGAATACATTATTTATTTTTTGCCACTTTAATTGCTAATCGGTACTTTTGTACAGCACAGTCTCTTGGATGAGTTATAATGTTCATCAAGATGTAGCTGACGAAGCATGCTGGAAGTTTTGGTGCTAAACCAGCTGGAAAATGTTCTCCTAAAATAGTCTATTTGTTCACTGTATTCATGCATATTTTGTCACCTGTGACACAAAATAAACTAAAATCTATATTCCAGTTGTAATTTGTCATTGACTTATTACTGCAGGGAGGGACCATTTAAGGATGTGGATCACTCGAGTCAGCACAACTTTCTAACCTTAAAATAGCGTCAGGAAGCTGGAGCTCTCATCCCCTGGCAGGGAAGGTCTTTTTGTCCTTTTCCTGGCGGCAGAGCAGGGGCTGTGCCTATAGCAATGATTTTCCTTTCCCATGTAAACAGTACTAAAACCCAGGCTCTGCCGTATTATGACGTGCAGTAGCTAAAGGGTACATCAGGTGTCAAAGCCAATGCATCCTACACTGCTGGACAAGTGTTATTGAATTACCGCCGTGTACTTTGATGTGCTATAAAGCTGTGCCGTCTTGGGGTCTGACTCATTAAAACCGGAGAAAAAATAAGCCTAATATTACAGTTGTTGCCGTAAGTAACCAGTAAAGTTGTACTACTCTTTCCATTTAAAAAAAAAAAAGAACTTTAAATTGTAAGCTCCTTGAGGGTAGGGACTGATGTGAATGTACAATGTATATGTAAAGCGCTGTGTAAATTGCCAGCGCTATAGAAGTACCTGAAATAAATAAATGACTGCTAATTGGTTGATAGTAGCAGCTTTTAACCCTTTCTTGCTCTATCCAAAACTAGAAAAAAAGTTTGACCTAAGGCTCGGTTCACACTGGTGCGAAGCAGGAAACCCTGCGATTTTGTGCCGGTTCCCGCATCACTCCGGAATCGCACAGAGGTTCACACTGATATCTGCAAACCGCGTAGGGTGTCAATGTAAAGTTAATGGACCCCCCCAGATCGGATCGCAGTGCGAACTGAGAATTGGTGTAGAAATTGGACTGCATAAGTGTGAACACCAATTCCAGTGCGGACCAAAAAAGGGTCTTGCACCATTTTGGCGTGAATGCAATGCCATTTCAGCCATACAGTTTGTATGGCTGAAATTGCATCGCAAAGACATCGCATGTGATCTGCAAAGCAATGTGGTGCGAATCACATGCGCTGTCTGGCATCTCACTAGTGTGAACTGGCATTCACGCTACACTTTAACCACTTAAGGACCGGAAGGATTTCCAGCTTTAGGACCGGAGCCCTTTTTGCGATTCGGCACTGCGTCGCTTTAACTGACAATTGCGCGGTCGTGCGACGTTGTACCCAAACGAAATTTGCGTCCTTTTTTTTCCACAAACAGAGCTTTCTTTTGGTGGTATTTGATCGCCTCTGCGTCATTTCTGATCGCCGCTATAAACAGCGACAATTTTGCAAAAAAACCCAAATTTCTTACTTTTTGCTAAAATACAAATCCAAAAAAAAAAAAAATATAAAAAAACATTTTTTTTCAGTTTTTTTGGCCGATTTATATTCTTCCTCATATTTGCGATAAAAAAAAATCGCAATCGGCGTTTATTGATTGGTTTGCGCAAAAGTGGTCGTGTTTACGGATGATGAGCATTCATTTTTGGGGTTTTTATTTTTTTTTTTTTTTACTAATTACTAATAATGGCAGCGATCTGCGATTTTTAGCGGTACTGCGATATTTCAGCGGACATGTCGGAACATTTTGACACTTTTTTGGGACCATTGGCATTTATACAGCGATCAGTGCTATAAAAATGCACTGATTACTGTGTAAATGCCATTGGCAGTGAAGGGGTTAACCTGCAGGGGGCGCTCTAAGGGTTAACTATGTTCCCTGGGCGTGTTCTAACTGTATGGGGGCTTGCCTAGCTGGGGAAGGGAAGTGGTCACAGCCTTCACGTACAGGAAGGCTGTGATCACAGCCCTTCCCCCTCACACAGAGCGGAGGTCCGTGTTTACTTACACGGACCTCCGCTCCTTCACTCCGGGGGGGGGCATCGCGGGTGGCCGGCGGCAATCGAAGTCGCCGCACCCGCTCCCTGGCCCTCCCCGGACACAGTGAGCGTGCGGGCGCGCCTCCGGCGGCGCGCGCGACCACTGTGCGCGATCATGCGGCCGCCGCCGTATGACGGCGTTTTGCCTTACAGAGCCACTTTGCCGCCGTCAGATGCCGATCGGCGGTCGGCAAGTGGTTAAAATAAACCCCTATCCACTGATCTAAAAATGGACCCAAACTTTGCTGTGTTATAGGGGACATCTAAAAATGTATGTTTGTGCTTAAGCAGCACTCTACATTTTTGTCCTTAATTCCTCCTCAAAAATTATAGTGCAGGTCCAGATATTTGAGTGTGCCTAGGCATCCCTGTGCCTACTGCCTTTAAATCTGTACTTTGAGATCCCAGGCACTGCAGCCTCTGGCTGTTAATGTGGAACGTAAGTCCTGCTAGATCACTTCATGCTGGTCCCCTTTTGCAGGTACTGTATATAATTATGTAAATAATTTTAAAAAAGTGCCTGGAATTTGTTTAGTGTGGTTTTGGAATTTTAGTTTTTGTTTTCTTTAAAATTTGTTTCATTTGTTAATTTTCTAACGGATTCCATCTTTCCAGAACGATTAGCATTTGAAACGATCGATTCAAATTCTGCCTGAAGAAATAGCTGGTTAACCACTTCCTGCCCTCACAAGGTCATATGACATTGCGGACTTGAGTGGGGATATCTGAATGATGCCTGCAGCTACAGACATCATTCCGATATTATCTTTTAGATCTGGCGATTCCCTGTACCATAAGATCAATCATAGCGTCTTTTCAGCCTCCGGTGCTTCTCCCAATTTGCTGGAACGATCGGCGAGAGGGAGAATGGGAGATTTCCGGCAGGCCAGATGGCCACCGGAGTCTGTGATCATTCGGAGGTCGGGCACGATGTGATGACGTCGCGCCCGGCCTCTGCATTTGAAAAAATGCCACTGCTCAGGCTGGGAAGCCTGGATTTTGTGTGGTATGTTTGTTTTTTTTTTTGTTTTGTTTTTTTCCCATGCTTCTCAGCCTAGAGGCGAGATGTGGGGACTTATCTTATTGACCCCAGATCTCACTGTAAAGAGGACCTGTCACACATTTATTCCCATTACAACGGATGTAGAAATACAAGTAATCAAAAAAAAAAAAAAAATGAAGTGTCAAAATAGTAAAATTAAAAGTAAAATAAATCATTAAAAAATGTAAAAATTAAGCGTCCCCGTGAGCTTGCGCGCAGAAGGGGAATGCATACGTAAGTCGCGCCCACATATGTAAACTATATTTAAACCAGACATGTGATGTATCGCCGTGAACGTTAGAGTGACAGCAATAATTATAGCAATAGACCTCCTCTGTAACTCTAAACCTGTAATTTTTTTAAAGCATCGCCTATGGGGATTTTTAGGTACCAATGTTTTTGGTGACATTCCACAAGTGTGCGCAATTTCAAATCATGACATGTTGGGTATCTATTTACTCAGCGTAACATCTTTCACATTAAGCAAAAAAGTTGGGCTAACTTTACTGTTTTTTTTAATCCATGAAACGTTTTTTTTCTGAAAAAAAAAAAATGTTTGAAAAATGACTGCGCAAATACTGTACGAGATAAAAATTGCAACGACCACCATTTTATTCCCTAGGGTGTCTGCCAAAAAACATGTATAATATTTGGGGGTTCTGAGTAATTTTCTAGCAAAAAAAATATGATTTTGACACGTAGGAGCGAAGTCAAAATTTGCCTGGGAAGAAAGTGCTTAAAGTTGTTGTAAACCCTCCAGTTACACTTTAATGCATCTTAATCTCCACTGCTAATGCTACTGATAGGTGTTTGTGAGTGTTTACTTACAATTACAGTTTCCTCACAATCCGTCCTGCAAAGATTGATGACATCATCGACGCCTGCGCATTCCGTCTCTTCAGTCACGGCATGCTATGTGTGCCGTTTCTGTATGCTCAGCATGCCGGGTCATATATTTCCCCTGTAAACAGCACAGCACTGAAGAATCGCCATAGGGTGCTGTGCCGTTCTCCTCTGCTTCCTGGTTCTCCCCTTGTGACTGTATGCGACGTCACACAAGGGAAGTGAACCAGAGTATCACAGAGAGGAGATGGAGGCTTGGACGCGATCACGTATGCGTGAGATTTAGGCTAGGGGAACAAAGGAAATGCAGAAATTACATCCACAGAAGACCCATACATCAACAGTAAAGATAGAGCTGCCGATTCCCGGAAGAAGCTTACTTTTATAGAACTAAAAAAAGGTATTCACAAAGCGGATTTTATAGACCTTTAATGGTGCAAAGCTTGTGCATATGTCCTCTTTAACCGCTTGCCGACCGCTGGTCGGCAATTGACGGCGACAAAGTGGCTCTGTAACGCAAATCGCCGTCATACAACGGCGGGCGCAATACAGAGCCACTGTGAGCGCGCTCACTGTGTTCGGGGGGGCCAGGGAGCGGGTGCGGCGGCTTCGATTGCCGCCGGCCACCCGCGATGCCCCCCCCCGGAGCGAATGAGCGGAGGTCCGTGCATGTAAACACGGACCTCCGCTCTGTGTGAGGGGGAAGGGCTGTGATCACAGCCTTCCTGTACAACTTCACTGCCAATGGCATTTACACAGTAATCAGTGCATTTTTATAGCACTGATCGCTGTATAAATGCCAATGGTCCCAAAAAAGTGTCAAAACGTTCCGACATGTCCGCCGCCATGACGCTATAACCCCGCCTGTACAGCCTTGCAAAACTGTGAAAAAACCCTGGTAACCGTAAATATGTCGCTAGTCACGATATTTTTACGTGACTAATGACACATTTACGGTAACCGTCACTTCAACATGTCCTTCCGACACTAGTGTCGGGAAGGGGGAGTGTGTCTCGCCTCCAGGCACAAATGTACGTGCCTGGAGGCGAGTAAGCGAGGCCCCCCCCCGTAGCGCCCACCGGCCGCCGTTAGCTTCGGCGGCGTGGGCGAGGGACCGGGGGGGCTTGTGTCACTCGCGCGAGTGTCACCGAGACATAACGCGGGCGGCAACATACTGCCGCTAAACGCAATGTCTCGGTGAAACAGCGGCAGTTAA
>BLSH010219605.1:194308-219734 GCA_018402905.1 Glandirana rugosa | reverse complement strand
GCTCCACAGGGCTGTGTACTTTCTCCTCTGCTCTTCTCCCTGTACACTAACTGCTGCACCTCCAGCCATGAGTCCGTCAAACTGATTAAGTTTGCGGATGACACCACCCTCATCAGGCTCATCTCAGACGGTGATGAGTCGGCCTACAGGAGGGAGGTGGACCGGCTGGTGTCCTGGTGCAGTGCCAACAACCTGGAGCTCAATGCCCAGAAGACAGTGGAGATGATCGTGGACTTCAGAAAAGTCACAGCCCCCCTGCCCCCTCTCGCCCTGACAGACCTACCCGTCACCACCGTGGACGCCTTCCGCTTCCTCGGGACCACCATCACCCACGACCTCAAGTGGGAACCCACCATCGGCTCCCTCATCAAGAAGGCCCAGCAGAGGATGTACTTCCTACGGCAGCTGAGAAAAGCAAAGCTTCCGGTGCAGATGATTGTGCAGTTTTACACGGCCATCATCGAATCCATCCTCGCCTCCTCCATCACCGTGTGGTACGCTGGAGCCACAGCCAGGGACAGACAGAGACTGCAGCACATTGTGCGCTCTGCAGAAAAGGTGATCGGCTGCAGCCTTCCATCCATCCACGACCTGTACGTCTCCAGGACTCGGGGACGAGCAGGTCGGATCACAACCGACCCTTCTCACCCTGGACATGGACTATTTCAGCCACTCCCCTCAGGCAGGAGGCTACGGTCCATGCGGACCAGAACCTTCCGCCACAAAAACAGTTTCTATCCATCTGCTGTGGGACTCATGAACACTTAACACTTGACACTTTACACACTGTAATGTTTGTACTTTGCCACTTGACACTTTGACACTATAAATTTTTCATTTGCATTTGCACATGTCCCAGTCTAAATAGGCTGTACAGTTATCTTATCCAACCCTGTAAATCTTGTGATTACTTTTGTATTTATCGTGTTTTTTACTTAGTATTTTTTATTTTTTTGTATTTTTTGTTATTCTTCTTTTGCGCCAAAACACCAAGACACATTCCTAATCCGTGAACCTTGTTTACAGATCATGGCAATAAACCTTTTCTGATTCTGATTCTGAATTAGCCACTGTTGAATATGAACATATGTGTTAGTTTAAAGTGCTACTTGGCACCCTTATACTCCGTGAAGGTTCTGAGGCCTGTTATTTCAGCTCTCAAACCAAAGGCAAAGAAAAGATGCTCTGTGTGCCTGTTCTTTTAAGAGTCCATGTATTTTAAAAATACAGTTATTTAAAAATGATTCTAGTCCAGATAAATATCACCACAAACTTGTGGTGTGAACTGAAAGGGGTCAAGTCTGGCTGTTTTTGTCGTCATTGTAGTGCTGACCCTGTAGTTGCTGAGGTCCTCTATTTTTGATGATTTCTTAAATGGGTCTATCCAATAAGGTTAGTTTCAAGAGTGCGCATAGCTGCTGTAGGTATGTGGGCATCAGATGCTTTTCTAAATCAATATGTATGTAAGATGTGAAATTTCTCAAAACCAAATCCCTGCAGAACTTCATCCTATACAAATCTGCCATCCTAAAATACAATTCCTGTTTCCATGCTGCCAAGCATATCTTTTTTGTCACTCTTAATACCTTGTCATCCAGTCCTCGTCCGCTCTTCTCTACCTTTTTAACTCTCTGCTTTGTCCCCCAGCCCCTCGACCCACCCATTCACTCACTGACATATCAACATAGATGTCTCCCCCACTTCCTTAAACGAAATCTCTAAAACTGAGCTGATAATATTCCCTCTCCTCAATCCAAGGTACGAAGTGTAATCCTAAACTCCATCCTGTTTTGGCCCCCAAGTCTAATCGCTGTCAAAGTTTGTAGACTTCACCTCCGTAACATCTCTAAAATGTGGGCTTTTTCCGCTAATGAAACCACCAAACTACTCATTCACTGTCTTGTTATCTCTCACCTTGACTATTGCAACTCTCTTCTCATAGGCTTACCTCTCCATAGGCTATCCCCTCTATAATCTTTCATGAATGCTGCTGCCAGACTTCTCTACTTTACCAACCACTATGTGTCTGCCACCCCACTCTGCCAATCCCTCCACTGCCTTCCGATTGCCCAGTGAATTAAATTCAGAAAACTAACAACCTACAAAGTCATCCACAACTATGCCTTGAGCTACATCACCAATTTTGTCTCCAAATATCACCCAGACCATCCTCTCCGCTCCTCCCAAGACCTCCTGCTCTCAAGCTCTGTTTCCTCCCATGCTTATCTCCAGGACACCTCCAGGACTTCTCCAGAGCCTCACATCCTCTAGAACTCCCTACCTCAGTCTGTCTGAATTTCTCCCTCTCTGGTCGCTTTTCAGCAATCCCTGAAAACTCCTCTTTTCAGGGAAGCCTATCACACCTCCTAACTGAACTTGTATCTCTTCTGCCCCACCCTATTCGATTGTAAGTTCTTATGAACAGGGCCCTCTTAACCCTCTTGTATTGTATTTTATATTTATTTACCCTACTTTAAAGCAGAACTGAAGACAAAACCTTTATTTTTATTTTTGCATAGTGTAAGGGAGGGTTATAATCCCTGTGCATTTTTAATTTTTTTTTTTGTCCGTGTCCCATTGGGGAGTTTTCCCTACGCTTCTCCTTTTTTATAGGCACAACAGGAAGTGGGAGGATATCTCCCTCCAAAGTGAGGAAATCCCTGGTAATCACCAGTTCACCAGGGCTAGTGTCCCTATTCCTGGTTTGGACATTTGGGATTTTCACTTTCAGACCATGAGGGTTATTTACTAAAGGCAATTGCACTTGGAAGTACATTGCAAGTGCACTTGGAAGTGCAGTCGCTGTAGATCTGAGGGGAAGATCTAAAATGAGGGGAAGTTCTGCTTTTTTTTTATTGTACTTGCATGTCGCAACCCCTTACCACCCCACACACACACACACACACACACACACACACACACACAGATCTACAGCAGCTGCACTTCCAAGTGCACTTGCAATGTACTTCCAAGTGCAATTGCAGTGCAAGCCTTTAGTAAATCAGCCCCTTAGTGATAACCGTCACCAGGACAAATGGGGTGAATCCCCTCACAATGGGGACACAGACGGCAACACAAAGCTGTTGGGTGTTCTAGTCCCCCTTCAATCTAAAACAAAAAAAACTACAGGTATATGTTTAATATCGAACATACATTCTCACTTAAAGCATACTATTTTATTTGACCTTTTTAGACTGGGAATGGGCAGATCTATGGAGCTAGGTAAACCATGCACAATAAGTTGTAGGTAGTTCTTGGTTTGCTTGGAGCCTTTTTACATGTGGTAGTG
The DNA here is from genome assembly GCA_018402905.1 of Glandirana rugosa. Classification (NCBI taxonomy): domain Eukaryota; kingdom Metazoa; phylum Chordata; class Amphibia; order Anura; family Ranidae; genus Glandirana; species Glandirana rugosa. Next base: position 216,445 of record BLSH010219605.1, on the reverse strand, counting down.
GAAGAATATCTAGTCCCTTCTGACTTCTGGAATGGGAAGTCCAGAGACCTGCTATTTATTTTCCATCTTCATAGATAATTTTAAATGGTTCTGTTACATGGATTGATGAGCTTTCTTTCATAAACCAAATGTATTGTTAATGTAAACATTTTTTACAATTTGATTAATTTGTTTATTTTTGTTTTAAGGTTTGACATCTACCGGAAGGTACCCAAAGATCTAACACAGCCAACTTACACTGGAGCCATCAGTGAGTAATTCTAAACTTTCAGCTTTTACTACATCTTTTTTGCAGGAACTGTAAAGGTGGAAAGAACCATCCTGCGTTAAATCCATTCAGGGGCAAAGTGACAGGTTCCTCTTCTAGGCCACTACCCTCACCCGCTGATATTCTCCTTTGCGGCACTCCCTACTGCTCCTTTTTACCTGTGCGAATTCTCAAACACCTAGTATTTCCAGGTATGTCCTGCATGTGTCCTCTTTGGCTTCATCCTAGGATGTACAGTAGAAGCCAGGCCTGGGGATCACATAAGGGAGGGAGCAAGTCCTTCCTGTGCCAGCTCATTGTCTAGACATGGGGCTCTCGGAAACGATCGAGCAGCTGGGGAGTGCAGGAAAGGTAGGAGTCCGTGTCAAAAATTTCTGTCAGGTTTCCCTGAATATGCTAAATTATAGATTATCGTTCAATCTACAGGAGGAGAAACCAAGAAGTGCTTTTTCCAATTCCTTTATACAAAACAAGCCTATAAGCCCTGCAGGGGGGACGTGACATTTTAGAGATACCAGAAGTTCAGCTTTTATTTAAGCTAATCTAAGTTTTTGAACCTGCGAAAACGGTAATATCCACTTAAAAGTAAACTTGCATTCCAATCACATGTCTCCTTTCCTTTCTCTTGTTCTCCTGGCTAAGACATTTCTTCCTGGTATTTATTTTTTCTGACATCAGAACTTATTTGCACAAGACTGATATCTGAACAATGGCCTTCTTGTGCCATGTATATTAATCTTTTAGGTCGTGCTTACCCGTGGCCAAGAACAGTGATTACTGAGACTGACGCAGTAACCACTTTTTTTTTTTTTTAGGAAGTGTACTTTTATAATAAAAAAAAAAAAAACTTTTCAGAGATACATTTTTCTTATTTTTCTTTTTTTAAAATAAAAAAAAAGTTGAATCTTTCTAGTTCCAGACATCTATAGGGGACAGCATAATCTTTTTAGGTATTTATATCTTCTATTGATATCAATGAGGGAAGGTAGCTAAGGTTTAATTGCCTTTTACAGTGGGAGTAAACTCCCATACATGACTTTTGCCTATAGCAAGGCTTACCTATAGGTACAGTAAATCTCTCCTAAAGCTTTGCCGTTTAGGAGTATTTCCTTTTGCTGCAGCCGGTGACCTCACCAGCGCATGCGTCTGAAGGAACTGCATGCTCGGGAGTGACGTAATACTGTAGCTGCTGACTTTTAATATATGGACACCTACCTGTCCAGGGAGCCCGCGATGTCCGCACCCCAGCTGACATCACGGGCTGCCGCCGCCATTCCTGGCCGGTTCCCTATTGCGCATGCATGCTGTACTTTTTAACTGGCCCAGCGGGGGAAGAAGGAGGGGGGCCGAACTTCTGAGGGGTGGCACCGTGGTGCAGTCTCCCGGAAGTGGGGAAGGGTACCTGTCAAAAGGTGCCAAATGTGGCACCGGAGGGAGGGAGAAAGCAAAAATAAGCGCAAGTTCCACTTTTGGGTGGAACTCCACTTTAAATAATACTTGGGCTCCATGCACACTGGGCTTAAAAAAAGTCTGTTCTCTTGGGAGTAAAAAACTCATATAGAGCATTTTTTGAACAAAGTTTAGGAGAGGTTTAAGTTTTTTTTCTGACAGTAAGCTCCAATCAGAAACGCAAGCCATAAGGAGTTTTTTTACTGCCTCTAAACGTTTGAGCTTAAAATATGCTTCTAATCATCCTAATGTGCATGGACACATAGGATAACATTGAGCTGCTGCTACAGGCAAAACACAAAACTCCTGTAGAAGCAACGTTTTTTACGCCAGTGTGCATGGAGCCAAAATGGGGTAAATTAAAGATTTCGGCAGCATATGCATTACTTGTGTCCTCTTACAAAAAAAAGTAGCAGTGCAGGAGTGGGAGATATCACTGAACACAGCGGGGGGACACAAGATCAACACTCAAATTTGGTCAGTGATTCCTCTTCACTTCACTTCAAAGTAATTTATCAGCACAGTGGCAGGAGATGTAAGTATGTACTCTTTTCTTCGCAGGAACATCCGTTTTTCAGACTTCATAGTGGTAATTCTAGGTTTACTTTCACTTTAAATAGTTTGTTTGGGCCAAGCTGTATTTCCATTATAGAACAGCTGCTCTGTGTGCTGTATTAAACTGAATTAGCATTGGCTACATACAGGTAAGCCTGGTACACATGGTAAGGTGTGTGTGTGTGTGTGTGTGTGTGTGTGTGTGTGTGTGTGTGTGTGTGAGTTTTTTGTGTTTTTTTTTGGTTGTAATAATGAGATGTTAGTACAGCGATCTCTCTGCTGAGCTATTGTGTTCTGACAAGGGGCCAAACCACCTGACCCCCACCCCGGTCAGCGCTTGCAGCCATTGGCTAGGAGCGCTGATCGGATGCCAATCAGCTGCTGGTTTTCCAGCAAGCTCATACCACAGAAACCGGCTGTGAGATTGGCTTCTGTCAAACACACGGACACACGGGCCGAATGTCGGCTGGTATCTACTGTGCTTGGTTGATGATTGGAATAAACTACCAGCAGAGGTTGTGAGACAGTCAACAGTAAATGGCATCACACATGCTTGGGATAAACCTAAATCTATAGTCCGACAACAAGGTTAATGTGAAAACAAAAAAATAAATAAAGGGGCAGACTCGATGGACTACTCAGTTTTTTTTTTCTGCCGTCACATTTCTATGTTTCTATTTCGGCTGATATTCAGCCTGTGTGTATGATGCTTTAGTGGCGCTGTGTTTTCGACAGCAGTACAGGCAGCTTCCCATCTTCTGCTTTAATTAGTTAGGCTGAGTGCTTTTCCAACATTCGGGAGAAGCCTTGCATTTATTTCAGTGAATGAAAGGCTTCCTCTGATTGGCTGAGGTGGAGAGGCAGGACGCACCTCATCCAATCAGAGGAAGCCTTGTATTCATTGAGGAAAATACAAAAGCTTCTCCCGTATAGCTGAGAAGCACTCAAGCTGACTCTTAAATTCCAGCAGCAGATGGTAAGTAGCCCATACTGCTACTGGAACTCAGCACTGCTTATTGTACTAACATAGCTAATTGTGGTCCTTTACAGCACACAGTGGCTGCATTGTTCTGAATATAGGATTACTTTAATGTCCATAGTCTGTGCACAGGTGTACCTGAAGGCGATTGTTAATATTGAATGATTGTCATGCCTTTTTGCTGAGCTGGGCAGGACTGGGGGATGACCGATTTCTGCAATATGCCCCAGACCTTAACAAACAGCATCAGCAGCCTTTCGCTCAGGAAAAGACCCTAGTTATACTTCGCTTATTCCTCACTCCCATGGCAGCCAGCACTTTCCTCTTCCTTCTGACGCTTGTTGGGTTGTGGGTCCAGTGTCTTTGCTTCCAATACAGGACTGCTGGTTCTGCATTGTACATGATGACATCAAAGTGCCTGAACCGAACAGAGTGCCATAGAGTAGTGGCTTTGGGGGGCAGGTCACATGGAGCAGAGGGAGTCTGGGGGTGCAAAGTAAGTTCAGTTAAAATTGTACCTTACACAAAAAAAACAAGCATTTATCCTTTTGAAGTGCAACATCAAGGGTTACTTCCATGGATTTTCCCTGAAGCTCAGTTTTATCTAATGCCCAAATATTCTGTTCTGGTGCTCCTCTTATGCCAAATGGCCCCTGGATGTAGTCCTGCCTGTTTGGTATGCCCTTTAGAGAGATCGAACTGCAGTCTGTTCATTTTTGTAAAGTAATTAGTGTTTAGTGAGTTGTTAATTAAAGTGGGATAAGGCTCGATTCACATCAATGCATTTTGCTTTTCAGCGTTTTTTTCACTGCTTTTTGCTGTGCTTTCCACTTTTTTTTACCACGTTTTTGCCGCGTTTTGCATTTTTTATATAATAATTGATTTTTTTGGAAAATTTTGTTGCTAGGCAGATTTAAAGTGCAAAACACAGTAAAAACGTAGCACTTGCATTTTTCTTGCATGCCCATTGAAGTCTACTACATGCAAAACGCCGCTTTTTGCATGAAAAAAGTCCCCGACCCTTTCCAAAAACAGAGGCACAATAAAGCATTGATGTGAACATGTTCCATAGGAATCCATGTTAAAAAAATTTCCTGCATTTCTGCAAACTGCAAAATGCATCAAAAAACGCACTAGTGTGAATTGAGACTTACACCCAAAATCAAACATTTATTATATTGCAGTTTAGCATTTCTTAGGTGTAATGGCTTTGTTAGATTGTATTTTTTAGACTTTTTTTTTTTTTTTTTTTTATATCATTTTTACCTGGTCCTGCCAGTAAGTCTGTTTTTCAGCAGAACAATCTCTCCTACAGTTGTATCAGGTGAAAGGGCTGAAACAAACCATTTACCACTGACAGGGGTGCTTAACAATGATCCACTTTTATTTATTCATGTAAAACCTTTATCTCAAAAGGAAAAAAAGGATTGTTAGCTGTAACGACTTGTGTAACTGCAACCTGAGCTACTTCAATGATATTTAATGGACTGAAGTCAGACCAAAGTAGTACAGGAACCTTTTTCAAAGTCGGACCGACTTGTGTCAGACCAGTTAAGACGGCTCTCATAGGGAAACATTGATTTGGTGGGGTAATGTGAACAATTTCGGTCCGTTTGTCGGACAAGTGTGAGCCCAGCTTTAGAGTTTCAATTTGTATGCAATCAGGCAGGCCCTTGCACTACATGGTTTTGGTAAATCTGAAGACAAAAATCTGCAGAAAATCTAATGGTGTGTATGGGGTCTTGCATTCCCCTCCCCCAGACTGACAATGCTGCTGTCTACTGTGCCTCCTGTGCTCCTTCATCCAAAGTGGGAGCACTCTAACACAGGAGGCGTGTTGCTGTGCAGATCACAGGTGACAACAGAGGAGCAAAAAAGACTAAAAGAAAATTAATGCAGCCACCATATCTAGTGATTGGTAAGCTGCAATATATGACATTTTCGGTTTTGGGTATAATACTGCTTTAACCACTTGCCGACCACAGTCTGACGGCGACAGAGTAGCTCGATATCGCAAACCGCCGTCATATGATGGCGGCTGCGATATCCCTCACTGTGAGCACACGCGCGCTGCCAAAGGCACACTCCCTGTGTTGGGGGGGGGGGGGCAGGGAGTGGAGGGGCAGACTTGATCGCCGCCGGCTACCCACAATGTCCCTCCCCCGCAGTGAAAGAACGGAGGTCCGTGTAAGTAAACACGGATCTCCGTTCTGTTAGAGGGGGAAGGGCTGTGATCACAGGCTTCCTGTATATGGAAGCCGTGATCACTCCCTTCCCCCAGCCAGGCCAGCCCACATACAGTTAGAACACGCCCAGGGAACACAGTTAACCCTTAGAGCGCCTCTCCAGGTTAACCCCTTCACTGCCAATGGCATTTACACAGTAATCCATGCATTTTTATAGCACTGATCGCTGTATAAATGCCAGTGGTCCCAAAAAAGTGTCAAAATGGCCCGACATGTCCGCTGCAATATCACAGGACCGCTAAAAATCGCAGATCACTGCCATTATTAGTAAAAAATAAAAGAAAAACCCCGGAAATGAATTCTCATCTGTAAACGCGGCAACTTTTGCGCAAACCAATCAAACGCCAATTGCGATTTTACCAGAAATATGAGGAAGAATATAGATCGGCCAAAACTGATGGAAAAAAATGTTACCACCAAAAGTAAGCTCTATTTGTGGGAAAAAAAGGATGCAAATTTTGTTTGGGTACAACATCGCACAACCGCACAATTGTCTGTTAAGACGACGCAGTGCCGAATCGCAAAAAGTGCTCTGGTCCTAAAGTGGGAAATCCTTCCGGGGCTGAAGTGGTTAAGTAAAAATATGGGAACATAAAATAATTGCAAGGGTGTCACTATTGTGATGAGCTCAGCTCTTATGCTGTATAAACATTAGAAGAACCGCTAACGTTTGCCACTTGGGAAGTGTCAAGTACTGCTAAAAGGACCTTGCTTAGTGGCACACTGAGCAGATTGTTACCATTCTGATAAACAAGACTGATCCTTGCAAAGTCTGCTGGGAGGAAGAGACATAATGAAGTAAAGCTGTTTTACCCTGAGAGCGATCAGTTCATGTCCCTTCTGCTATTCTGTCTACTGCCTCTGATGACCACCTGCTCTGACAGTCTGCTCAATCCACTACTTAAGACATTTATCCACGGGGCAGCTTTATTGCAAATAAACTCCACATAGCAAGCAGCTGTTGAACAACTAACAAGCAGGATGGATTGTATTCTTTCTATATCCAGTGCTAGTTAGTAATACAGAAAAAGGAACATGGGTACCAGCACTCATATGATCCAGCACTGTCTGTTAATTGTGACAGAGTGTGCCTTTACTCATGCAGTGTATGCGTTGCATAGGTTTTCCCTCCTCTGCTGTTATGTATACTAGAATCATACAACTAGGGTTGCCACCTTTTCTTCAAGTCAAACCTGAACACTTTAGCAGCGCGCAGCAATTTTTTTTTTATAGTATAAGCCAGGGTTTCTCAACCAGGGTTCCTTCAGAGGTTGCTAGGGGTTCCTTGAGCAATGGTCAATTTCTACCTCTCAGATGAATTCCCAATGATACCATTGATCTTTTTAGCTATCAGTAAGGGGGTAATTCTTTCCAATGACCACAAGTGTAATGAGCATTCTTTCCATTGACCATCACACTAATGTATCATGAGTTGTAGATTTTAAATTTTTAGCAGGGGTTCCCCGAGTCCGGAGAACTATTTCAAGGGTTCCTCTGTGTTGAAAAGGTTGAGAAAGGCTGGTATAAGCTATACATATATTTTGCAATTAAATAACATTTCTAATCCTATGAAGTTAATCACAAGAGTTCCCCTTTTACATTGAATCCGCAGAGTTCCCCTTTTACATTGAATCCGCAGGGTTCCCCTTTTACATCTGAACTTGAAGAGTTCCCTTACACTGTAAGGAGGGACTCTGCAGACTCTGATGTAAGGGAGAGCTCTGGGAACCCTAATTTAAGGTGGGACACTGAGAACTATGATGTACGGAGAGGACTCTGATGTAAGGGGGAACACTGTGGCCTCTGGTGTAAAGGTGATGTAAGGGGTGCACTGAGAACCCTGATTTACCTTAGTCTACTCACTCAGAGGCAGGAAAGAGTAGACTGGAGGTGGGAGACTTCAGTCACAGACAGGGATGGATGGTAAGCTCACTCACCCCTTCACAGTCAGCACCTCTCATGCAGATGCATCTGAGGCTGCTGGACTTAAAATTTCCAACCCACACTTTCCTTTTCTGAGGAGTGTTGGCAGACACAGAGGGATAGGGGCGGGAGGGAGAGGAGCAGATTGAGCTCCCTTGCTCCCGTGTGTGTGTGGGGGGGGGGGGATTATTAGTGCTGGCTTTGGGCAGTGTGAAAGAGAGTGTAACAGACACTCTCAGTTTAAACAACTGTAGCCAGCAACCCTGCTGGGAAGCCATAGTCCGGTCTGAATAATGTGTTCGGGTGTCAGGCAGTCTGAAACCCAGAGGCATGATTCCAAACCCCAACTGTCCGGGTGAATCCTGAACAGGTGGCAACCCTACATACAACATGCAGTATTTGTTTTACATTATTTGTATTCCTAAAGCAGAACTGCACTCTTTCAATCAATATTCACTATTCTTTATCCTCATGCCGCTAGCATTGGTAAATCGATCGAAAAGTATATCATATTTAATTGTGTTAAACTTTTTTTTTTTTTTTTTTTAAACCCTACTTCAGTTACATTCTGGTTTCCAGTCTTAGGCAAATATCATACATCCCATTATTCTTCAGGAAGGGTGGGTGGGATTTCTCAGCTAAGCACACCCTCCTGCCTGCAGATAGATTCCAGGAAGTAAATGTTACATGAATCATCTGCCCTTACTCAAGATGGCCACAGCAAGTAATGCTAGGAGGTGTTTTTCAAAGTGATTTCTCATCAAAATAAATCATGGAGACATAGATGGATGAGGGATTTTTTTGGTTTGTGGTGCTCAGATGTAGCGTGGTTCCCCTTTAAACTGACAACGCAATAAAGCACATTTTCCTGTGGTGGTGTTTTTTTTTTTTTTTTTTCCTTGTTGGAACACTAGTGCTGGATTGTAAAATATCTCCTATTTGGACAAAGACCTCAATTTTAATCCTGACTTCCTACTAGGGATGGAACTAAATACACATAGTGTATGTGTCCCAACATAGTCTTGTTAAACTCCACCATCTTCTACTGACCACCAATGTAGGCGGAAACTTCTTCACTGGTCGCCAATGAAAGGGGGGACCTCTTCACTGACTACCAACCACCAGTGTAAGCAAGAACTTCTTCACTGACCATCAAAGAAAGGGGGGGGAACACCTTTGCTGACCACCATATAAGAGGAAACTTCTTTGATGACTACCAGTGTGAGGAGGCACATCTTCACTAACCACCAATGTAAATGGGTATTCCTCCACTGACCACCAATGCAAGGGGAGACTTCTCTACTGACCAGCAACATAAGGGGGCGCTACAATGGCCACTTCTCAACTGACCACCAAAGTAAGTGGTCATTAAAATGACCACCAATATAACTGCACACTTCTCCACTGAGAGGAGGGGGACTCTTCTTCAATGACTGCATAGGGGCAATTCTTCACAGACTAACATTTTTAGTGTCTGCTTTTCTTTTCTGGACATTAATGTTTCATTTCATAATAATTACAAATCATTTTGTCCTATAGAAAAGGGGTTAAAAATGATCGGCTATGGGGACAAATATAGCTGTTAGTAAGCAATAAGCAAGCAACGCAGAGCTAAAGCATGTGAGACCAACATTTTTATGCACGGGTTCCCTGACACTTGAAAATTATTTTAAGGTTGAGAAAAGATGTACTAAACATTTAATTCATACTGTTATTTATTACAGGTATTTTAAAGCACCAACTATGAAGCTCTTTATGTAAATTCATTGTACATTGCTTAGAAAAGAACATATGAAGCTATGATGAGTTATTTAAAACTGCACAACCCATTTGTCCATTTGTCCATGTACTAATGAAATCTGTCCCCACCATCTGTTAGTTTAGTGTCAAAACTAGAGAATGCTAGCTGAAGTATAAATGTACCAAAAACAAACCTTACCATTTACCGTCGTGAGTCACTGTCACACGCTACAAAAGTCACTCCTGGTCACGAAGATTGACTTTTATATGTCTGATGCGCTGGAAATACCCTTTAGATAATGGTTAAGCATTAGACCATGATCTCCATTAAAAAAAAAAAAGAAAAAAAATCAAACCAACTATTTGTAACCTACACAATAAATATAATATGATTGTAACAATAGCTGTAACGCACAAAAGTGGCATTAGAACTTCATGTGCTGTGAGTTATTGTATATAAATTGCCTACATTTTTCTATACTATTCTTTTCATCAGTGAATTGCTGTAATGGTTTATAGCCCATCCATTGCTCCTTTGTTATCCTAGTACAGGGATGTGCAATTAGTGGACCTCCAGCTGTTGCAAAACTACAAGTCCCATGAGACATAGCAAGACTCCGACAGCCACAAGCATGACACCCAGAGGCAGAGGCATGATGGGACTTGTAGTTTTGCAACAGCTGGAGGTCTAATTGCATATCCCTGTCCTTGTACATTATAATGGCTTGAGGAGGAGACGGCTGTCAAATGTATAAGGGGGAGCAAACCAACACCTGGTCTGAGTCCTTCAGTACAGTATCTAGCTGTTTTTATCTAATCTATCTACTTGGCTATGTTTGTCTATATCCCATTATCTTCGCTGCCTTTAATGGTATCCACTTTGGAGTATGACACATTGAATTATTTTTCTTGTGGTCTCACTGAATCCCTCTTTTGTCATTCAGTAGGACCAAGGACCTTGTACGCTGTGAATGCAGCTACCCAGTACGTAAGCTGTGGAAGTGACTAATCGGCTTTGCTGGGATTTTGAGTTGGGCGGAAGTCTCACTGCCGCACCATGTTAATGAATTTAGCCTCTTAATTCCCCCCCTTACAAACCACAACCCTGGCAATAGACTGTGGGATGGCTTTGTCAGTGCTACTCACATTGTTTCTCATGTCCTGGGTAGACTGCTTACAGAAGGGATGCTAAGGCCATAGGCTGATACTTAAAAAAACACACAGCAAACGTATTCTAATATGGAAGCCACGCAGAAGTCGTATCTGGGAGCCTTAAAATATATCCACATTTGGACTGATGTGTATTAATGACCTTTGGATACCTTTTTACTTTTACAATGGACTACATTGGGCACAGACATTCATTGGCAGTCAGATGTCTGGAATAGTCTGACCAACAAAAGAGCTTTTCCACATCCACAATGCACTTAAAGCTGTGCACTTGTAGAATATATGTGCGTTCATTTGTAGTGAAAGGTACTGATATGTGGTTTATGTTGCACCACTTGGAACAATATGCAGTTGACTAATAATTTATACCATGTGCAGGGCAGCCATCAAAAATTTGGGAGCCTTTTACACAGCTTCAAGCCCTCCCCCTGACCACCAACATTCCCCAGGGCCCGTCCACTAGCCATCCCACTGAATCCTTCAGTACAATATATATGATATATTGTGTAGTGGGATGGATGATGCCGGATGGAGGTGGAGATATATTCTATTATATAATATATCTCCACCTCCGCCCGGCATTATCCATCCCTCTCCACAATATATCCCCATCCTCCGCCCGGCATCGTCCAACCCTCTCCACAATATATCCCCATTCTCTGCCCGGCATCATCCAAACACTCTCCAGGCTTCTGGGCGAAGGATGGGGATATATTGGGGAGAGGGTTGGGTGATGCCGGGCGGAGGATAAGAATACATTGTGGAGAGGGATGAGGATGACTCTGGGTGGGGATAAGAGTTGCATAATGTAATTCTTATGCTCACCCAGAGTCCTCCTCATCCCTCTCCACAATGCAACTGAATCAGCCAAATTTCCAATTCCAGCGTAGGACAAGATCACTGTCAATCAGCAATACACAACAATACATTGTCAATACACAGTCAGTACAATAGCAGCAATTTCTCAGTCACTTGCCCGTCTTTCTCTCCCTCGCTGCATGCACCTGAGCGGGTTGCCCACTTTCAAACCTTGGGGAATAACCACGCCCCCTAAAGGAGTACTGGCCAATTGTAAGTAGCCGGCCCCTCCCTCCTCAGCACCAAAGAAAGCGTCCAGCCAAGCCACGTGCTCGGGGCAGAGGGGTTGTGCTAATAGTGAAAGTGTGTAGCACCAAGGAGAACAGGCTGGGCTTGTCTCAGTCTGTCTATTGTCCATGGTGCCCACTGCTATCGGCTGCAGAGGTTCAGAGCCAGGGGATTATTGTGTTTATGTGAGGGGATGGCGGAGGCAGGGAGCGGGCCACAGACGCTCGGGCTCCGTACACCAGTACTAACTGTACCCCCTGATGGCGGCCTTGACCATGTGCACCTCCCAAAGGCAGCAAGAGGTATTTAGTTCCTGGTGATATCTAGAAATTAGATGATGGTGCCTAATCTGTACAAAACCTCAGATACCCAAATGCCAAGGCTTTGGATTTACCATTTAGCACCATAGGGGTTAAACTTTAATGATAAATCCCAGGCTAACGGATAAATACATGTAGGCAATAGTTTAACCTGCTATATAATGATATTGCTGTCCATGCAGTTCTAAGATTTGCACAGCCTTTCCACAAAGCGCAGCCAATCTGACTTTTCTTTACTGCTGTTAAAATAGCACTAAAGGCAAAACTTTTTTTTTTTTTTGGATAGAGAAAGAGGTGTATAATCCCCTGTCTGTGTTCTTGTTTTTGCTTTGTGTCCCATTGTTTAATTTCCCCTCATTTCTTGTCTCAGCCAAAACGGGAAGCAAGAGGAAATTCCTCCAATGTAAGGGAATACCTGGTTGTTACCAGAATTGGTTCTTCATTGGAGGATATCTCCTCTAGTCCTATTCTGATGACACCCTAAAATTTTGGTATTTTCTTTCACTGTCATGCTCAGTGAGAACAATAAACAGAACAAATATAGAGGGCAAATCCCTCTAATTGGGCCAAAAACATTAGAAACTCAACAGGTGTTCTAATCCCATTTTACTCTGCCAAAAGCGTAGTGGTTGGAAAGTCTTGCGTGTTTTTTCCTTAAAATGAAAAAAAAACGGTCTAAACTTATGTAGCCATGCCCCCGTAGGAGTTGCTGGAAGTTGTGATTCCATCTGTCATGTTGCTGTCAATCACACGAATCATCCGGAGTCACAGAACATGCCGGTACTTTAATTTGATGTTGTTTTTATTAGGGGTTAAGCTTGGATGGGGAAAGGGGTGATTATGGGATGCCCACAGATCAGTGTTTAATCACGGGACCTTCTATATATACTCACAGTATATACAATTCTCCTCTTCCTCCAGCACACTCTTGTTCTATATCACTCCTTAGTTCCTCTCTCAGCACAATCTTGCTTCTGGCCTAGCTAGCACATGAGGCCTGCTGTGGCTTTGACCAGACCTCAGTAACTGCCCTTTGCAAGCGGGGGCCGTGGGCCCCTATAGTGTAGGAAAAAGTCTGATGGAGTGCTAGCTAGCCTGATGCACTACTGCTCCCAGCCCATCGTCTTCCAGGCCCGCCAGCCATCCTGACTGCAGTGGCACTCTCACTGCCACCGTGACACCATAGTCCCCACTGGCTCTTGCAACCTTCTCAGACTGTCTCTCACCCCAATCTGCTCCAGTGTGCTTTTTCCAGCTTCCCGGAGGTATGTGTCACTCACTGACACCTGGTGGATCCCTCCTCAGAGACTTGTCTGGCAGCACCACTCCGTTGCTCTCCCGTTGTCTTTGATCAGGACTCCCCTTGGGTTTCCTTTCCTTTCTTGAGCCTCCAGGCCCAAGGTCACCCACCAGACTAGGGGCTCACCCATGTCCAACTAGTGCTCCATCTCTCGGTTCTTCCACCCAAACTCTCCTCCCAGACTGGGCTGCCCAAGGTATTTAAGGAGGCCTGCCCCCTGCCAATCCAGATTTGGGATTGGTCAGGGCTCCTTAAGATACCCCAGGCAGCTCCACTTCTTCCAGAACATTCTGGAGCTAGAAGGGAGGGGTAACCAAGGGGAGTAACCACCTGCGAGTCACCAGTCCCTCCGTGGGCCACTCCCCTGCCCAGAATCAAAACAATCAGGCCTGCATTTACATCAGGTCTGACGAATTTTAACTCTCCTGCACGAAAATCTATCACTAACACTTCCCTAATAGTGGAGGGCACCACACTTGCTCTCTGTATTGCTACTGCATAGAGCGGCCCGAACCTCTTCTGGGGTCCCCCACTGGTATTCTCATTCCTTCTCTTCTCAGTGCGCCACTATGTAGGCACACCTGCAGGCTCGCTCCCCATCTGGGCTGTGTGCGTGCATTGATGCACACAGCGTGGTTCAGCTCGCCCACCCCCCACTCGCTCCTCATAAGCTTTGATAGCAACAGGAGTCATGGACTGCAGGGAGGGAGGAGAGCGAAGAACTGCTGGGCACTGCGATAGATCGATCCAGGAGTTTGGTAAATGTTTGGTGGGGGGGGGGGCAGGGGCCAGTGGTAAGACCTTTTTCACCCGATTCAAACCACTTTAAAAATCATTTTGACTTTTTAGGCATACATTAAATAACACAGCTAGGTGATATCACTGCCCCCAGCCCTGTATCTGGACAGTGATGGAGCAGCAACAGACTGAGGTCATCAACTTTTAATGTTTGAGTTGTGCGCCCTCTTTGAATCTGAATCTGCTGTATAGGGGATTACAAGCAGTTGAAATAAAGGCATAACTGCAATTATTGGCTTATCTGCCTGGATTTCATCTTTAGGTTGGTACCCTTTCTCTGGGACCCAGTCAACATGCTGCTTCCTTTTTTTATTTATTTATTTTTTAACCCAACATGCATGTCCTGTCAAAAATGTGATGTCCAAAAGGGTGTCCGTCTAGAACAGTGATGGTGAACCTTGGCATGCTAAGAATCTACTACTACATGATCCCTACATTGCCACATGACTACTGCAGTGGCCTGCACCTTCTAACAAAATTGATTCGGCATGGCACAGTAGGAGTGACTTGATCTATGCGTGTGTGGAGGGGGTAAGGTGAATGAAAATTGTGTATGTGTATATGTGTGTGTGTGGATAGATAGATAGATAGATAGATAGATATATTATTATAATTAGGAATTTTGGCCCTGATTACTCTTCTGTTACTAGGTAAACCGTGTAGACCTTTTCATTGTTTGCATAGAGAAATCTTGTTTTCTTTTAGTGACGCTAGCCTAGTTCCTGGTGTGTGAGTCACTCACAGCTGTTATCTGAGCAATATTTGGTTAGCGTGTGCAATACATGTTGTGCCTTTCCCCTCTGACATAAAAGAGCGCTTCACATGATGGTGACTATGTTGTTAAATTGTTTCATTTCTTCCACTGACATGATTGTTCTTTCTGTCTTACAGTTTCCATCTGCTGCTGTCTCTTCATCACCTTTCTTTTCTTGTCGGAGCTGACTGGGTTTATTGCCAGTGAAGTGTAAGTATTTACTGAGAAACAGAAGTAGAAATGGCTGAACGTGTTAATTAATCCAGAGGTACAGATTATTGTGCAGCAATCTACAGCCAGAAATAATGAGAGTTTACAAAGACTGGAGCAGACAGAATCTGGTGGAGCAACTGTGCATGGCAGCCAATCCGCTCCTAGCTTCAGCTTGTAAAGTTAAAGCGGAACGTCACCGGGTAAGTTCCGCTTTAAAGTGGTTGTAAAGGCAGAAGGTTTTTTATATTCATGCATTCTTTGCACTAAGATAAAAAGCCTTCTGTGTGTAGCAGCCCCCCTGTTACTTACCTGAGCCCCATCTTTATCCAGCAATGTACACAAGTGCCTTGGCCCTCCGGAACACTCCCTCCTGATTGGCTGAGACACAGCAGCGGTGCCATTGCGTGCATGCGTTCAAAGTAATTTAGCCAACCAGGAGAGAGGGGGCGGGGCTGAACCGCGGCTCTGTGTCTGAATGGGAGGACGCCTATTGACGTCCTCCCCTTTGCACGCCCCCGGCACGCATTCATGCTGCGTGGGCGTGTCCGCTCCTGACCCGCGATCGCCTGTGGAGCTGCAGAACGGGGAACCGCCAATGTAAACACGGCGGTTCTCCGTTCTGTGAGGGGGATAAGCAGATCTACTGATCCCTGTCACTGGGATCAGTTAGATCTGTTATGTCCCTGCCAACCCATCCCCCCACAGTTAGAACACACCCAGGGAACACTGTTAACCCCTTCACTGCCCCTGCAGGTTAACTCCTTCACTTCCAATGACATTTACACAGTAATTTCTGATCGCTGTATAAATGTCATTGGTCCCAAAAAAGTGTCAAAAATGTCCGACATGTCCGCCCCAATATCAAAGTCCCGATACAAAATCGCAGATCGCCGCCATTACCAGTAAAAAAAAAAATTAAATAATAAAAATGCCATAAATCAATTCCCTTCCGGTAAGCCTCCACTCTGTAAGGGGTTGGAGTATCAAATAAGATCTCTGCTGATCCCGGCCTGGTCACATTGTTTTCTATACACTAATTTCACCTGGAACACTTCTGCTCACCGACACAATTTTATGTATTTCCTGATTCATCTCTAAGAAGAACTTTGGGTGTAACAAGCCAGGATTCTCTTATGTGAATGGACAACATATTGTTGAACTAGTTTTTTCACATTCAATCATCCTCTCTTCACTGTTATTCACGTCATATATATTCTGTTCGTTTGTATCACATTCATTTTGAAAATATTCACATATTTGGTATTTATTTTTATCTAACTTACACTTAGATAAAATGGTTTCTTTGAGTTTAGCGCCACTCCTCACATTTTTACCTGTATTTACGATTATTTTGGTCGTTGCGTGTGGCAGCTCACTCAACCCTTTTCGCTCTGACTTTTTAGCCTAGCGCGGTAATACTATTTTCTATTTAATTCCCATAGTTTGTAGATGCGATTAACTTTTGCGCAAACCAATCAATAAACGCTGATTTTTTTTTTTTTTACCCAAAATATGTAGAAGAATATAAATCAGCCAAAACTGATGAATAATTTTATTTTTTTTTATATTTTATTTTTGGATATTTATTAGAGCAAAAAGTAAAAAATATTGTTATTTTTTTCAAAATCGTCGCTCTTTGTTTGTTTATAGCGTAAAAAATAAAAACCGCAGAGGTGATCAAATACCACCAAAAGAAAGCTCTATTTGGTGGGGAAAAAGACATCAATTTTGTTTGGGTACAGCGTCGCACGACCACGCCATTGTCATTCAAAATGCGACATCGCTGAAAGCCGAAAATTGGTTTGGGCAGGAGGGGGGTTTAAGTGCCCAGTAAGGAAGAGGTTAATACTCAGGATCCTATTGACCGTTCCAGAATAAAATGTTTCATAAAGAACTTGTATAAACAAATGTATGCATATCCACTTCCGTACCGCCGGACGTCATATGACGTCCTTGGGTTTGAGTGGTGATATCTGAATGGTGCCTGCAGCTGCAGACACCATTCAGATACCGTTTTTTTCAGCAGGCGATTCCCTGCAAGATAAAAGTGATCTTAGCGGCGGATTCGGCGCAAGATCACTTTTATCACCGGCGGGAGAGATGCCCCCCCGCCGCTTTCCGGTCATCTCCGCCGCTCACTCGGCTCCATAACGCGGCCGGCGGAAATGACGTCAGAAATTACGTCCGCCCAACGGTCTTAAAGGGCCCGATTTTTTTTTTTTTTTTTTTTTTTTTTTTTTTTTTTCTTCTGTCACTTTTTTTCAGATTTTTTTGTTTTTTTTGCATTTGAGTGTAAATATGAGATCTGAGGACTTTTTGACCCCAGATCTCATATTTAAGAGGACCTGTCATGCTTTTTTCTATTACAAGGAATGTTTACATTTCTTGTAATAGGAATAAAAGTGATCACATTTTTTTTTTTAAAGTACAGTGTAAAAATAAAAAGTAAAAAGCAAAATAAATTAAAAAAAAAAAAAATTTAAAGCGCTCCGTCCCGCCGAGCTCGCGCGCAGAAGCGAACGCATACGTAAGTCCCGCCCACATATGAAAGCGATGTTCAAACCACACATGTGAGGTATCGCCGCGATCTTTAATTTGTAAAGTTTATCGCCGTTCCTCGAGCGGACGCAATTTTGAAGCATGACATGTTTGGTATCATTTTACTCGGCGTAACATTATCTTTCACAATATGGAAAAAAATTGGCCTAACTTTACTGATTTCTTATTTTTTAACTAAAAAAACTGAATTTATTCAAAAAAAAAGCACGCTTGTAAGACCACTGCGCAAATACGGTGTGACATAAATTTTTTCAATGACCGCCAGAGTCATCCTTTGCAACCTCCTCCAGAGATTGCAAAGGGTTCCTTGAGCAGTGGTCAATTTCTACCTCTCAGATAAATTCCCAATGACATCATTGATCTTTTTAGCTATCTGTAAGGAGGTAATTTTTCCCAATGACCTCAAGTGGAAGGAGCATTCTTCCCATTGACCATCACACAAAGGTATCATGAGTTGTAGATTTTTAATTTTTAGCAGGGGTTCCCCGAGTCCGGAGAATAATTTCAAGGGTTCTTCGGTGTTGAAAAGGTTGAGAGAGGCTGATATACACACATAGACGCATATAGATGCCTAAACTCGCGTATGTGCGTAATTTACTTTACTCAAAAATGTAAAATGTTCTATTTTTGTTTTATGGCACTGTACTCATCATTGTAATACTGATTTTTATACAGTTGTGTGCCTTGTTCCATAGACAACAATGCTTCTTTTATTCAGCTACATTGAGAATGTGGCATTTTTTACTCCCCTGTGCAAGGAGCCTATAGTGTGTATTGGAGGTAAGGTGTGACTATCAACCTGGACCATAAAGCAAACATGTGCCTTGTCCATGCAGGGTGAGTTTGCTTCAATGCATACCTCCACAGACACATACTGTATACGTGCCTTTTTTCTCTCCCCTACCATTCTGTCAGCCATCTGAAGTGAAAGCAAAGCCCTGTTCAAGCTACAGGCTGCCAAACTTGTACCTCACACTGGGCAATGGGCTATCTTGTGACAGTACTGGGTATTTCTTTCAGCTTCCGATGCTACTACTGAGCAGTGGGATGATGGATAAAAGTTACGTAAAACACTTCTATTAGGAAAACTACGTGCTTAGATATAAGTGTAAAAAACAAAGCAGGTAGAAGCAAGTGTTAGAATACCAACAAAACATAAAAAAATGTGCAGCTCTATAAATAGCCAAATATGTCTGGAAATGCTATAAAAAGTGATCATATATAGCAATGAAACACAGAATATTATCAAAATATTAATGTCTACATTGAAATGTGTATCAATTTTACCATAAAAGTAAGAATAACAAATATTAAATCAATTTTTGGTGACGTATATAGCACAGTAAGAAAGTCAGTCAAAGTCCCAAAAAGTGTATAAATGATCCATCAGAAAAAGTACATGTAGAAATACTACTTCTGGGCTGAGCATAATGGAGCCTTCCAAATGATCCTTCCACCGACTGGAGAAAGGGAGAAGAAAATGCTGTGTGTGCAGATAAAACAAACAAGGTCGCATATCACAGAAGTAAGCGCATCCGATCCTCCACTCATTCTCGGCAAAAGCCCACTTCGGGGTCTCAGATTGCACGATAGTGTCCATTCCGTTGGCACCGCCCCACTAAAGCTGGTCAAAGATGGGTTGAAATTTGACTGGTTCAGGGCCCGGGAAATTTAATTTTGTCTGGGCATCCCTGTTCGACAGAAGTTGATCGTCAGATTGACTTTTGTCATAGGGGAATGTTGGAAAACTTTTGTTGGTCAGTTGCTGCAGCAGAGTCAGAAGTGTCAGAATACAGTGTCTCAGCAGGGGGTTTTCTTCCATCTTGCTTGTGGGGATGGAGGAATCTTGCTGAAAAAAAAAAAAGACCCATCTATGGCCAGCCCTAGCAGCGCACTTTAAAAATGTGCATTGGCTTTTGGAGTCTGAAGTTATCGGAGTGCAACAAATATGTACTGGACTTTGAAATTGGGGAGCCAGGTTACATGGCCTGTCAGTCATGTGGCCAGCTTTGCTCCAGCTGAGTTCTATTTGCTGCATTAAACGGAATACCACAGGCTCTATACCAGAATCTGCTTTTTATAAATGGGTCGCAAAATGCAGGCCGTGGTATTGAGTAAGACCTGTGAAGTATAATGGAGAGCCTCTAAGTTACTACTGTTTGGTTACAGGTGTAAGAGGGGCTGCCACAGGAGACTCTGTGACCATTGCTACATTCGTTTAGCTGCCTCACCCTGTTGCAACAGATGTTTGCCAGCAGCAGTGTAATGTTCAGCTCACTTAAATTATGATGAGAAAATCCTACAGCCTCCCATCCTTCTTACCCCCATTGTGTAGGACTGTGCTGTTATACATACAGGATTCATAGAAGGAAGGCAAAAGCAGATTGACAAATGTTGTTCATTTCATGTTTCACATCTTCCATGCATACAGTAGGAGCCCTGCCCTGCACACGCCATCATCTGTGCTCTTCTCTGCTTTTGTATGTAGTCTGTGGCTTTCTTTTTTTTTTATTTTTTTTGCAAGGCATAGGTCAGGTGTCTCCAAACTTTCTAAAACAAAGGGCCAGTTAATGTCTTTCAGACTTTAGGGGCCCAGACTGTGGCCAATGGGAGTAGAAAAGGGCCAAAGTCAGTGGGAAAAAACAATGCTCCATCTTTGGTGTCAGTGGAAGCAGTTGTGACCCATCGCTGGTGTCAGTTGGAGAAATTGTGTCCCGTTGTTGGTGTGATTTGAAGGAATTGTGCCCCATTGTTTGTGTCATTGGGAGGAATTGTGTCACTGGGAGAAATTTTATGCCCCATTGTTGGTATCAGTAGATGAAATAGTGTCCCAAAAGGCCGGATAAATGCAAGCTAGGGGCCGCATCTGACCCACAGGCCTCAGTTTGGAAAACACTGGCATAGTTGAACAGATATGAAGCAGATCACTTGCTAATGCAGCAAGCTGGCTTGAAAGACCTCAAAAGATGAGTGGGTCATACCTACACATGTTATATCTTACCAATAGTAGTCAAAACTCTCTAAAGCTAAACTTCCGGCACAAAAAATGGCATTCTAAATATATTCTTAATAGCCACATAGCGGTCACTGCAGCTGCTATACCCAACCCTCACTTCTTCCTGCTCAATTACAGAAGCCTTTGTATTATGTGTCCACATTCACAAATTAGAAAGCCTTCTGTGAATGGGCAACAGATGGGAGGGGTGGGCATAGGTGCTGTGTGCAAAATATTCAGCGCTTCATATATTCAACCCTAAGGCTCCATGCACACTGGACGCAATCTGGGCTCTCTTGGCGTCGGGCAGGAGACGCTGCTTACAAAACGTTCTTTTGCAGCGTTTTGTAAGCAGCGTTTATCGGTGTCTGCATTTTTGGGCGTTCTTTTTTTTTTCTTCATTGGCTTCCATTAACTGCAAAAAACGCTGGAGCGTTTATGAGCGTTTAGCGGCGTCAGGCTTTTTTGTGGTCAAAAGAACGACTTTTGAACGCCAATTCAGGGCGTTCTGATAACAGCCCAAAAAAGCCACTGCTGATAAAAGACAATTAACGTACATGTGTGCATGGACACATAGGATAACATAAAGTGGCGTTTTTGGGCTGTTAAAAAAAAAAACACCCAAAAACGGTCGTTTATCAGATACAGTGTGCATGGAGCCTTAGGCTGGCCATACATTATACAATTTTTCTTGTACAACTTTCCTTTAGATTTACCAAAACCATATAATATGAGATCATACCTAAACACTTTCAATTTGTATGCAATCAGGCCCTTGCACTACATAGTTGAAGTTAAATTTAAAGAAAATTGAATAAGAAAATTGTATGGTGTATGGCCAGCTTAAGGCCATGTTCACACTGGCATGCGGATGAGCTCCAACAGAACAGTGCAATGTGTGTTTCAGCTTATCGCAATGCTTATTTTTACATGTGCCATCCAGACATGCTGCTTTTTTCTGCAGCATTGTGTTTTATTTAGGTTCACTTGGCTTCCTGGCAGTCTAGTGAGACTATTTCTTGAGACTTTCCTATTCACTGGACTGCCATTCACTCATTTAGCTCTCTATATATGTTGAATCATACAAGTTACACACTGAAATCCTCTCCAGATATCTTAAGTATCTGATTAGTATTCACCCTCGGGATAATTAGGGTGCCGATATTTCTTAGCAACTATTGACAGAGACCTAGAAGCATGAACACAGAGTAATGCATTTCTGACGTATGAGCTGTCAGTCCACTTACTTCTATAGTAATATGAAAGTTATGATAGTTCAGTTTGCCCTACTAACATAGTGCAGCAAATTCATACTCTAAGGGATTTGTCACTTCTGGGCGTTGCATGGAAATTCCAATCCGCTTGCTGCCTGCTATTGTCTTCCGGCTTTTATTTTTTTTATTTTAAAGCCAAGTTTCATTATGTGTTTTCTGTTCATCTAGGTCACTGTAGATAGTTGCAGCAGCACATTTGTGCTCATTCATAAAAACTCAAAAGAAAAGTAGAGGTTTTGATTATGGCAAGAAATCCGATTTATAACTTCAGTTTAGTAGAATGAAGCACACATGTATGCAGCAGTTTGGGATATAAAATTTAGTATCGTGTGTAGAGAATGCAGTGGGCCATCCTGTGAAATGTAAAACAATACGTTTTTGTTTCAATTTTTCATAGTATGTAACCTATAAGAAAACAGGGTGGATTTGATTTAAAATATATAACTAAAGGCAAAACTTTTTTTTTTTTTTTTTTTTAGCTTTGGACAGAGTTAAGAGGGATTAGAGA
>BLSH010219605.1:173487-193385 GCA_018402905.1 Glandirana rugosa | reverse complement strand
CGGAGCGGCTAGGGCGGTCCTGATCTCCGCTGGCTACCCGCGATTGCTCCCCCGCAGTGAGAGAACAGAGGTCAGTGCATGTAAACACGGGTCTCCGTTCTAACAGAGGGCGAAGGGATGTGATCACAGGCTTCCTGTGTGTGTGTGTGTGTGTGTGTGTGTAATATATATATATATATATCTATCACTTCCCTCCCCCTGCCAGCCCAGCCCCCATACAGTTAGAACACACTGAGGGAACACAGTTAACCCTTAGAGCGCCCCCTCCAGGTTAACCCCTTCACTGCCAATGGCATTTACACAGTAATCGGTGCATTTTCACAGCATTGATTGCTGTATAAATGCCAATGGTCCCAAAAAAAAAGTGTCAAAATGGTCCGATATGTCCGCTGCAATATCGCAGTACCACTAAAAATTGCAGATCTCCGTCATTACTAGTAAAATATAAAAAAGAAATAAAAACCCTATAAATTCTCATCATCCGTAAACGCGGCAACTTTTGCGCAAACCAATCAATAAACGCAGATTGCGACTTTTTTTTTTTTTTTTTTTTACCAAAAATATGAGGAAGAATATAAATTGGCCAAAACCAATGAAAAAGAGGTGTTTTTTTTTTTGTTTTTTTTTGGATTTGTATTTTTGGCAAAAAGTAAGAAATATTGTTTTTTATTTTTGCAAAACTGTCGCTCTTATTTTGTTTATAGCGGTAATCCAAAATGACGCAGAGGTGATCAAATATCACCAAAAGAAAGCTCTATTTGTAGGAAAAAAAGGACGCAAATTTTTGTTTGGGTACAACGTCGCACAATTGTCAGTTAAAGGGACGCAGTGCCGAATCGCAAAAAGTGCTCTGGTCCTAAACTGGGAAATCCTTACGGGGCTGAAGTGGTTAAAATCTATCGGCATGAAAATAAAACCAATCCACACATGGATCATTGGTGGTAAAAGAACATTACAGAAACGCCTCAATCTGACATGACATGTTTCGGAATTCCTCCTCCTTCATTGAGATTATCAGAGGAAGTTAATGTATAAATGTTCCATAGTGTGCTATTTCATACCAGAATTAAAAACAAGGCAGTCACAGCAGCCCATGTGGTCTCATCCCACGCCCCCCAAGGACCTCAGTGTGCCAGCGATATGTTACAGGAGTGTTTACCCGCAGGTGTATATACACCTTGCTTAGGGAAAAAGTAGCATGGTCACCATTGGGAAAAGGGATGGATGCGGCATGGTCATGCCCAAACAGTTAAGAGCAACCAGAAACGGACCTGTGATGGAAAGGTTGTCTCTTGTTTAGGCTGGAGTTGAGTGCAGTATTGCAGTATAAAATCTTCACAGTCGTCACACATGAGATGTGATGCATAAAGTGCAGATTGTTTGGGTGCAAACTCCAGCTTATGGTAAACACTTATTCCTGTAACATATCGCTGGCAAACTGAGGTCCCGGGGGGCCTTGTTTTTAATTCTGGCTTGAAATGGCACACTATGGAACATTTATACATTAACTTCCTCTGATAATCCCAATGAAGGAGGAATTCCGAAACATGTTATGTCAGATTGAGGCGTTTCTGTAATGTTCTTGTATCACCAATGCTCCATGTGTGAATTAGTTTTATTTTCATGATATTAATGATGCCTTGTCTTCCAGTTCATGCATCAATAAACTTTGTAATACTTTTTTACATAATTTACTACGTCAGTGCCTTTAAAGTCCCACCACCAGGGATACCCTCTTGTTTGTACAGAGAAGTAATAGATGGGAAATCTTCCAATGAGAACACTAGTTCTGGTGAGCTGGGGGTCTCCAAGATATTCCTTTTCATTTGCAGAGATATCCTCCAACTTCCTGTTTGGCTATGGGACAGGAAGTGAAGGGAAATCTCCCCAATGGGACAGAGATGGTGCACAAAAAAAAAATCAGATGGGTTATAACCCTCCCTTGCTCTATCAAAAATGAAAAAAAAAAAGTTTTGCCCATAGTTCTGCTTTAAATCAAATCGATTTTAAATCACTAGTAAAAAGGCTTGATTTTTTTTTTAATCATAATTTTTAAAGAGCAACTGTCATCTCTGTCCCGCAGCGGCTCCTCCTCTGACCCGCTGTTGACTCACCGACAGTCCTATTCGCTTTAATGGGACGGCTGGTGATGTGACAGTAAAACAAGGTGAGGGACGTGGCGGCAGAAGGTGTGTGGATGCCCGCTAACAGGCGCTGCCATGATGAACCTGAAATGACAGGTACCCTTTAAATGTAAGGGCTTATTCTTGCTGGTAGTTAGAATATTTGCAAAAAAAATGAAGGTTTATCATTTAGAATAATAAGCCATCAGGTTAGTAAAACAGCAATATCAGAACTGATTCAGTCATACAGTTTGCAGTGTACATAGATTTGTAAAACAATGGGATAAAGGAATATTCCGGAACTTTGTTTTTATCTCATGGTTACTGTGAAATTGTGTGAATGCATCAATGCAGTGCATGTTATCTCAGCTTGCAGAGCTTGGATTCATTGAGTGAGTTAACCAAATAAATATTGCAGAATATACAGCCTCATGCTACATAACTAAGCTCCATTTCATGCTGAATAAACAAAATTCTTAATGTATCTTAAATAGAAAACTATCTTTAGATATATTTTTACTCCTAAAAGCATTTTATTAAAATACATTTGATTAAAAATCAAAAAAATCGATTGAAATAAAAAAAAAAAAAAATCTGTTGTTTTTTATTAAATCATTGTGTGAAAGTGGTCTTAGTACTACTTTAGACTCATTTCACACTTATGCGACTTGTCCTGCGATTTGGGACTGCAAAGTCACCATGACAAGTCCTTCCCCATTATTTCCAATGAGTACCATTCATATCTGTACGACTTTCAAGTCGTGCCGACTTCAGAGTAGTCCCTGCATTACTTTGGCCCAACTTTGCTGCAACTTGAGATCCATAGACTTCAATGTTAAACCCTCAGAGTCTCATGCAAATCTCACCTGAATAATATAGATGCGATTTCTGTACTACTTCTGTAAGACTTTGTAATATGTTTTCATTGAGCCAAAGTTGCAGCAAAGTCAGACGAAAAGTCGTACTGATCCGAAATCGCGGCAAAAAGTTGTGGCAAAATCGCATCGCACAAGTGTGAAAGAGGCCTTAATATAAAGATTGTATACCCCCCCCCCCCCTTCATATAGCTTCATGTCTGACTCCTAGTTAAAATACCCATATAGCCTACTTCTGGGTGTATTATTATATATGCTTCTGTCTGTTATTCTCAGAGTGGATTGGAGATTTTCCTTCTTAAAGCGGAATTCCACCCTAAAGTTGAAGTTCCTCTTTAGTGGAAGGTGACTCCCCAACATGCCACATTTGGCATGGCGTCTTTTTTTTTTTTTTTTTTTGAGGGGGGTGAAGCCAAAGTCGGGTGCCCACACTTATAATGCTGGCGCCGCCAAGGGGAGGGAGCAAAGAGCGAGCCCTCGGGCGACCGCATCGATCGAGCGAAGCACAGGTGAGTGTCCGATTGTTAAGTCAGCAGCTACACTTTTTGTAGCTGCTGACTTGTACATGGGTGGAACCCCGCTTTAACCATATAGTTATTTATATTTACCACTGCATATAGATATTTAATACTAAAATTGCCTTTCTTTTTTTAAACTTTACATATTAACTAAATTATACACCACACTTTTTAGAAGGTTATTATCCAATGAATCGATTAATCACAATAATCGGCCAACTAATCGATTATGAAAATAATCGTTATTTGCAGCCCTATAATGTGCAGGGGTTCTGGCGTGTGTAACGTGCAGGGTGGGGTCTGGCGTGTGTAACGTGCAGGGTGGGGTCTGGCGTGTGTAACGTGCAGGGTGGGGTCTGGCGTGTGTAACGTGCAGGGTGGGGTCTGGCGTGTGTAACGTGCACGGTGGGGTCTGGCGTGTGTAATGTGCAGAGTGCAGTGGTCTGGAGCTGGTGTGTGTGTGTACCCACAGCATTATGTACAGCCATTGCCCACTTTTGGGGATGTATGCTGTGCTAGTAATGTCCCTGCATCAGATCTCAGGAAGAGCACAGATCAGTTGATCATTTTAGAGTAGCCAGTAGTATTCTCACTGTGTCTTTGTCTATGACAGCCCTAACAATGCATGCAATGGTGTTGTGG
Organism: Glandirana rugosa; assembly: GCA_018402905.1. NCBI lineage: Eukaryota > Metazoa > Chordata > Amphibia > Anura > Ranidae > Glandirana > Glandirana rugosa. The sequence goes on along the minus strand of BLSH010219605.1, from coordinate 189,227 downwards.
ACCGTGGCAGAGGACATTGGAAATCCCATCATTTTTGATGCCTACTAGCCCACTGCAGGAAAGTTGCTCATACTTACTGTGCACAATACCACAGTGAGACAACAAAATAGAGCAATTTCAAAAAATCTATGGCATCAGCAATGACAAGGGAGTTCTGTCACCGCCTACAGCACCACATTTCCCCACCAAAGTCTGCTTCCATTTTGGATGTATGTGTCCGCATAGAGCGGTCACATCAGAAGTTTGAATGCCTAGGAGCTGCCGCTGCAGTAGGCTAGAGATTTTGGGTACCCTTTGATTACATTACAGTGGCAAGAAATGTCAAAATCAAGCTAAAAAAAGTTGGTGACAAATTAATGGCAAACCTAGTTTAGCAAATGCACGATATAGGTATGGAACACGTTTTTAGGTTTGCTTGGAGTCCAGCTTTAAGGTTGATATAAAAGACATTTTTAGGTACTCATTTAAAAAATATAATCTTAGGCTCAAAAGCACTGTCTGCTGCCTTTGTGATGATGTAAGGAGCATGCCTACTGATGTGGATACTAGAACTTCTTCACACTAGCAGCAGTGGACTGCATTGCCCAACCGTTTCATCACAAGAACAAGGCAATTTGTGCTATGTGTATGTTGCTGAAGTTCACATTGACCCACTTTGGTGTGTGTTGAAAAAAGTAGGGCATGGGTTTTTTGCACAACGCGTTTGAGGCACTGTATAGCTTCACAAGGTGAACCAGTAGAATTTGAATTTAGGAGCCTTCGTTCAACTTACTAATTGTTAGCTGGGTCAAATTGACGTTCATTTTCGAAAACATTGGAAAGGAGCATGATGGGAAATTTTTTCTCAACCTTTTAATAGCATGTGAGCATGTGAGGTTTTGGTTCGCGAAAATACATCCACTCCAAAATCTAATTTAAACTGCAAATCAAGATGTTTCAGTGCTCTCAAATGTTTGTCAAAGTGATTGGACATACTGAGAATTTATGTATAAATACTCAAATGAACATTCGTTTAAAAATTTGTCAGTATATGACCAACTTAAGTTTGCCCACATTCAGCTTAAATAATTGCAAGTACTTTTAATATGAATTATTATTATAATTATACAGGATTTATATAGCGCCAACAGTTTGTGCAGCGCTTTACTACATTAGGGCAGACAGTGCAATTACAATACAATTTAATACAGGAGGAATCAGGGGTCCCTGCTCGTTAGAGCTTACAATCTAGAAGAAAGGGTCAAGTGATACCAAAGGTAATAAATGTGGGGGACAATCTGATGGAGAAAATAAATGTACAGTTGTTAGGCAGGGCAGAATAGGCTTCTCTGAAGAGAAGAGCTTTCAAGGATTGTCTAAAAGTAAGCAAAGTAGCAGATTGAGGTAGGGAGTTCCAGAGGATGGTAGCCGCTCTGGAAAAGTCTTAGAGGCGAGCATTGGAGGAGGTGACAAGGGAACTAGAGGGCAGGAGGTCTTGGGAGGAACGTAGAGATTAATTGTAGTAGGTCCATGGTTATGACAGGAGTCCATATTTCTCACTGTTTATCATTCTGAGTGAGTTGTCTATGAGCAGCCTCTGCTGATTACCTTACTGCACATAGGCCGATCACTTTTATTTTACCAAAGTAGAACTACACTGCATCTGAGCACCATAGACCAAAAACGCGATTTAATTCATTTTATATTGATCAAAGCAAACTTGTCCACTCATCCATGATTCCATGCTTTATTTTGCCGAGAAATCACTTTACATCCCCTCCCGCCAGCAATAGCCAGCTTGAGTAAGGGCAGATGATTCATGTAGCATTTACTTCCTGGAATCCATCTACCTTTAGCTCAGGCATGCAGGCAGGAGGGTGTCCTTAGCTGAGAAAACCTCTGCTCTTGAAGACTCCTGGGATGCATAATGGCTCAATGATATTGAGGTCAGGAGATTCAGATGGCCACTCCAGAAACTTCACTTTATTTTGCTGTAGCCAATAAAAGGTGGACTTGGCCATAATTTGCCTAGGCCCACAAACCAGGCAGTAACTGAAGAAATATTAAACAAAGTTTAAAACAAGTAAATATGATATACTGTCCTATCTATTTACTAATGCTAGCAGCATAAGGATTAAAAATAATGAACATTGATTGAGTGACGTTCTGCGTTAAGAAGAGATGCTAAGTGGTAACAAAATACATCACTTAAATAGAGGTAAGAAAATGGGAAAACTATTTCTTAATTGCCTGTGCTTCTCAAGTAAACCAGCTTTCCTGCTGTAGTGAGACATCTTGTGCTTGTTCAATCACCTAGGAATGTTCACTGTAGACACTGAGCACTGAAAGAAAAACAAAGGCTTGGGGTATCTTATCTGGTCAATTTTAAAGTACTTTTTACATTCTTATGTTATTACACTGGTATGTAACTTTTTGATGAGGAAGGATGCTTAAGATGCTTGACCCATTTTATACCTGGCTATAACATTCCAGCAAATACTGGAGCTACAGATTGGTTTACGTAAGTATTTTTAATAAGGAGGTTTATAATTAAATGATCTTATTGTAATGATAACATTTTCCCAACAATTTCATGTTTGCACAGTGTGCAAGTAATAGTTTAATGATTAACTCCGTATTTCCATAATCCACAATTATCTTACCATGTCAATCTACATTTAAAGTACACTTGTCATAGAAATAGGGGGGGGCTGCCATTGCTGGCTGCCATCTTTACAATACTAGTTGCCAGGCTGTTTCTAGCCTTAGCTTTATCTTTAAGTGGCAGACCTGGAGCAAGCATATTGTACACGTCAATGACTCAGAAAGCACTGGCGATAAAGCATTAGCAAGACAGCCAGGAAGCAAATATTCTCAAAAGAAGAGGTTGGCAGTGGCAACTTGCATACCGTATATACTTGAGTATAAGCCAAGTTTTTCAGCACATTTTTTTTGTATGCTGAAAAAGGTCCCCCCCTCGGCTTATACTCGCGTGAGGGTCCCACATCGGGCACCTGCAGCCTCTGTGGTGGTCCGATGCGTACCTGCGGCTCTTTTCCGGGGCTTACTCCTAAAAGTCTATCTATGTGCGCTGAACATACATAGACTGATTGGCTGCCCAGTGACTTCCAGGGATTGGCTTGTCACTGTGTTGTGGGCGGTGGCGGGTCCGGAGCGGACTCAAGGACGAGGAGAGAAGGTACTGTGCTGCTATGTAATGGCTCCCTGTCCCTGTGTAATGGCTACAATACCTGTGTAATGGCTGAGTCCCTGTGTAATGGCTGCTGCATTTCCCACCCTAGGCTTCTACTCCAGTCAATACGTTTTCCCAGTTTTTTGTGGTAAAATTAGGTGCCTCTGCTTATATTTGGGTCGCTTATACTCGAGTATATACGGTAATTCTCCCATGACAGGCATACTTGAAATATTGTAATAAACCTCTTTATGGGACTTTTACAGGGCAACCAATTTAACAAAGAAAATATTGGTATAAAATGTACATTTTTATTAGAAATAATTCTTAAAAATACATTTACATTTTATGCTAATATTTTTTTTTTTTTTTTTATATTGGTTGCCCTGTAAAAGTCACATAAAGAAGTTAATTACAATATTTCTATACAAATTAAAGGGATGATGGCAACCCTGATCCAACACTGATGAAGTTAATGCTCTATGACAGGCGTACTTAAACTACTTTCCAATAATTTCTGACCCTATCTAATGTGGCCATAATGACTTTTGTGGGGCCTAGAATAAAGTAAGCACCTATGGTGATCCGATGTCCCTGTTTCTGATTAACCTGTGTAAGAAAGTTCTGTATACCTGTACCTGCCTATCTTCAGTCCGCTTTGGCCCAGTCACATAATTTCCCATTTCACCCAGTGCCAGCTGCAGTGGAGAGGCAACAGTGATTTAAAACGGCTGGTAATGCCTGAGAGTGGTGATGTCACGCATAGGCATATATAGCCCATCTGTTGTTGGTACTCTCTCCTTTCCCCTGCAGCCGTCACTGGCTAACAGAGGGAAGCTGGATCACGTAACCGGTCCAGAGCAGCCTGAAAATAGGTAAGTGTACAGATCTTTCTTATACAGGTTAATCAGAATAGATGTTCAGAGGGGGAGAGAGCATATTTTGTAGTTAAGTTTTGCCTGGAATTCTATATTAACCACTTGCCGATCGCTGATCGGCATCTGACGGCGGCAAAGTGGCTCTGTAAGGCGAAACGTCGTCATATGACGACGGCCGCCATATCGCGCACAGTGAGCGCGCGCCGCCGGAGGCACGCCCGCGCGCTCACTGTGTCCGGGGAAGGCCAGGGAGCGGGTGCGGCAGCTTCGATTGCCGCCGGCCACCCGCGATGTAAACCCGGACCTCCGTTCTGTGAAGGGGGAAGGGCTGTGATCACAGTCTTCCTGTACGTGGAGGCTGTGACCACTTCCCTTCCCCAGCTAGGGCAGTCCCCATACAGTTAGAACACGCCCAGGGAACATAGTTAACCCCTAGAGCGCCCCCTGCAGGTTAACCCCTTCACTGCCAATGTCATTTACACAGTAATCAGTGCATTTTTATAGCACTGATCGCTGTATAAATGCCAATGGTCCCAAAAAGGTTTCAAAATGTTCCGACATGTCCGCTGAAATATCGCAGTACCGCTAAAAATCGCAGATCGCCGCCATTATTAGTAAAAAATAAAAAAAAAATAAAAACCCCAAAAATGAATTCTCATCATCCGTAAACGCGACCACTTTTGCGCAAACCAATCAATAAACGCCGATTGCGATTTTTTTTTTTTTTTTTTTTTTTATCGCAAATATGATGACGAATATAAATCGGCCAAAAACTGTGAAAAAAAATGTTTTTTTATATTTTTCTTTTTTGGATTTGTATTTTAGCAAAAAGTAAGAAATTTGTTTTTTTTTTTGCAAAATTGTCGCTCTTCTTTTGTTTATAGCGGCGATCAGAAATGACACAGAGGTGATTAAATACCACCAAAAGAAAGCTCTGTTTGTGGGAAAAAAAGGACGCAAATTTAGTTTGGGTACAACGTCGCACGACCGCGCAATTGTCAGTTAAAGCGACGCAGCGCCGAATCGCAAAAAGGGCTCCGGTCCTAAAGCTGGAAATCCTTCCGGTCCTTAAGTGGTTAAACTGTAAAGAACTGTACATTAATTTCTTGAGGCTGGGTTCACACCATTGCGAATTGGATGAGGGTTCCCCACACCCAATTCGCAATAGCAGGAGATTTTGACCGGTTCTCTATGGAGCCGGTTCACATATCTCTGCAGCAGGTCCGGTGCGTTTTTCACAAAAATGCTGTAGACTTTTGGTCTGTTTCAGGTCCGAATTCAGCCCAAAATTCGGGCTGAAATCGGACCCGAAATGGTGAACCAGGACGCACCGGACCCCTGCTGTGAGCCGCATGCGGTTCTTATGTGAACCCAGCCTTGCACAAAAATTGTCAGCAGAGAAAAAAGAGATTTGTAGAAGGCTAGACGTAATAGAGGATACTTTTTAATAAGTTAATAATAATGCATACTTTAATAACCTTTTTGTTATACCAGAGTTTGTCACTTTAAAGGGGTTGTAAAAGCAGAGGTTTTTTCTATCTTAATGAATTTTATGCATTAGACCCCTTTCACACTGAAGGCAGTTTTCAGACATTTTAACGCTAGAAATAACACCTGAAAACTGACTCCCATGCTGCCCAAGTGTGAAAGCTCGAGTGCTTTCACGCTGGGGCGGTGCGCTTGCGGGACGGGGGAAAAAAAGTCCTGCAAGCAGCATCTTTGGAGTGGGTTGGGAGCGCTGCATACAACGCTCCCAAAATGCCCCTGCCCATTGCAATGAATGGACAGCGCTCCCAAAGCCCCTGAAAAGCGCTTCAGAAGCCCCGCAACATGAGTGTTTTTAACCCCTTCTTGGGGGTTAAAAGCGCCCGCTATCGGCTGAAAAGCACTGCTTAAGCAGCGGTAAAGCGCCGCTAAAATGAGCGCCGCTTTAACGCTGCCATGGCCCCAGTGTGACAGGAGTCTTAATATAAAAAAACTGTGTAGCAGCTGCTCCAGCAACCCCCTAATTACTTACCTTTGCCCCATCTCTCTCTCCACGAGTGTCCTAGCCATCCGGGACTCTCCTCCTGATTGGCTGAGACACCGCAGTGGCACCGCTGGCTCCCGTGACTGTCCATCAAAGTCAGTTAGTCAATCAGAAGAGAGAAGGGGCTAGCTGCATGCTGTAGGAGCACTTGACAGGGGAAAGAAGCAGCAAAGAGGGACCCGAGAAGGAGGATCCATGAAGTAAGTATAACGTGTTTGTTTTTATTTTTTTAGAAAATGAGACTTTACAATCCCTTGTTTAATGTTTACATTTATAGCTCTCGAAAAGAAGCTATCCCTAAAACTATTTGCCTCATCTCAATATTCTCAAAACGCCTACCCTATACAATTTGCTCTTTATGCTGATCATATATTGTGCTTTCTGTACAATAAAATAAGACACTTTGGTTCAATTTGGGAAAGTACAAGATGTGGCATAATGTGCCGTGACCCAATCAGGTGAAATGCACGGTTTAATTTGCCATCATATGTGTGAGCTCATGTATATTTAATTCTGCAAATGAAATCGAAAAATCATTTTTAAAAAATACAACCCTACAATATTACATGTGATCATATCTAAATTGTAGTGAAGGAAGAATAAATGCCATGCAAGGGGGCTTTTTAAGATAATGGGTCTTGCATCTGTGAGAATTTAATCACCAAAAAATAAATTTATGGTCAATTCATTGATGGGGTCTTATTGACTGGACTCTCCCCTAAGTAAAGTCCTTATAATATAAACCATGCATGGGCTCAGTAAAAAGTAGTGATCTTGTGCATACAGTATGTACTAACCTATAACCAGCAGTCACATCTCTTTGCTGGTCTGGTCAAAAACCAAATCATGCCTGCTTGTTCTGTCAAGAACCGGATTTACTGCATGCACCCCTACGTTCCTATTCACGTCAAAGTTTCTCTACTTAATAATCAAAAGTACTTATTAGTGATGGCCTAGATTCGGAATAATTACAGCTTGGCTCACACCCAATATTAAGCCATAATTGGAAATACACTGTACCTCTCCTATGATTATGTAATTGTAAGGCATAACGTAAATTCAGGACAGTGTGTGATGTAAAGTTTTAACAAGCAAAATGCTGTTTATGTTGTATAATGCTGGCATTTAGGGACAACTATGCTGTTGCCTAATAATGTCCTTCATTAAGGTGCAAATACGTTTTTATAGGTCTGCTGGTTGGTTATTTGGGGAACGAATGACGATTTGGTGGCAAATTCTTTCATTATTATCTCTCCTGCATACACTATTACAGCATGTTGCAAGCATATAGCTTTCATAGATATTCTATAAATCTGAGCATTCTTGTATTTGATAAAGCAGAATGATGTGGTAGGGTGGTGGCATTAAGTGCCTCAAAAAAACAGTGTATATTTATTCAGATATTGGGAGCATAAAAGGGGATGGGTGGAGGGGGGTAGAAACTGTGTAATAGAGGGTAAAAGGGTGTAATACATTTTTGGGCTATAACCTGTATTCAGTATACCTTCTCAAGTCTACAGCAGTCAATATACAATATAGCCATATTCTACTGTAAAATGAGCTATTGGTTTCTTTTCAGTATAGACTTGTAGGCCCCTTTCACATAGTCTTTACAATCAGGTCCGCCAGTTTTTCAGTCGGACCTGATTGGAAGCTTCATGCATGTCTATAGGGAGGCCAATGCCTCCAAGTCTGCCCAGGTTTGTAAACCTAAGTGCGATGGATCAGAGGTAGCCTGATGTAAATGGACACAAGTCCAATTACATGCAGCAGCCCATAGACCCAACAACGGTATGTCAGTTTGCTGTCAAGATGTGGTAAAAAAAAATGAACAAGCAAGACGCATACATGTCCTAAAAGTTACATCTGCCCCATTGTGCTTTAATTCAGTAGGGGATCTGCTCACAGATTCCCTGCTGAACAGAGTAGAGTGTGCCTATCTCAAAGGACCTTTGGAGATTTCCAGGGCACTTCCGGGAGATGGGGCCTTGGCCCCCCTCCTCCTTGCCCCGCTGCCAGGCCAATTAGAGCACACGGTGCGCTTCGCGCATGCCCGAAAGGCTTCACTGCTGGGTTCCCTTACCAGGAATGGTGGCGGCAGCACCCAGGATGCGATCTGATCCGAAGATCAGTGGGGTGCCAAGATCGTGGCCTCCCTGGACAGGTAAGTGCCCTAATATTAGAAGTCAGCAGCTACAGTATTTGTAGCTGCTGACCTTTAATTTTTTTCACCCAGGCTGGACCTCTTAAGTGGATAAAAGAAAAAAAAAATGATTTGTAGGTAACACATGATTTGCATACGCTGGCTGGCTCAAAGCAACTGTTTAAAATGGTCATTTTTATACTGGTCCGAGTTCACTTGCCATAATGAGGTTTATTTACTAAGGGCAAATCCACTGTGCACTGCAATTGCACTTAGAAGTGCAGTCGCTGTAGACCTGAGGGGGACATGCAAGGAAAATAAAAAAATGCATTCTTGATTGCACACGATTGGATGATAAAATCAGCACCACTTCCCTTCATTTCAGATCTTCCCCTCAGATCTGCAGCGACTGCGCTTCCAAGTGCATTTGTAGAACAGTGGATTTGCCTTTAGTAAATCAACCCCATTGGGTCAGGTTCAGGGAAAAGTTTGTTAGCCTGGCCCTTAATGTGTATTTAAAGCGGATAGATGAAAATCACTCGTTAACACTATGTTCAAAGTGACGCCTTAACCAGCTGGATTGGTCAAACTTTCTTCTGTGCAGCAGTTATTCATCCCACTGCATTCAATCCATCCAATCAACTTAATGATGATTTATGAGAAATCAATTCAACACCAGCAAACAAATTGCCTGTATTTATTGTCTCCTTTAATAAAAGTCAATCGGAAGGTGATAGCGATCACCCCAAAAACAATTCTGCTTTTAACAATACATTTGCTTAACTGAACCTGATGCTCATAATGTTGAACTGAAATGATGTCAAGACAATCTCCTCTTTCATTAAAACAAATCTAGTTTCCCAACGTACACGGATAAGATCAGCCTTCATTAACACAGGACTTGTCTTGCTGTGGGAATAGTCTCATCACTTTAGAATCCTGATACTTTCTGCCATTTCTTTCCACTATTGACTTTTATTTTCTGACGCTTTTCATTCTTCTAATATGTTTCACTGACATTTTCTATGTGACCCAGTTTCTTGCTTCTTAATCACCTTGTGAGTAATGATTGGAACACTTCAATTTTCCCCTCCCAAATATTCCTGTTCCAGAATAGCAGTGCACATTTTATCCAGCCCACTGTGATATTACATAATTGTTTTTTTATTAATGGTACCCATTAGTTTCTACATTAAACTCACTCCAGCCGTTCTTAAATGTGGAAGGAATTGATCTTTGGTCTACCAGTTTTATATGCAACAAGATATTTATCTGCAAATTCCCACACTTTAACATAATACAACAATAAACTGTGTCCTTGTGGAATAAAATGACATTTAACATGTTTTGTCAGTAAAAATGTAGCTAACAGGTTTCATAAATGTCACTTTAATGTCAGTGGTATTGTTTGTACTGTGTCATTTGTTCTCCGTCTCTGCATGTATTCAGAGTTCACATACACAATATGGTTATCATACTCATGCTGATAACTGTCCTTGAAGTAGAAAATAGTCACAATGTATAAAAATATAATTTGTAATGTGATAATTTTAGTAGGAATCAAAGTAATTTTATAGCTTGGATTACAAATTGTACATGAAGAAATGGTTTTCTGTGGTCAGCAACCACAGCAGACTCTTCTTATACATGTTTTCTATTATAATTATATTAATTAAAACATCTATTCTATATATTGTTCTAAACCCTTTTGTCATAGGCCGGCCATACACTGTTTGAACCTCGGCCAGTTCAGCAGGAACCGGCCGAGATACGAGCCATTAGGGGGCAGGCTGAATCTATTAATTTGGGTACAACCAGCCTGCTGGATTAGCTTAGATTATCGCAAGTGGCTACTATAGCCGCTAGCGATAATCACGGTCTTCTCCTGGCTGGGACAGCTTTCCCCCCCCCACCGGGAGAAGACCATGGCCCGGCAGGAGGGATTCCCGTATCAACACTGTCTGTGTTGCTAGGGGAGTCGAGTAAATTTCTTACCTGCAACCCGTGGTTGCGAAAAAGATGTTTTGCTACGTGTAGTCCTGCTAAATGAGGTCGCAGCTATCGGCTGTTTCTTGGTTAATTCAAACAGAAGATATAGGAGGCAGGGTTATGTTTTACCATAATGCCACTATGGTCAAGTGCCTAGGGCAGCAGATTAGATGGCACAACACTAAGCCTCAACACTGAAAATGGTCAACACTAGAAGCTGCTGCATACAACGGTCAGACAGGGAGCTTATTCTGCAGTGGCTTTTAGTAGTGATGATAGTTTTTCTGCATTCTGTTGAACTTTTGTGATGACTGGTACACACTATCAGTAGTTTTTGTGTTTTTTTTTTTTTTTTCATTCAAACCAGCGGGAGCTTGGGAGGAGCCGCTGTACTGACAGTCCGAAGTTAATACAGCGATCTCCCAGCTGAGCTATTGTGTCCTGACGGGGGTTTCCACCTCCATCAGAACATTCCAGTCATTACTGGCAGCCATTCTTTCCCCAGCCTGTTCGGCCGGCTTCTGTCAGGCTGGTGTATATACGGGCCGAATGTCTGTGTATTTCTGTTGCCTGAAACCAGCCAATATTCAGCCCGTGTGTAAACCGTTTTAGAAGTCAGTGCTGAAGGGTGGGCCAGGAGCAAGTGGATTTACTATACAGAGATCTTTGCTGATTAGGGACAGATGGCAGGGTTTCAGTCAACTCTCTTAATACAAATTTTGTGGCTTTTTATTTATGGTCTATCTTGTGGTAACCGGGTCTCTTTAAATTGTGTGTCTGGGCAACATTGAAAAATGCTGAAAGTACACAATAATGCCTATTTGTCATGCATCCAATTAGTTCCTAACCTTTCATTTTACTGACAACACTCTTGCTACACTGAAATCCAATGTAGTGTTTTCAGCCCTGCTTAGCGGACTCCTAAATGACAGAACACTTCTCCCTCTTCATTTCTATAACATATGGGGGAAGTGTTTTATAGTTCAGCAGTCTTGGCAAGTGTAAAAATATGAAGGTTCCACAGGTTAGTGCATATCCAGTAAATGTTTATTAATCTTGGTAAAAGGTCAGAAGACAGACACATTTTTGGGGGCTCAAGGCTCCCCCTTCATCAGGATTGTCCACATATTTGTACTTTTTAGTGATGAATATAGAAGGTCTCCTATAAAACGTTTATCCAATTTTTAGTAAGTAATAATTGTGTGCACAGTTTTTAGATATTCTATGTTGTATGATTTTGTGTCCTCCTTTCCTCAACTCAGATGAAGGGGTAGCCCCCAAACACATTGAATTTGTCTTCTGACTTTTGCAAAGATTAATAAAATGTTATTGTTTTTGCGCTAACCTGTGGTGCTCTCAATAATTTGAGGATTTATTAAATAGATTAAAATGGGATATATGTGCTTTGAACTGCCAAAGTTTTATATAAGACAACTTGGGGTGAGTTAAGAATACCAATGAAGGTTGAATTCAGTCACGTAGAGACCTGAGCTGAAACTATGAAAATCTGGCCAAATAAGACTCTGGACCGCGTTTTAAAGAAATCTCAACTAATGATTATTCTTAAATGTCTCAGTTTGCTTTTTAAATACAGTATTCTCTTTCATTTTTCATATTTTGAGATTGTTGAACTATGGCCTAAATCACACCTGATCCTAGAGCTGCTGTAAGCTGTGTCACACTGCAGGTTGGGCCTTCAGACTTTGTAAGCCATAGTGGATTTCCTCATGAATGTTGACAATCGTCTTTCTGTGGATTAGGGCCCCTAAACATGGCTTTACTCAGCGGTTTCCCACCTCTGTCATGATTTGTTAAAAAAAAAAAAACAACCCATTGTAGCTAGAGAACTATTGTTTTCTGTTCAAACACTCTTTTTGCTGTGTGCACACACATCTTCATAAACAGATATCAGCATGATATGGGCAAAAACCGGTTTGCTTATTGAAAACTGTATAGCTGCTCCTTTCAAATTTTCTTGCCACTGCAGTCCAAAATGAATGTCTATTTGACCCACTAATGATTAGAAAAAGGACAAAAGTTCTTAGACCATTTGTTTTCTTAAGACTTTTCGTTTGAAATTCTACCCATCTATAGCCAGCTTAATAAGCCCCGTGTGGCTCTGATATTGTTTCTGCATATGCTACCTTGGAGGTCCAATGTTTAACGATTATCTTAAGACCTTCCTTTTTGTATAAAAAAAAATATATATATATATGTGCTATTTTGCAATACTGTACTGTAGCCTTTTGACTTTCTCTAATCCTACACGGTATTCGTGGTTTTGGTGTAATAGCGTTCCTGGTCACCACTACCTCTTTGGACTTGCCATTGTCACTTCAACCTTCAAATCTCCTGGTTGCTAGAAGATATATCCCGCTGCAACACTATACAGTATATCCTCAGCATTCAGGAAAGAATGTAAATGGTACTAAACTGTTGCGAGCATTATTAGAGAGGGCCAGTTCTGGCTCCATGTCTATTGATCGTGATCTTGCCCAACGACGCCTAATTCTTCAGTGGCCCTAGCCAGTACTTGCTCAGTAAAAAAACACATCCCTTTACAGGTTGTTAATATTTGCAGGTTGCCCATTTAAATCCAGGACATGGGCGTCCTGTCCTGGTGAGCAGCCCACACATTTATGTTGTAGGTAGGCATATTTAATGTAAATGCTTTGTATCTGTTTAGAACTGTTTACATTATTACTGCTGAGGATAAAACAAACTCTTCCAATTGGTCTATTAATCTGTAATGTTGTGTTTTCTCTTCCAGTGTTAATGAACTATATGTAGATGATCCTGATAAGGAGAGTGGGGGTAAAATAGATGTAAGACTGAACATCAGCTTGCCCAACCTCAACTGTGACTGTAAGTATTTTGCCATTAAAGTCCATTGTATAGCTTGTGGCTTCTTAATTATTCCAGGCAAGATGAGATGCACTTTCTTCGAAAAACATTTAAGCCGGCCATAAATGGTTTGAATCTCGGCCAGTTCAGCAGGATCTGGCTGAGATTCTAACCATGTATGGGCAGGCTGAGTGTACCCAAGCTGATCGACTGATCAACTTGTGTACAACCAGCCTGCCAGACTTTTCATGTCATTGTTAGCAGCTGTTATAACCACACCAGCAATAATCACTGTGTTCTCCATGCAGGGGCAGCTTACACTGCATGTTCCCTCCCCACACACACACACCCGCCTGGAGAACACAATGAGCGCATCAATGTCTACAGTCTTGAATTCAAAGCTGCTTCAGATTTGAGGCTTGGATAAACGCACAACCCTAAAAACTGCTGTTTGTGTACTGGTGGGATCTAATACAGGCTAATGAGCTGACCATTTCTATCTGCTAAGTAGCTAAAGCGGCACTGTCCCTGCTCATGTGATTTGACTTTTTGTACGCATGTACTTTGAACTTTTATAGTGCTTTCCTTTCCTTGGTCAATGACTAGTATCAATACTTGTGTATTGATATATACTTGTGTGGTGTAAAGCTTCTTTGTCAGTTTTTTTTATTGTTCTCTAGATCTGATTTTCCTAAATGTAATTTGTTGGTTTCTCTATGGAACTTGTATTATATGGTCTTTCAGTAGTGGGCCTGGATATTCAGGATGAAATGGGCAGACATGAAGTTGGACATATTGATAATTCTATGAAGATTCCCCTCAATAATGGCAACGGTTGCCGGTTTGAAGGACAGTTTACTATAAACAAGGTAAGGTGCTTGTGTCTCTAGTGGTTGATTTCATATATTTATGTTGCACACATGTTATTTGCATACTCCTATATGTGCATCCCTGCACAGGGCTTCTGCGTGAGTAGGCTAATTGGCTCCAGTCAAAATTGGCCCTAGTATGTGTGTGTATATGAATGTGAGTTAGCAGGGTGGATTTGATATTAAATCAAGTCAATTTAAATCATGATTTAAATCACTAGTAAAAACGTTTGATTTAAAACCACTCTGATTTTAAATCATAATTTTTAAAGATCAACTGTCATCTTTCCCGCAGCAGTTCCTCCTCTGACCCACTGTTGGCTCAAAGAACAGTCACAATCACTTTAAAGTGATTGTAAAGTCTCTTTTTTTTTTTTTTTTTTTTTTCTTTTCAAATTACGAACGTGTCATACGTGCCTCCTCTGTGCAGTTGATTTTGCACAGAGCAGCCCAGATCCTCCTCTCCCCGAGTCCCTCTTTGCTGCTTCTGGCCCCTCCCACCTGTTGAGTGCCCCCTAAGCCAGCAGCTTATTATGGGGGCACCCAAGCCAAGTTGGCTATCTATTCAGACATGGAGCAAACTGAGCCCATACACGGACATGACCATGTGTGGGCTCAGTTTTGCTCAGCAGGGATCGCTCTGCTGATCCCTCACTGAGCCGATGGATGACAGATCCGTCTCCGTTCTCTGTGCAGAGAGGGATCCGTCAGAGCCCCCGCTCTCCCTTATGGGAAATCGGATAACGGATCCGTCTGTCCGTTGTCATCCCATCCGCAGATGGATGGAAAAAATAGGGTTTTCCTCCATTACACTTTATGGAACCTGAGCGGATCGGAGAGTGATTGGTTTCAGCGGACATATCTCGACTGACCTCCGCCGCTCCATAGGGCTGCATGGAGGCTCCGTTCAGGTCCGCCTGAAAAAACTGACAGGCAGACCTGAACGGAACGTCCGTGTGAAAGGGGTCAAAAGGTTTATTTTAATAAATTAGGATAATAAAAAATTCTGCCTTAACAACCCCTTTAATGGGACGGCTGGTGATGCGGCAGTGACACAACAAGGTGAGGGAGGTGGCGGTAGCAGGTGAGTGGACGCCTGCTAACAGGCGCTGTCATGATGGATCTGAAAGGACAGGTACTCTTTAAGTGTAAGGACTTATTCTTGCTGGTAGTTAGAATCTTTAATATTTGCAAACAAAATGAAGGTTTTCTATTTAGAATAATAAGCTGTCAGGTTAGTAAAACAGCGATATAATAAGCAGATTCAATCATACAGTTTTTAGTGTACATAGATTTGCGAAACAATGGGATAAAGGAATATTCCTGGACTTTGCTTTATCTCATGGTTACTGTGAAAATGTGCGAATGCATCAATGTGGTGCGTGTTATCTCAGCTTGCAGAGCTTGGATTCATTGAATGAATTTACCAAAAATGTAAATATTGCAGAATATACAGCCTCATGCTACATAACTAAGCTTCCTTTTAAGCTGAATAAACTAAATTATTAGTGTATCTTAAATGGAAAACTATCTTTTGGATAGATTTTTACTCCAAGAGCATTTTATTAAAATAAACTTGATTGGTAAATTCTATGTGATTATTAAATCAAATAAGTCGAATTTTCCTTCGAATCAATACATCGTACTCCGACATATAAGACGTTATAAATGTAAAAACCATTTAAGTAAGTTACTTAGGTTCGAGACGTTCGACTCTATTGTGCGTGGTGTAACTACGTAAGCGTGTAAAAGTGTCATTGGTACTCTATTTCGTTTCAGGTCCTTATAAGGAAATAGGGTAACAAAGCGTTTAGAT